>JAODKF010000042.1:537704-557388 GCA_026779585.1 Mormyrus proboscirostris | reverse complement strand
CCATCACCAAATTTTTCAGACAGAATATCCACCCCCACCCTGACTAGTTCTCCCCGTGACATTGTAGGGTTTCCTCCTGACTCTCTGGTTTCCCCCCACAGGTGAAATAGCAGCCGCTAAACTGTCCATAGGTGTGAATGGTGTGTGGCCTGAGATGGGTTATGTGGTTATGTGTTCTGCAGTAGGCTGGTAACCCCCCACCCATGAATTATTCCCTGCCTTGTGCCCATAACTTCCGGGATAGGATCCAGATCCCTACGACCCTGCATAAGGCAAACAGGCACAGAAGGACAGACAACCATTCTAATCAGTCTATTAGGAATCAAATAAAATTTGTTTTGACAAAACAACCTTCTTAGGTAATTTAAACTCTTGATATAACCATTAAATAAACCAGTACCTTTCATGTTGGGCATCTGTTTCCAGTCACAGTGCACAGAAACTAGCTACTTGGGGATGATAATCTCATCATTCAGGTCAAGCCAGATAGGGTAGATCTCACACTTTCAGGTGAAGAACAATAGTCAGAAAAATAGTCTGCAGAGAATTTAACATGGAAACTACCATCACCTGAGATACGCCTAATAGACATTTGATCATTTTTAGAGTAAAACAGACACAAACAGGTGGGACACCCAACATCTCAAGTTGTTGTGAAAACAACATGGGCAATATATTTTAGTACAATTTGTACCGACTCAGAGGCTCCGTGGTGGAAACGTGTCTGTTTTTTTTCAGAAACATTCTCCCAAGACTCCCACTGTTCTGAATTCCTGGTTAAACAAGCCACAGTGAGACAGACATATCAACAGTATCTGCCTGCTGCGAGTCCAGCTGCAGAAACTGGACATGAGAAGCCAAACACAACAAGAGCCTGCCATGAAAGGGCTTCCTTCTCTTCCATGTTGATATGGAGCCTGGAGGTGCAGTCATTGTTCTTCTTCCTGGCAGGAGCACTATGAGAGTGGCTTTGAGGTGGGGAGGTCTTGGTGAAGGTGGCAGGGGGGGGGGGCACGCTCGTCAGATGGGCTGCTGCTGGGGGCGGATGGCCTGGAACACCCACCCCAGTCCTGTTTCAGCGTGTGCTTCTGAGGGGGGGGCTAACTGACAGAGATAAGCCGGATTCTGTACACTGCTTCTCCTGCATTGTGCAAGACACTATAGGTAACTATCAATGGTCTACAAAAAACAGGTTTCACCTATATGCATAACTTTGCTGTCCTTATGTTTGGGTTTGTTAAGTGATGCATCATTGTAGTATCAAGGGAGCCACTGACTGACTCTTGCTGTGCTTGTCCTTATCCCTGCTGTGGGGTGGCTTTGATGCAATATCCTGTGTGTTGGTGGTGACCGTGCGATATGGGGCGTGGTCACTTGGCGGCCTGCCCCTCCCTCGATGAGCGCTGGTCTGGCGATGACTTGCCTGCACGCCTCCTACTATGCCACTACCTTGGACCAGTTTTGCTCATTAGTTGCGGTAAAACCATTGAAACATTTCTGAGATCCTTGTCTACTTTAATGAATTCAAAACATTTTCACAAAGAGATACGGCGTCGATCATTAGTACGGTTAATGAGCTGTATCTGAAACTCGCATGACATATGGGTGCGTGTAAGACTATATGGGAGTGTTTGCCTGTGTGTTAGTTTGTAAACGGAATCGGTGCGTTTCATCACCGCTGCCTGGCTGCATACGCCTCCGTGTCACCGCAACCCCCCCTTCCCGGTACAAGATGGCGGCCCCCACTCCGCTGCTGGCAGGTCAGTTCCTCCACTTCACCGTGTCCTAATCGCGTGCCTTACTGCTTATATCAGTGTAAAAAGCCACCGATCGTATTGTTACAATGAGGACTCGCAGTTAATTATGACCATGTGATGGATTTAGGCAGATTCTCCGGAATGCTCACGCTATGCGTGGTGTCGTGCACATGCAGCACAACTCCGCTCCACTCCTGGTGAATAAAATCAAAATCAAATGCAAATTCAACCATAGCCTGTTTAAGTACAATTTAAATACCGACACGATTGTTCATACTAAATGAACGGTTGTAGGAGACCGATGGGTTTAAAATGGCCAGCTTTGGTTTGTTTGATTGAAATACGCCTAAAAGATAAAGTCTGCGCTGAACTTTTACGTAGGTTTCCGTTTCCGCTTGTGGTCAGTCTGACTGATGACAAGAGATTCTCTAAGTGCATTTACAGACATTTTACACTTAAAGTAAGACGTATCAATGTAATTTTCCCGACTGACAGTCCGCGAGTCAAGCGGGACATCCCTGCGATGCGGCCCCCCCGCCTGTGCACAGATGTCATCTTTCCAAAGGTGCCTCCTGTCATTTTTAACTTTCTGCTTGTATGCACATACTATTACATGAATTAAGCCCTGAAATTTCTCGGTGTGGTTTACCTACAAAAACTGCTGGAAGTCATTTGGATTATTCTGTCTATTTCCAGGGACACAAAGAAAGGCAAATACATTGCTTTCAGTAAGGATGGCTCGTTATTCGGCTGGTGTAATGGAGAAAAGTAAGGAATGTGATGTTTTGTACCAGTCTTGTATTGGGTGGAGGATGCAGATAAAGAGTTGACACATCTGCCCTTAGTATTTTATGGAATCACGTATCACGACATCTCCTTCCCGCAGAGTCAGCGTCGTCAAGGTGGCCGACGGCACGAATGTTCAGTCGCTCGACCTTCCCAAGACTGCCATGTTGGACTTCTCGCCCCTGGGTTCTGTGCTGGTGACGTGGCAGCCCTATGTCAGTAGGTACCCCGAGACGTGCCGGAGCGCCACAGCCCAGCTGAGGTTCCACTGGCTTTACGGAGCACTGGCACAGCTGCTGCACATCTTCTGTGCATCCTACAAGCTTATGGTGGTGGTTCTTCTCTCAGAAACCCAGGACAACCCACAGGGAGAACCTAACCTGCAGCTATGGAACCTACATACTGGCGCCATACTCAAGTCCTTCTACCAGAAGAAGGCTCAGGGTTGGTAGGTGACACTCTAGCTAAGAGGCGTGGACTTAAGGCTGATTGGCACTTCTACGTAGAATCTAAGCCACAGATAGCTACATACATCCTTCGCTGTGTCACATGCTGATGTGAGGTCATGTGACAGTATGAGCTATAGGGTCTTTGTGGAGTTTCGCTCTCATGTGGCTGTAAGTCGGCACGGCCAACGGAAATCCTCCAGCGTCCGATACAGATATACTTTACTCTCTACGCTGTATCAGCAGTGCGTTTGTGTCATGGCCCTCTATGCTCGTCGGCATGGCAATGTCTCACCGCCTCCATTACGTCCGTTCTCAGGTGTCCTAGCTGGTCGGATGACGAGAGCATCGCCGTCCGGAACGTCAATAACGAGCTGCACTTCTTCGAGAACAACGCCTTTGGTGGGCCTCTCTGCTGCCTTGCCTGCCAGAGAGTTTCAGTGGCACATTAAGCGTGTATATTCCGCCATGAACTGCCCACGTCTTCCTGTGTAAGGAGCTGCTTCCTGTTTTCCAGATAATATCGCCAACAAGCTTCATTTGCAGAAGGTGTCCGACTTCGCCCTGTCTCCCGGACCTCAGCCCAGCAAGGTCCTGGCTCTGCGCCGCTCGTATTATCTGATTTGTTCACTCCCATGGCTGTAGTGACACAACTAACGCGAATTAATGTATTGCCACTCAAGGTTGCTGTCTATGTCCCAGGAAGCAAGGGCACCCCCTCGTTCGTCCGTCTCTACCAGTACCCTAATTTTGGGGGCCCGTCCTCCGCCCTGGCAAACAGAAGCTTCTTCAAAGCAGACAAAGTGACATTATTGTGGAACAAGAAAGGTATGCTGAAGCTGGACTGTGCTAATGATGCGTGAGGAGAGTGTTGGTACAGTCCATGTAAGAGTGCAGCAGAGCTTATACGACGGAGAAAAGTTGCAGGTATTTAAAAACTGCGCAAAACTGTATTTCGCTGGATACTGGCCAATATTTAGCTCCAGGAATCAGGCCCCCTGATCAATCCCATGATGCACGTAGGCAAGCTCTTGTGTGATGCGTCACGTACCATCCGATCCTTTCCCAGCGACGGCAGTGCTGGTGACCGCCAGCACAGAAGTGGACAAATCCGGCGCCTCCTACTACGGGGAGCAGACCCTGCACTACCTGGCCGTTAACGGGGAGAGTGCTGTTGTGCAGCTGCGTAAGTCGCCATCTGGCAGAGTTTCAACAATTAATGTGCATAAATCATAGATGAGCAGTTTTAAAAGGCTTAAGATGGACGTTGTTTAAAAGCAGTGTCTGATCTCTGTTCTTCAAAGTGGGTTTAATTAGCATGACTGAAGCATTCCGGTATTGCCAGTGCGATACAATATTTATAGTAAAACTAATCAGTGGAACGTACAGCAGGGAAATTCAGTTCTCTGTACAGCATCTTTCCTGTCTGCTGTCTAACTTGTGGGTTTCTCTAATTTTTCACCCCCAGACTAAGGGTGGTAGAGACTCACAACCCCTATCTTGTTGATTGCGGGAGGGGGGTCCATCTTGGTCGATTTGACTGATTGGGATGGGGTCTCCCTCAGTAAATTTATCACAATCACATTTTAAATTTTTTAGAGACATACTCAGGAAACCATCTGACGACCCCCACTTTGGGAACCCCTTGCCCGAGTGGTTGACCTGCACGTTTCACAGTCTGTTGGATTGTCACGGGACGTCGCATTGAGTTGATAACTGGACCGTGTGCTCCTCTTGATCTAGCAGGCTGGGAATTTGGTGCAGTAGATGCAGACGGTGATGCCGAAGTTGGCGGGTTAGATGATGGTGATAAGTTAAGGGTCACCTGGCTTCTCTCCTCTCTCCCGGTCAGCGAAGAATGGGCCCATCTACGACGTGGCGTGGAGTCCCAACTCCTCAGAGTTCTGCGTGGTCTATGGCTTCATGCCGGCGAAGGCCACCATTTTTAACCTCAAGTGCAGCCCAGTATTTGACTTCGGCACGGGGCCCCGGAACGCGGGCTTCTATAGCCCCCAGGGCCACCTGCTGGTTCTCGCCGGCTTTGGGAACCTGCGTGGCCAGATGGAGGTCTGGGATGTCAAGAAGTACAAACAGGTCTCTAAGCCCCAGGCGGCCGATGCCACCCACTTCTCCTGGTGCCCCGACGGTGAGCACATTGTCACGGCGACCTGCTCCCCACGGCTCCGCGTCTGTAACGGTTACCGGATCTGGCACTACACGGGGGCTGTCCTGCACCAGGAGCAGGTGCCAGAGGGGGCGGAGCTGTGGGAAGTGCAATGGCAGCCCTTTCCGGAAGACACCTTCCCAGAGAGACCGATCCGCTACCAGGCAGTGCCCACCGAGCTGGGCAGCACGGAGCCGAAGCCTGCGCAGGCTTACCGCCCGCCTGCACTCCGTAACCAGCCTGCCAGTCCCATCACCAAGCTGGTGAGTAACCAAAGCATGTGCTTCAGGTGAATTTACTGGTCTCAGTTCTGGCTTTACTATCCAAATAATTACCACAAATGTTGGGGCTTGAAAGATGGACCCAGGTAGAGGATTGACTATAAAAGACTTTTGTAAGACAGGTGGCTCTCTCACATGATGGCTGTATCTAAAATGTGTTTCAGTGTGATTTGGTATGACTGACTCTTGACTGTCTGCCAGCATGAAGAAGAACCACCACAGAACCTCAAACCGGGTTCTACTGGAGACAAGCCGCTGTCCAAGACTGCCCTGAAGAACCAGAGGAAGCGGGAGGCCAAGAAGGCCGCCAAGCAGGTCGGCAAATTCGCGGCGTCCTGTGCTCTGCTTCACCCCCTTCCCAGAAGTCCGTGTGAATCTCACTGTTGGCTCGTTCGTGTTCTCGCAGGACATGAAGCCGGATGCTTCTGAAGAGCCCGTGGATCCCGCTCCAGCTGACTCTGCCCCAAACCAACCAACTCCAACCTCTGGAGATCCTGAAACTGACAAGAAGATAAGGAACCTTAGGAAGGTCAGCTGATGCCGCATCGACGTGGTGTCTCTGATCACACCCGCTGAGCCTCGGTGTCGTCATGTGACAAGCTTTTCAATTCACAGAAGCTGAAGGCCATCGAGCAGCTGAAGGACCAACAGGCAGCTGGCAAACCTCTGCAGAAGAACCAGGTGAAGCTCACTTATTTCTGTTTGCACAATTATAAAGGCACAATAATATTATTATGAAGTGTACAACCATGTTGTAGAATACAGTTTTTCTTTTTCCAATTGTCAGGTCGAGAAGATAAAGATGGAGACCCAGCTGTTACAAGAGATTGAGAACCTGGAGTTGGGACTTTGAATGGAATAATGGTTCACGGTTAAGGGAATGTCACAATCTGTAATGGGAGAATGCTGGTCTTACTCGGCTACCTTCTTTTCCCTTTATGAAATTTGGTGAGAATATGCATTTGTGATTGCCTGGTTTTGTTGCTGATTTGCCTGTTTCGACAATAAGCATTAGCCTTAAACGCAAGAGGGACTTTAGCTAATAAGCATTTCTCAATGTAAAAATGCGTCCACACAGGAAAAATGGCAACATGGACTGGTGATTGGACCTGAAGTGTAAGACCATGTATTTTTGCTAAACTGATTTAAAGCAAATGCTTTTTGATTTGGGACATTGCCCTTGACAACTTGTGAAATATAATTCGAGATTTGTTCCAGAGTCCAGCAGTAATGTTCCTATCAAACTTACTACAAGTCAATAAAATTTCCTGGTAAAAGTATTGTAATTTTTGCTTTTTCCTGCTTATGTTGAATAACGTGGACTTTAAACTGCTGTTTTTTTTTTTGCTTTAAACATTGCACCATTTTAGGATTAGGAGGTCTAGCTAACAGGGTTTCCGCGGGGCATTATAAAGCATTAAAAGTCATTAAATTGATTTTGCGAAAATTAAGGCCTTAAATGGCATTAAAAAGCATTAAATTGTTTTATACGGGCATTAAAACTTTAGATAGGTTTGAAGAAACAAATATTACCAATTTATCTTGAATATAGTCTGTATAATTAATAACTTTGATTCTCTGTCGCGAAGTATGATAAACACGGAACCAGTTTGGTAATTGCTTCTGGCCGGTCCGAAATTGTGTGACAGACTTTTTAAGAGTGACGACTGTGATGTGGAGGGGAAAAAATAAAGCAGAAAAATGGGAAAGTGCAAATTCCAGAAAACGTTGCTGGAGGATGAACAATTTAGGACATGGTTGCAGCCTGTTGAAGGTCAAAATGGAGAAGGATTTTGTAACGTCTGTAAGAGGGTGTTTAAGTTGGGTGCAATGGGAATCAACGCCGTTAAATCGCATATGAAGTCCGAGGGGCACAAATCGGCGCTAAAAGGCAGACAGCAATTAACTATGTCTAGTTACTTTTCCGTGACTACTACTAGCAGTACTACGACAGCCCCTGCTGTAGTCACCACTACTTCCAGTGGAGCCGCTATGGTAGGAAAATCGAGCGATCTTCGAGCAGCTTTTGGCTCGAATACGACGTTGAAGGCAGAGGTGCTCTGGTGTCTGAACACCGCCATCCAGCGCTACTCTTACGCATCCAATGAAGGTGTTTCGGATTTGTTCCAGGCGATGTTTCCTGATTCGGAAATAGTCAAATTTTTCAATTGTGGAAAGGACAAAACAAGCTACATTTTAAAATTTGGTCAGAAGGACGCTGATCAACTAGCTGAGCATGCTGAAAACAAATCTAACACACTCATGGCTCAAATGATTACACAATATAATACTTTAAGGAGGAGATGCAAGGAAAAGTGCGATGAACTGAAAAATGTGGAGTGTGAGATAGCAATGAAAGCAAATGAATTAAGGCACTGTAATTAAGTTTAATTGTAGTTGCTTTAGCACCTTAATTTTCCATACAGTTTTAGCCTCTAAGAGTTCGAAGTTTCAGAATTTTTTTCTGTTCAGACTTAATGATATTTGAAATTTTGAAATTTGCAAATAAACGCTGACATTTTAAGCTGTCTCCTGATCCATTTCTATTTATGTTCAGCAGAGGAATATATGTTCATTGTTGCCTCATTGTAAGACCGCATGAAACAATTTATTATAATATACACGCATTCATACACAGGCGTGTTAGTTATTTGTTGCGTATGGCATTAAAAATGTTAGAAATGGCATTAAAAAGGGCATTAAATCAGATTTGAAAATCCTGCAGAAATCCTGAGCTAACAGAAACACATTCTGGTTTTAGTGCTGTACAGAAATGAAGAGATAGTGCACAGATTCACGATGCCATGTAACCCTAACAGTGCAAAGTCTGCCTTAACCTTCAGATGTTGAAGTGTCAAAGTCTAGTGTAGTGAGTGTCTGTGTTCTTCAAGGTTCAAGGTAGTTGTGTACACATACGTATTGAAACTCGGGAAAATTTGGCTTTTTCACAAGATAATGCATAAAAACATTAATATAAGACGGGTTCAGATATGTAGGCTTTGAACGTTTTTTAACGAAAGTATTAATCTGTATGCTGAAGACTTCATTTCCCATAAAGCCAGCGCCCACGTCAGAGCGTTCGAGCGCCCCCGTCTGGCCGTGCCGCTGATAATGCGCCGTGTGCGGTGGGGAGCGCAGAAGTCGAGGCGACAATATGGGGAAGCGCACGTTGTCGCTGGCTCTTCTCTTTCTTGGAGGCCTGTTTTTGTACGGAGCTTCTGCTGACACCGGCGGTGTAAAAAAGCTGAAGATGCAGTTCGCCACCGGGCCCCTCCTGAAATTCCAGATCTGGTACGTGAGCTGGTTCGGGAGGCCGGTCCAGCCTTGTTCGCGGCCACACGCAGCCGCTTGACGGCGCTTAAGGTCGATTGGTTAAATGTGGTCGAGCGGGGTCCCGATGTCTCCGTGCCTGGTCGGGTGGGGGAGGGCTGCCGTTCCTTGGCCTTCAATCGATTTGTCAGGCGACATCTTGCTAGCTGCTAGCTACCTGCTTTTAACTACTTCGCCCGACGCACGTTTCTACAAACCCGTAAAACATCGGTGGCAGCTCCGAACAGCTCGATGGCGATGCCGGGCTCCTGCGTCTTCGAGGCCGGCGGACCGCCATGACGCAGCCCGGAGCCGAGGCGCAGAAGCCCCGTCTGGGTGGCGGTAGCCGTAGCCGCCTGACATAGCCTTTTCCCGGCAGTGCCATCTGACGTTAATCTCATGTTTTGCCTTTGGGTGTTAAGTTGTTACCATTTCGGTTAAATGGGTACCATTACGGCTCTTTGGGGTGTTTACTGTGTATTGGGTACCATTTTGGCTCTTTCTCTGGGGATTTCGGGGTCAACTGGATGCCATTTTTCTGTCGACCTGCTCACGTTCCCAGTCGCAACTTCCTGTGAGTGAGCGGCTCCTTTGCATAATACAGCTTAATTTTTTACTCATTTCCAGTTGCCCAATAACTTGGGTGTCAAGTTACGTAAATCACCCAGTGAGGAGATGGTATACCTACACGTTTGTCTCGCTTGACTGGGTCACCTAGCAGTTAATCGTATGCACGGAATGTACGTTTATCCATAAATCTTTACGTTCACTGTCTTGTGCTTTTATTATCTTGACAGTCTTCAGGTTGCCAGGTTCTGATTCATTGAGAAAGGAGGCTGATACAGACTCCACGTGAGAGTGATGTGTGTATCTGCAGGGCTGCCAGCTCTCACGCATCTGGCGTGACACTCACACTTTCAGACTCTGACGCTCACACAAGAAATCTTACAGCAAATCTATATTATTCCATTATAAACCTAACATTAGCTACATCAAAAGGCTTGGGGTAGTTTGCAAAACCAACAGACTATTGACCAGGTAATACAATATTTACAAAATTGTAGATGTGTGTGCAGACTTGATTTCAAAATCTCACTCTGGCCAGCTGACCAGAGTTGGCAGCTCTGCATCTGTGAGAGGGAATGGGGTTTACCTTGTTGCTGACACCACTCTCTCCCACAAACTGCCCCAACGCAGTGTTTCCTGAGGCTACAAGCGGGTGTTTGAGGAGTACACGCGGGTTCTTAACCAGCGTTACCCAGACATCCGCATTGAAGGGGAGAGTTACCTGCCACTGCCCATTTACCGGTAAGAGCGCCCTCATCCACCGCTGCTCTTTGTGGGCTGGGATCAGGAGACGGGGTGACGCCATATTAATGCGTATCACTTTTGACCCTCAGACACATAGCTTCCTTCCTGTCCATCTTCAAGCTCGCTGTGATTGGGCTGATTATTCTGGGCAAGGATCCATTTACGTTCTTTGGTATGCAAACCCCTAGACTCTGGGTCTGGGGACA
The DNA here is from genome assembly GCA_026779585.1 of Mormyrus proboscirostris. Classification (NCBI taxonomy): domain Eukaryota; kingdom Metazoa; phylum Chordata; class Actinopteri; order Osteoglossiformes; family Mormyridae; genus Mormyrus; species Mormyrus proboscirostris. The sequence continues at coordinate 547,128 of JAODKF010000042.1, read as the reverse complement.
GGAGAATAAGGTAAGGTCAGAGAGAGCGGAGAGCTTACTGCACAGGCTGAGTGTGTGTAGACCTTTTGTTGTTCTGCTGGTATATAATAGGGCCCCTTAGGAAAAGCCAAACGGTCTCTTCTGCCTGTTGCATGGGAGCATGTTTCTTCACTAATTATATCCAAGGGAAATCTGCAATTTTTTTTTTTTTTTTTTTTCCTTCCCGAGCTCTTGCCACCCAAGCCTTACTAGTTGCCTAGGGAGCGCATGTATAAGACCCAGTGTGATCGTGCAGGATGCTGACTGCTTTGAGATCCTTGCCTTGGTATTGCTGCAGCAAATTTATCTTTAATTCTTCGTTATATAAGTATCAGCAGAGCTTCGTAGATGCTTACCTTTTTGGTTTTTGTCTTTTCTCTCCCTTCTGCCAGATCTATGCTTGCATGATGGTCTTCTTCCTTAGCAATATGATTGAGAACCAGTGTATGTCTACGGGAGCTTTTGAAATCACCTTAAATGGTAAGGTTGTGTTCTTGAAATTTTTGGGATGTGGGGAAAAAGGACCTCGATCAGTTCATTTTGACTTTAAGTATCCATTCTCTCTCTAAAGTGTCGTCCCGTAGCTACTAAAGATGGGAATCTGTTAAGATTGGGTGGTGGGGGCAAGCGTGGCTTTGTCTTGAGCCCATGGTGGATTTATAATTACAGAATTAAAGCCATCTGAGTTTGGACCTGATCATCATTAGTTTGTTTGTGTTGCGTTGTTAATGAACTGATGGTATCGGTCGTCAGAGAAGGCAAAGCATGGTGTTTTGAGTCTTTCGTGTATACTGGCTTATTGTGCGACGGTAACCTCTCACTTTTCCTGCAGATGTACCAGTGTGGTCCAAGCTACAGTCAGGCCACTTGCCATCCATGCAGCAGCTGGTCCAGATCCTAGACAATGAAATGAAGCTGAACGTGCATATGGACTCCCTCCCACACCAGCGCTCGTAACGGCCCCTCGTCCCCGTCTGCGGTCCGAGACCCCCCTGTATGACTATATCTTATGTTTGGATGTTCCTCTAGTCGTGAGATTCACTTTGTTCTAATAGAGGTTAAAGATGTCAGGATTGTGTACAGATGCATCTTTCTCGTTGCGGTGTTGCAGGTTTGAGGTGAGCATGTCTCCTGGCTGAGGACCGAACACCGATGAAGGTTTGTGCTGAAGGCAGGATGACTGCTAGCACAGACTGGAAGACCCCGTCGTTCCTCCGAGCCTCTAGACAAGCCTCCTGCAGCAGACTGGGATCTGTGGCAGCCAGACAGTCTTTAATTGTAGTTTGTTTTTGTGCAATTTTTAAATGCAAAATATTCATTTTGTTTTGAGCCGAAATATAGCTTAAAAGTCAGTGGCAGTTGTATTTTGTATTTGATTCAGCAGGATTAAAAGTGACATCATACAAGCATTTAACATTAATTTAATTTCTGAGCTACTGTAATTTTATATTTCTTTTTATAGCAAAAAAGAGGAACTTAAATGATATTAAAGTGGATTACATATAATGGGATACCTGTGTGGTCTCAATTTTTGACTAAATCAATTTAACTACACAAAACACAACTGCTAGATTGTAAATAAAAGGTTAGCAGACCAGTTAAACGCACCCCCATATACAAAAACAAGTGAGTCATTGAATCTAAAGTGCTGTGTCCGCGTGAGGTTTTCTGTTGGGTGGCCTGGTGACAATTTTCCAAGTAAAGGCGAGTAGTGCTACCTTTTAAAAGATTCAGTGAAGTTGTTCGCTTACATTAATTCGTTAAAAAAATAAATCATTTACTTTCCGAGTGATGCGAGATTTTCCTGTTTCAGCGTAGTATCTTGCGCACTTCTGGGATTCCCCGGAAGTACCGCCCCATTGGCGACGAGCGGCCAATGAGCTGAGGGCATTGTCTCTCGCCATCAGAAGCTGTGGCACATGTTTCCTGCGTCCGCTTTAAGACTTTTGGTGGGATTCGAATGCCATAATCTCATTGAGCTTTATCTTTCATTTAGTTATCTCGCATGTTGGTAATAATGCCATGTAAAGGTACTGGGCGCCTGATACTTTAGCGGATTTTCGGCTAAATTACTTTGATATATTTAAATTAACTACTATGAGTATGATTGTAACGCGTTAGTTTATGAGAGTTGAGAATCGGTGTCCTGCTAACCGTGTGCGTGCATGTAAGCGCTAATCTTTAATACATACCTGCAGCTCTACGATAGACAGCCATGGCCACCGCTGGGAGAGGAGATGCTGGCGCCGATCCCGCTTCGAATCCAGGAACCGTCGCTGTCTGTTTTTGCGAGTCCACCCCTTTGCTGTGGCGGGCCAGGGACGTGAGAACCGCACGGGACACAGGCGTGGTGGGCACTCTGGTGGGCTCGTTAGCCCGGCAGCCTCGCCAAAACTGCAGACTGGGACGGCCGCTGGAGCTTCTGCGGGAGGAAGCGCGGCTGCTGGCCGACGCGGGGCGAGCTGTGCTCCTCACGTCGTCGCGCCCGAAGGTGGGTAATAGCAGCCGGAAAGTGCCCCCCCAGCAGCGCTGGTGCCCCGTGTCAGATGCGTATCATGCTCACAGGTCCTTGTGCTCAGAGCACAGGTGCGGCCAACCCTGAGCTCATAAAACAATACCAGGAGCAGATGGACCAGAGCTATGCTGAACAAAGTCAACTGGCACAACAGGACAAGAAGGCTGTGCTGCAGAGGGTTATGGCGGAAAAGAAGCAAGGTGAGGAGTTGCGACCTGATGCTGTTTTTTCTTATTGTTATTGATATCCCTTGGACTGTTCAGTATCACCCCTATATGAGACCCCATGTTTATGACACTAATCTTTGTGACTGGTGAAATGGTGTGGTTCCTCAAGTACTTTTTAAACCAGGCTCAGTGATTGGTGAACAGGGATCACATGACCCATGTGTCAGTAAGGGATATATATTTTAGTTATGTGGCAGATCCTGTTCAATCGGTCTCCTTGCCCTGACTCAGAAATCAGATGTGAGAACTTTAACTCCATGTTAATTTTCCATCTTTCATACTGTATAAATTTCCTATTTGGAAGTAGGAAGCCTTTCTTTCGTAAATGTAGGTCTCCTTCCCGAGTCATCATGAGCCGTGTCTATGCTTCTGATCAATTATGATATAGAGAAATTAATTGGATTCAGTATTTTGCAATTCTGACACTGATGGCTGACTGGCTTTGTGTCTTTCCCACCCCAGGCAGGAATCAGAGTGACCAGGCATTACAGGAGCGGTTGCTGGCCCTCGACCATGGCTTCACTTTCCCCCATGCCGCCATGGCCGTTCAGCTGAGCACCGCCCGGGCCGGTATGAGCTACGGCCCAGAGGAGCTGCGCTTCCTGGCTGCCGATTCGCTGAAGCCTCGGGATGAGCGACAGGAAGCCCGTTACCGTGTCTTCAGCGACCTGAGGCGGCAGGGCTTCTACCTCACCACTGCCGGGAAGTTTGGCGGGGATTACCTGGTGTATCCCGGTTGGTGTCCTGGGTAGGGGATTCTCCGGGTGAATTTTTAGGGGTCACTTTCCCCCTTCTGCTCTGACCGCCTACCTGCCCCCAGGTGACCCCCTACGCTTCCACGCGCACTTCATCGCGGTATGCCTTCCGATGGACGAAGCCCTGCCCCTGTGTGAGCTCCTGGCCCTGTCCCGCTTGGGTGCCAACGTGAAGAAGACCGTCTTGCTGTGCTCCCCGGGGGCCGAGCCGGAGGAGGTGCTGTATACTTCTCTTCAGTGGAGTGGGATGGTGTGACCCCCCCCCCCCCCGCTGTGCTATGACCCTGACCTCTCCATAGACCTCTACAATGGCAAACAAGCTGATTGTCAATAAAATATTTATTTATGGCAAATTAATGGATGGAAACTTTCATTCACAGTACAAAACATGTGCTGGTAGAAGGAAGTCGGGATCAGGGGGTCCAAAGCGGACAGGCGCCTCAAGGGCAGCAGGCAGAGACAGTAACGTTAATGCCCAGGTTGCCGTTGTCCGCGAACAGGTGGGCAACGGCCGTGTCGAACACCAGGCAGTCGCTGTTCATGATGGCGGAGGCCACGCCGTCGTGGATGGAGTGCGGCGTGGCCTCCCAGGTGAGCCGGCGCCGGTGCCCGTTCAGCTCCAGACGGTAGGCGAAGCCCTCGGCCTGCTTGCGGGTGCCGATCAGCAGCACGACGGCGAAGAACTGCTGATGGCCCTCGTAGCGCTCCTGCTTCTCCAGAACCAGCATGAAGTGGCGTCCGAAGCAGGACTGCATCATGACCCAGTCCACGGCGCCCGGCAGGTTGATGTCCGTGGCCAGGAAGACGATGTCCTCACCCTGCAGCGTGGTGATGGACTTGTGCTGGTGCATCAGGTGCGGCATGACGGCGTCCAGCGAGCCCTGCCACTTGCAGGACGCTCCGGGGCAGGGGCAGGAATAGGGCCGGAACTCGCACAGCTCCTCGTGTCCGGGCTTTTCCATGTGGGGGAGCGTCAGCACACAGCCGGTGGAGGCAAACTGAACGCAGAGGGAGAGAGAGAATTTAGGCACAGGCATCAAATAGCAAAAGCACAGAATATACATTTAGAAATTACCCTTAAATGTCTTGGAATAATGCACATAAAAAGTGGAGTCCTGCAGTAAGGTGATACTTCAAGATGACATCTTTTGTAGTGTATTTTCAGAAATCGCAACTGCTTCACGCAAGGCCTGCCTGGTCCTGTAGGTCTGACCTGGACCCTGATCCCGAGTCTTACACCAACGGGATGGGACTTTCCCGACAAGCTTGTCAGCTTGGTGTAGTAAACTCTTATCAGACAGCCGGACACTGCATGCCGATTGAATTTTATAGTTCGGGATTCATATCCAACAATAACCCGGTGAAATGCGGAGACTGGGGGAGGGGGAATGGTAGCTGCAGAATTAACGCCGAGCACTTAGCGATGAATGCCGGCTGCCTGTGCTCCGCTCCCTGCGCGTTACGGTACCTTGCAGGGAAACAGCAGCGTAGATGCCACCTTCTCCATGGCCAGGTTCCGGATGCTCGGGGTGAGCGTGCCCCTGCACGTCGGGCAGCAGGTTACCTTCTGCCGGCATTGGCCGCAAACCAGATGCCCCGCCTGGCACTGCAGGATCGGAGGCAAGACGTAGTCGAAGCACACCGGGCACTCGAACAGGGAGGTGAGCTCTTGGTGCTGCGCGGGGCTGACAGCTGCCTCTGCAGGGAGAGCTGCGCAGGGCCGCACCGAGGCCGGCCCGGGGGCCGTGGGAGCACCGTGCTGCGCTTTGGCGCCGGTCTTAGCGGCGCCGGGGCCCGTAGAGGACGGCCGGCTCATCGCCGCCCGGTCAGTCGGCAGCAGCGGTTCCTCCAGATGCCAGTGGTGTCCTGCTCCGTACCTTCTCACACATAGTTATGTCGCAGGGAGCGCAGCAGCCGACTGGGTTCTGCGAGCCGCCAGTTTAGGTACGATCGGCCCTGAACCCCTCCGGGATGTGGCCTCCTTAAAACGCCGCAGTGTCCCACAGCATCGCCCCCTCCGTTTTACTGCCCGCCGCCAATAAAAGGTGCTGATCCGTTGTCTGCGCCCAGAGCAGCCGCTGTAATCCGCCCCTCATTCACACACATGACGCGCAGCGGAGTGGAAGCGCCGAAGGATCGAGAGCTGCGTCTTATTCACACTCATTCTACTTCGGTTTAACTGTCGCGCAACACTGTTTTTTCGGTTTTAATCTAGTAAATTAAGATGCCTGAAATGGGGACGTGCAGTTTTCAAAATCCCACTATGATCCAGTTGATTAACCGAAACATCAATGAGAAATCTGTCGATTTAAATTTCTTTATAGTTTATTATAGAAACGTACGTTTGTCAGAACACAAATGCATTAAACAGTTTGAATATATCAGCACGTTGGTCGGAAATATTAAATCTACACCATACAGAAAATTTTAACTTTTGATCTGTACGTCCGTATTAAGTCTTATACGTACAAATTGGAAAATTTTTGAGCAACTGATTCGTTGCTCAAATGAAACTTTCAGTTGTGTCTGGAAGTTTTACTAGAAGCTGAGATGAATTCATACTAAATAGAAATAAAACATTACTATACCATTTTTTGTTTCCATCTTATAGTTGTTTCGATAGACATCTTAAGTAAATATCAAAACGACAGTTTTGCCACGTAATCAGCGTTGGGCATTTCAGATCCAGAAAGTAAAAATCCAGACCATGATTTTGTTTCTACCAACCAGTTGAGTACTCTGTGCCTGTGGCTATTTATGCTGAACTGGTTGGTAGGAATAAATCTTGCTCTGGATTTGTAGTTACTGGACCTTAAATGCCCAACATTGCATGTGATACTGTAATCCGTATTACAGGTACAGCTCAGAAAAAAGGAACCATCCCATTCCAGTCAATAACAGCCCCTTCCCACTTGGTCCGGATGGTCATGTCCACCGACGGGAACTTCTCTTCGAGGTCCCCTTGGGTATCTGTGCTCTGAGGTTCCCAGTGATGTGAGTGTGTGTCTGAAACGGCGAGGGTGGAAGGTCAGGGATGTATGAGCAGAAGGGTTGCCAGGTTTGGTCAGCTGCCTGAAGTGAGGCTTTCAATTCGAGACAAGTCTGCACATGCATTTACATGTATGTAACAGTTGCTTACCTTGTAAATGGTTGGGTTTGCAAACCAACGATTTTAATGTAGCTAATTTTAGGTTTATGATTGAATAATATAGATTTTCCGTAAAATTTCTCGTGTGAGCGGGAGACTCTGAAAGCGTGAGAGTCACGCCACATGGGTGAGAGCTGGCAACCCTGGAGCAGAGGGATCACGGTAGGTGCAGACAGGCATGTCCCAGTACCTATGGTCAGAACAGCAGTTCTCCTTTGAGAAGGCTGCCCGTTGTAGAAATGCAGCTCAAATAGGTGCTCCGTTCTCCAGTTGGATAGCAGCGCTCTGTTGGGGCTGAAGAGGATGCTGTAGGTGCCGTTGATGCAGCAGACCCACACTGGCAACTTGGGGGTCTTCAGCATGCTACCCACCTGGGTGAAAAGGACCAGAGCACCACACACCCTAAGCTTCACGAGGATTTTTTTAGTGCAGTGTTTCCTAATCGGTCCTCATGGACCCACAGACAGACCACGATTTTGCTCCCTCCCAGCTCAGATGTGGACTGTCGGGCAAGAAGCTCGGAGGGAGCAAAAACATGGGCCGGCTGATGTTGGCTGTCAGCATTGCTAGCTTAGTGTTCAGGTATACGGGGTGCGGCTCTGTACCTGAGGTAGGGGGGTTTGTGGCCCCTGTTCCCAGCTCCAGTGGAGATATCCCACGCTGCTGCGCACCAGCACCCCCCGCAGGGGTTGCAGCAGTGGTGCCCCAGCCTCATCAAACTGCACAGTGCCGTTAAACACATTGGGACTCGCCCGACCCGTAAGCAGGAGGTTCAGCAGTGCCTGGGACACAGCAGAGAAAGCTCTATCTTTGATGTGAAGCAAATTGTGAAAACGGTGGTTTTTATAAGTACAGATGTCAATAAAGCAAGCAGGCAGCGTTCCCCTCAGGAAGCACAGCACTAGGACACCGGCAGCACTCACAGGGCAATAATCAACATGCTTCTCTCTGCTGTTAGATGTTAGGAACACAGGGAAAGATATTTTTGTCCACCATAATTTCAGCCAATGAGTTTGCCCCCTTGGTGAGGTAAAGACCTGCGTGGCATTAACAGGTGAGGATCTCAGTGCTTCAGGAACAGGGATGTATTTGTTCTTTACTGGTATTATTTCACGTCTTTCTGACTTTTAGTGCTACAGGGCTTTGGCAATACAAATGATTGCAATGAGGTCTTATGAACGAAGAAACAAAAGTGTGCAGTAGCAGAAAGCAGTGATATTAGAGATAAAATATTACATGGGTTTATTTTTGAAGCACAAAGAATGCCATCTTCAGTTCTCTAAGAGGACACAGCAGTATGGGAAGTTTAGAAAAGGACTTTGGTTCACTTTTACTATGATGTCATAGGTGGGAGAGGCGGTGCCAGGCAGCTCAGAGAGACACACACACACACACACACACACACACACACACACACACACACACACACACACACAAACAGGTTGCCATCCAGATAATTTGCAGGTATTTCACCATAATGCTACATTTTCTGTTTAACTTCTTCCGTACAAGCAGAGTCCAAGGGATATATTCCTCGCATTTTCAGTGCCTCATCAAACAGCCAACTGTAATGTGACAATTTGCATCAAAATGTTTCTCTCAAGAAATCTCCCATGAACCTCTGCTGCACTGGCCAGACCACATCTATTACATCAGCGGTTGCCCTGGTTACTGTGGAATATGAGCAGCCAATGAGCAACTGGCTACTGCCTGCTTACCTGGTGACACACAAAGTTTCCCTGACTGAGATGCAAGAGGTGTGAGGTGGTTGAATCAAGATCATCTTTTAACCTTTAAGGAAATTAAAAAAAAAACAAACAACTGTTAGCTGCCTCAGCTAGCTGTTCATTCTTGTACCAGGGTGAATTTTAAAGTGCAGGCTGTTAATGCCTGCAGTAGAATCACTGGTCCCAGTGCTGCAGATACTCATGTAAAACTTGGAACTGGGCCAGTCATTGCCCTGCCCACCACTCATTTCCATAGGCCGATTTGGGAAGGGGGTGGCGGCTACCTGTGAATGGTCCTGGAGAAGACAAGACTATAGAGGAACAGGATGACACCATGGCTGCCCTCCTCCTGAAACTAGATATAGGCAACCAGAATAAGATTAACACCATGAACATAGCTGTGCATAAAGTGGAGGAGAACAGGGACCTACAAAGCACATGTGTACAATGTACATGTATGTTTATGAGGCACTGAATCAATAATATCCATAAGTAAATGACTGTCGATGCAATGAAGACTATCAATGCAAACCAAAAAGTAGGGTCAGGACTTTAGTACAATGAAGTGCTCTGTGCTGTTTATATCTGTACTCACACACTGGACGTGCTCGTAGATGAACTTCCACATGTCCTCTTTTCTGATGAAGCTAAAAATATGCAACTGTAAAATACAATATAAAATATATTTACTATGATGGAAAAAAATTACAAACCACATCAAATCCATTATATAGTTAATGAATTATAAAAAAGAAAGAGGATATGTACCTACGGTCAGCTCTGTGTGTATAGTGTGTACCTACGGTCAGCTCTGTCAGCATAGTGTGTACCTACGGTCAGCTCTGTGTGTATAGCGTGTACCTACGGTCAGCTCTGTCAGCATAGTGTGTACCTACGGTCAGCTCTGTGTGTATAGTGTGTACCTACGGTTAGCTCTGTGTGTATAGTGTGTACCTACGGTCAGCTCTGTGTGTAAAGCGTGTACCTACGGTTAGCTCTGTCAGCATAGTGTGTACCTACGGTCAGCTCTGTGT
>JAODKF010000042.1:522819-537604 GCA_026779585.1 Mormyrus proboscirostris | reverse complement strand
CGGTCAGCTCTGTGTGTATAGCGTGTACCTACGGTTAGCTCTGTCGGCATAGTGTGTACCTACGGTCAGCTCTGTGTTTATACCGTGTACCTACGGTTAGCTCTGTGTGTATAGCGTGTACCTAGGGTCAGCTCTGTGTGTATAGCGTGTACCTACGGTCAGCTCTGTGTTTATTCCGTGTACCTACGGTCAGCTCTGTGTGTATAGTGTGTACCTACGGTCAGCTCTGTGTGTATAGCGTGTACCTACGGTCAGCTCTGTGTGTATAGTGTGTACCTAGGGTCAGCTCTGTGTGTATAGCGCGTACCTACGGTCAGCTCTGTGTTTATACCGTGTACCTACGGTTAGCTCTGTGTGTATAGTGTGTACCTACGGTCAGCTCTGTGTGTATAGTGTGTACCTAGGGTCAGCTCTGTGTGTATAGCGTGTACCTAGGGTCAGCTCTGTGTGTATAGCGTGTACCTACGGTCAGCTCTGTGTTTATACCGTGTACCCACGGTCAGCTCTGTGTGTATAGTGTGTACCTACGGTCAGCTCTGTGTGTATAGTGTGTACCTAGGGCCAGCTCTGTGTGTATAGTGTGTACCTACGGTCAGCTCTGTGTTTATACCGTGTACCTACGGTTAGCTCTGTGTGTATAGTGTGTACCTACGGTCAGCTCTGTGTGTATAGTGTGTACCTAGGGTCAGCTCTGTGTGTATAGCGTGTACCTATGGTCAGCTCTGTGTGTGTAGCGTGTACCTAACCCTTGCTCCATGAGTGTGGCATACTTGCCCTCTCAGTGATGCTGTCCAGCTGATGTCCTGGCAGGGTGAAAAAGCTAGGCATGGAGGTAACCAGGGTAACAGTGGCGGCCTGCTCCTCTCCTGCCATCCACAGGATGTCGGACAGCGCAGACGCCAAGGCTTGTTCCTGCTCCTTGTCCCCTAGACTGTTTTGACACATACACACTGTGGTGTGACGTAGGTGTACTTCTTGCTCTTATGACTGCCACACCTGGGACATTCCTCACCTGTGAAGCTGGTTGCTGTTGGATTGACTTTGGCAGGTGAACAGCAGGAACTTGATGATATTGGCCTGGACCACCATCTGGACGGCTCCTGGTCCATCCTGCAAGTAGTTAGTACTGGTTGCTAACGTATCATCAGGTATGTCCTCCTTTTACTGTTACTTATTATTTCCAGATTGTTGCATAGAACATGTAGTAGAGACGACATAGCATCCATACTGATCAGTCGACTCAAGAGCGCCCCACACTGGCCTCAACAGCAGTCTCACAGAATGGCCGACTCACTCTTTCCGCTTGCAGTGCGTAGGAGAGCTCAGAGCATGGATCCCTGAACCGGAACACCGATTTCTTCCAACCATAGTTGAAGAAATGAACAGTGTTCCCAAATATAATCTTTCTGAGGTCCTGAAATAAGAGGACATTTAACAATTAGGAGAATAACAAAAATTAACCATGAATATTTTTTAGCTGCTAGGCATTCAGTAATAAGATAATTAAATCAGTTTAATGTTTATATATAAGTTGAAACCATTTATATGCCTGTAAGTTTATACATTTTAGTGGATGATTTCTTTTGTTGATGTCAAGAGCCATATACAGTATGGTGTGTAGAAAGTAGGTTATGCTTTGTTAAAAGTGCACGCACACACACACACACACACACACACACATGAACACACACTCTTCACAGTTTGGCAGACCTCTTTCTCATGTAGATAGCACATGAATAAATGAAGGTGTCTGTTAGTGGGCATTGTGTGAGGAACGGGCCAGGGGGTGAGTGGGTGGGAGCAGAACACAGCACTGACCAGCAGGCGACAGGATATGGGCTCATGTCAAGGACTCACCATGACCTGCTCTGGGCTGGCAGGGACTCCCCCCAGGCTGGGGGAAGCAGCTAAGGTTTGTGGGACCAGGCAGGGCAGGGAGTGCAGTGTGCAGTGGCACTGAGTGCAGTAAGTATGTCTGCCTGCAGCATCTTCTCCATCACCTTCCAGTGCAGCCCTCTCAGAAAGCGTCTGGGTGGGGAGTCAAGCTGGGGTCACTTACAGCTGACTTTGTGCCTCGCACTGGATTCACGTAACTGCAGAGAGCTGAGCACCTGCCAGTGCACGCACATACACACGCATCCTGACACACGAGGTGAATAGGGTGATTAATGCAACCGAATACTTGGGGCAAATGAGCAGGAGATCAAGTTCAGTTGAGGCTGTCACGCACTTAAATGTACAGGCATGGCCAGCGGGGGCACTCTGCAGCACATCTGACGATACGTCCATCTATCGATCTTTGAACAATTAATCTCTATTCTGGTCATGAGGGCACAAGGCTGGAGTACATTCTGGATGTAATGCATGTCCATCACACAGCTCATTCACATGTAGAGTCACGTACTATGTGTAATTTATACATGCCAGTTAACCAAGATGAATGTCTTTCGAGTGCAACAAGAAAACCACACATGCAAACTAGACATCGCGTTTGTCATATGTTAACCAAATTACTGACCTTAATGGAAAGTAGTTGTAAACCAGAAGGTTGGTCTATTTAGTTATGCTAAAGGGTATCCACATCTAATACTACATAATGGTACAGTAGTTTGGCTGCCTGTTTGGGAGTTAGTTGTAGAAATGAACTGGTAATTTCTTAAATTAAATTTTTAAGAATTACAAGTAATTCAGATATAAACGTCCTTCGTCACAAGAACGGGACATTTAATTTGCGTATGCATGATTACGGGAAAGAAAAATCTGAAAGCACTGATGGCAAAGTCTTACCTTTGTGATACAATTCCGCAGTTCCATCCTGAAATACAAGCAGAGGTCGATGGGCCGTTGAAAAGGAAGAGATACGGTTATATTTTCCTTTACAAGACATGATGGTAATCAGACCGTCTGAATAATTTACTAAGCAGATTCTTGGGCCTGTCGTACACGTTATCCGTAGGAGCTGGCTCTGGAACTAGCGAGTACACGTCATTCATATTTCAACCATAAGGTTGGTGAAGTGGGTACTTCGTGCTGTGTAGTTATAGAAACACCCACATCGTGGAGTATCTTAAATGTAACTAATGTCATTTACCCGCGATCATCGAAGATTTCTCTCCACTTGACAAGCTCGGATATCTGCCTGAGGATGTCGTGCATCTCCTCACTGTCATGCTGAAAGCGGCTGTCGGCACAGTCTTCCATCTGTGAAAGCATAGAACCAGTAAGATCCCTTTTAAGCCTTAAAAAAACCCCTTATAACAGCGTTGGTTAACAGTGTAGAGGATCCCGAAGGACTTGGGCTTTCCAGAGCGCTCCTGAAGCACCTTGGTGATTTTTAACATCACGGGGGATCATAAAGTGAGGGGACGCTTTCCTATTCTGGTATTGAAAATGCACTTGCTTGCATGCACTTTCATATTTATTTGTATCCAAATAAATATGACCTTTATTCCGTTTCATAGTTTTGTTGCTAAAAAGAACAAAGACGACATTCCACCCTTATAACAATATGCAAAGTTTTCTAGCCTGACTCCGTTCGGGAAGAACAGAAATACAGATAGTCTAATACTTACAGACCAAAGGTAAAGCGTCTTCGTCCTCTTCCTCGTCCTCTTTCTCGTCCTGCGCTCAAACGAAGCGCAGACTCAGGTACGGCTACAGGCGGGGACTCCGCCCGAGGCTATTAAAATTTAATAGGCGTTTTGCCATATTTAATTTGGCCTACTGTATATCGACCCAGTGATTGAACAAACAACCTGCATCCGGCGACTCCTTATTTCCACATGTTTGGTCAAAGCTACGTTGACAAATACAGCTTCTTCTCTGATCTCTTCTAATGATTTCAGCGACCGCAAAGTGGCTCCCATTGTTTATAAACTATTTACCAGCCTTCATATCACCTGTGTTTCACTGACTTCCTCATACTTCGTGTTCCTCTGCATCAGTTCCTTTCTGCTCTGTTTATAACCGTTTTTAGTAGTTAAACCAAAGTAGCTCTTGTTTTTATGCAGGTATGTTGTGGTGCATCGATCGATACCTCCGGTTTTTAATTGCCTTATTGTCACACACAACTATGTTTGCGCAAAGAAGAGTGTGGCGCGTACACTGACAGGTGTGTGCAGCCTTTGGTAAGGCTGAAACTGCAAATGAAGTGTTCATCAACACTCATATGTGTATTGTTTAGGAATGGTGCGTAGTCAGGTGACTTTGCCGTGTAAAGTTCTGTTTTATCGAAGTTCACAAACAACCAGAAGAAAATGTAACATTGAACTTTTTATTGCTGAAATTAATATTGTGGCTTTCTGACTGGGTTAATGAAATTCCAGGAGTTATAGTTATCACATAACAAAAACCACAGATACCTCTTTATTTAACTATTGACCCTGGACAGGGTCGCAGGCCTCTCAGATCATGAAAGCACATCAGTGTGAGTACAGCTGCAGTCTTCAGGACAGGTGTTGGGTAAACATATGGGTAACCAAACCAGGTTCTTACACCATCGGTCTGAAATACCTCTGGGGGCTGCCACCTTGTGGTCATCACTGATTTGCTGCTTGATCTGTAAAAGGCCTGAACAACTTAAATTGCTTTTAAAGCTGAATATATTTAATGAAAATGTAAAGAAACTAGTCAGTTTTACTCTCTTCACCCGTGAACACTTGGCACATTAAATGAACACTTAGAAGCCAGCAGATGCAGTTAGTAAGTTTCCGTGACACATTTCTGTTATCCTCTTAAGATCTACCATACATGCAGTATGAAAATGTCATCTGTCACTATCAGTTACAGTAATGGAAGATAAAAAAATGTGAGAAGTTTGTCCCGTTAGTTCAGTGGTCCACCTGATCTTCTGCTAATTACTGCTTTAACAGGTGTGCCTTAGAAACACTCAACAGAAAGACTTGACCCATGAAAAACAGTCACAGTGGTTTGGACTTTTCCGTGCAGCTGCTGCTCCCATGCTGGGAGTGCTGGTGCTAACTGGATTTTGGGCAAAGTTAAATGGAAGCTGTCATAGGACACACACAGCTTCTTGCTAATGTTGTTCCTTCAACAGTTAAAGTGCCATTGCGATGTCAGTATCATAAATTGCTACCTAGCGGTTAGTGGCTTTTTATGGTTTTATTCTAAGGTTGGTGGTTTAAATCACCTCAGTTTATCTAACAAATGATAGATGCATTTCAAAAGTAAAGATAATAACCAAGAAGGGTAAAAATCTGCTCCTTTAGTGCCGAACACTGTCACGTGATATGAAAGCAGGGCATGAATGTCGCGAAGCATCCTCAGTACATAAGATCTGACGCTCCACTGCTCACATCTGGCTCTTTAGCTTCCTGGAAGGGGAATTGTATTCCGGCGAGGCGGATGAGAAGGATGTTAAGCAGGTGGGTGAGGAAGGTGAAGAGTATGAGCCAGTAGGAATAATCAAACTGCTCTCTGTGTGTCTGATAGACGAAGCTACTCTCGTTGTAGTTGGCGATCTTCTCCGACAAGCGATGGAGTCTCACCTCCGAGGCGAAAATGATCATCACCAGGCTGCTGCAGACACCTGTCCCAGGGCATTCTGGGTAAGCTTTGTTTGTCACGCATTTGTTTTGGCGGCATATGTTTAGGAAAATACGTAGGAGGATTCTGAAGAGAACATATCAATTAGATGCGTTTTTCAACATGCGGACGGCCGGTAGTATTTCTGGCAGTGTATGTGCGCATGCGTGCACGCATGCGTATGTGATTATGCATACATCTTTGCGTGTTCCTGCACATGCATGGGCGTCTACTCACAGCATATGAAGTTCCAGAGGTACAAGCCCATGGGTCCGTGCAGGGTCTCATAGGGTCTGCTGAAGGCATTGAACAGGAAGAATGCTGAGGCCACCGATGAGAAGACTATGAGCATGGCGCAGAAGAACAGTACACTGCCATGAAGGACGACGGGGATGGCACCCATGAGATCTGGAAAAACTGGCAGGAAACAGAAAACATGGAGCGAGGAAGAAAAGATCAGGATGAGCCCATGCAGTTTGCAGTAGGAAGAAGCCAGCTTGATAACTACAAAACAGGAATTTCTATTGACGGATCAGCTGGACAGATACGAACCACTCTTAAATCTATTGGCAAGTACTAACACCAATTTAAATATCTGCATATTTTTCTAACGCCTCTGTGTCCGGAGTCGCGCCGCCGTTGTGAGTCGGACATTGATGAGAACGCCCCATCCTTATCTACGGCACGTTGTCAGACACAAGTCAGGCAGAAAACATCTGTACTTTGAATCGTGTCCAGAACTCATTAAGGCAAAACAGGGCCCCGCGCTGTCTGCTTTCACCACCCTTAGACAGCGGCGTACTGTGCGATAATGATGAACTCCTAATGAGTTGTTAATTCGACGGCCTAGCGGGTTTGATTACGCGAGTGCATTTTAATTACGCCTGTCAGTTAAGAGTATTAACGAGCGAAAAGACTGCGGACACAGGCAGGGCTGGGATTAAGAATCGCCTCTGGGCTTTGGGGTCCCCGGCGATAAATTTTGCCGAGCACCGACGGAGGTGGGGGGACTTACACGATGAATTATGTCGACCCACGAACCCTCAGACCCTAAATCAGGCCTGGAGGTACAGCTTAATATGAGAAAAAAGTGCTATATAATTCGCTCTGAGCTCCCCCGAGACCCGTGCTGTAGAATGGACGGCCCATCCATGCATGCCTGCTCACATCTGCTGCAAACGTCAATGTGGCAAACAATTCTCCTGTAGTCTTTAATCACACTGGCGATCAGTTCAAAATAGAGAAGTAGTAATTAACATTTTTAGTAATTTTTTAGTAGTAATTAACAATTATCACATATAGATGTTTTGTATAAGTCCACATTGCAACTCAAAGCTTTATTTTTAATAGACAATTAGGCTTATTCAATAATTAATAGTATGAGAATACTTATCCTTTAAATAATAAATGTACTGTTACCCTGTCCTCCCATATTTACTCACAGGAAAAGCGCAGAGGTCTTCCTCCCAGCCCGCACTGCTTCAGCCTCTGTCCGTGGAACAGCCCGTAGCTGATCCGCCCCATGAACTTCTCCAGTTCGGCTCCGGTCGCGTTGACCAGCTGGGCACCGGTCTTGCACAGGACGGTCCCTTTCAACCAGAACTGAGTACCCATCGCAGCCGCCACCACTAAGACGCAAGCAAAACTCAGTACTCCGCCTACGCAAAATATTAATTTCTTTTGACGATTTGGCATATTGGGTCCGATTTCAGATGGCTGCACACTAGTCGTTCAACAGTGTATATAAAACTGGACCATTGTCCGCACTTAAGTATCCCAATTCATCCCAAGTGCATGGAATATTGCCGCATTTTTAAAAAGCCAGCATCAGAGCATTACGCCTAATGCCCAGAGTGACATGCTTTCATTGCCGACGAGCTACATGAGAACTGTGACGGATCTGAAGGCGGCGTCTTAAGTTACGACGTTGTCTCGCACCGGACTTCGTTTCCAAGCAACTCGGGACTATCTCTGGGAGCGCGCGTCAATGACGCGCTCGTGGAGGGTGGCGAGGGCCTCGCTCGTGGGGGTTCACTCCAGCCTCATTGGACAGATGGAAGCACTGGGTTTAATACAGCCACACGGGGTCGTTTCTTTACTTGGAAGAAAAGAGATGTCATGTTTTGATCTATAGCGCAATTTAGCTGATCGTAATTGAAGTGGAAAAAAGAGAACTGCAGATCGATACGTTTAGGCACAAATGCACTTTATTGCATTTGAATTAAAGTGACCTTTTTAAAAATAAAAGGTTTCACAATAATTTCTTTTTTTCCGTAAACGTATTCATTCGACCATATGGACTACAAATATTCACCGTGGCACGCATAACAATTGAGTGAGAACGCTACTCCCCAGCAGCTGTGAACTGCTGTGTAGACTGGAACTGAAAGTAATGTACCGGAATGTTATTGAGAAATGAATGCAACAAATGTTGATTATTATAAAAACAAAATAATAATAATAAAATATTGCATAACTTTAGCTAGGATGCTGGACTGAAGGCTGTGGATTTTGTTTATTTATGTTAATGAACATTAGTGTAGTGGACTGCATAAATATCAGTTCTACATCATAAAATAGGCATAATATATACAATTTTTACAAAATTTATGCATTTTGTTGGCGTCTTTTCCGATTTATAGATTGTTTGTACATTGGTTCCATATTATACAGTAAGCTTATATTTACACACTTTGTTAGTTCCATCCATCTATCCATCCATCCATACATCTTCCTTATGCTTGTCCAGTATAGGAGTCTGGTGGTGTGGAGCTTATGCCAGGATGCACGGTACACAAATCAGCCCTGGCTGAGATGCTGGTCTGTTGTAGGTCTACACTCACACAGCCTTTCACACCGTGTCAGACCGCAGATTCTCTCGCACGGAATTGCTAACGTCCTTAGTTGATTACTAACGGAATATTCTGAAGCCTGATTACATCCACCTCATATCTCATAGCGTAATTCCTCCAGGGGACATTATTTCAGCTTTGGATTGCTCCTGGTAATATGTTTCCACCTGATCTAATGTCGCCCATATTACTACTCTGAGCTTGGATAATGATTCGACTCCTCAGCTGGGAACTCATTTATAAAGGCTTCGTTCGAACGAAAGTGATGAAAAACATTCGCATGCATAAAGGTCACTTTGCATATTTAGGAACGGTCCAGACTCCAGAGCAAGCATGTGAACATTTAGCAAGTGCCACGTCTACACAGACCCTCTGGCACATTCAAGTCAGCGCTATGGGAACATTTTTGGTATCAGTTTTATTTCTGACTATAGCCTTCAGAGAAGTTTTTCAATTTAAAATTGATTTTTGTTTTCGTACACTACCATTGAAAGGTTTGGCGTCAGAAATTTTCTTGCTTTTGCAAAAAGGCCATTTGTCCATTAATATAATATCAGATTGATCATGAATACTGTGTAGACCAGGGGTCACCAACCTTTCTGAAGCTGAGAGCCGCTTCACCGGTACTGAGCCATACGAAGTGCTACCAGTTTGAAACAGCCTCCTAAACTTATCTAAACTTCATGTATAATAAGCATGTTTTAAATGCTTTTTTAAGATATTGTCATTTTCAAATCTATATACTGTAAATGCAATGATTAAAGAAGAATAACACGGGCACCATGACTGTGACCCCTGAAGAAAGACGTTGTTATTGTTGTAAATGACTATCATAGCTGGAAATTGTTGCACTGCAATAAAACTGGCCTCCTTTGGATTAGTTGGGTATCTGGAGTATCAGCACTTGTGGGTTCGATTACAAACTCAAAATAGTCAGAAACAAAGAACTTTCTTCTTAGACTCATCAGTCTATCTTGTTCTGAGAAATGAAGGCTAATCCTGTGCAAGAAATTGCCAGGCGACTGAAGATCTCGTACAACGCTGTGTGCTGCTCCCTTCACAGAGCAGTGCAAACGAGCTCTAACCACAATGAAGGATGTGAGCGAGGCCCCGGTGCACAACTGAGCTAGAGGGTAAATATACTAGAGTGTGTAGTTTGAGAAACAGACGCCTCATAGGTCTTCAACATCCTTAAATAGTAAAGACCAGTCTCAACACCAACAGTGAAGAGGCAACTCCGGGATGCTGGCCTCCTAGGCAGAATTGCAAAGAAAAAGCCGTATCTCAGAATGGCCAATAAAAAGAAAAGGCAGAGATGAGCAAATGAACACAGACACTGGACAGAGGAAGATTGGAGCAAAGTGCTATGGATAGACGAGTCTAAGTTTGAGGTGTTTGGATCGTAACATTCATGAGACGCAGATTAAATGAAAAGACACTGACGGAGGGCTTGATGACATCTGTCAAGCATGGTGGAGGTAATGTGACCGTCTGGGGCTGCTTTGCTGATGGTAAAGTGGGAGATTTGTACAAGTTAAAAGGGATCTTGAAGAAGGAAGGCTGTCACTCCATCCTGCAACACGACGCCACACCCTGTGGATGGAGCTTAATCGCAGCCAGTTTCATCCTACAACAGGACAATGACCCGAACGCAGCTCCAAACTATGTAAGGACTATTTAGGGAAGAAGCAGTCAGCTGGTGTTCTGTGTATGATGGAGTGTCCGGCACAGTCACCAGGTCTCTGCCCTGCTGAGCTGTTATGGGAGCAGCTTGACCAAATGGTATGTAAGAAGTGCCTGTCAAGCCAATCCAACCTATGGGAGATGCTTCAGGAAGCACGGGGTGAAATCTCATCACATTACTTAATCAAACTGGCATCTAGAATGCCCAAGGTCTACAAGGCTGTAATTGCTGTAAATGGAAGACTCTTTGACAATTATTATTTTAATTTCAAAAATTATTATTTCTAACTTTCTGTCTGTCAATGACAATTTCCTATGTATTTAGCTATATTTCAAATTCAAACTCATTTCATATGTGTTTTCATGGAAAACAAGGAAATTTCTAAGTGACCCCAAACTTTTGAACAGTAGTGTAATTATTTTATGTGAAGTTAATGTAACATGTTCAGTAGTTTTCTTTTTAATGTTCCTAATGTTTGGTGATTACTAAAACCCAGATTTTTTCTCCTATTTTCTCTTTCCACCCCACAAACAAACAAACAAATAAAACCAGGGTATGAACCGATGACTCAAAATTCCAGGTCTGATTTGGATTGAATCTGGATTTATGGATTGGGTGTGCAGAAGGTTTGGATGTGATAGCCCATCCCACTTTTACTGATGTTACAGGAAATATGTTTTATTTGTGGATGCTTATAAATGTTTAAATAAATAAACAAAATTTGCAGTATCTCATTACTGTTACCTTATATATGCTACTCGATGAACTGCTGTATAAAAGCCTGAGGCTACAACCAGATCACAACTGTGACATATTGGAGTACAACTGCACTCCTTCTAGTATGTTATTCTTTAAATTAAATTCCCTAGTTTAAGAAAAGCCAAAAAAAAACTGATATCGAGAATGATATTTGGCTGCAATTCTTAAAGGTGTCAGTAGGGGGACCAGTATTCAATTCTTTATGCCAACAGGTTCAGTGCAATTTGTTTACCTGAATAGATTTAAAGTTCATCTATTACCCTATACCAGTACTGAGAGCGGTAAACATGCCTGATGCAGTAGAATTTTGTGGTGGGCTCAGTACAAGCAGATGGCTGTAACTCTGAGCTGGGGGAGTTTTTCTGCTCCTGGTACATCCTTAAATTTTTGTACTGCAGGTTATGAGCTGTGGCTCAGTGGTTATGAGAAGCTAAACTCTGAGTGGTTGTGCTGTAGGAACCATGTGACCAGCGGTGACATGGGTCTTGGTTCTCGTCATTATTTGTGGTCTAGCTTCTAGACAAACTTAACCCCCCCATACACGATTCAGTAAGTCTGTGTGTGGTCTCGTTTGCAGGAAGAGGAACTGGTGGTTTTAACTAAAGCAATAATTTTTGAATGCATTTTAACATAGCAGTAAAACATTTGCACTTTGAAACCTAGCAAAATAAGTAGATTTATATATTTACTTCTATCAAGCCCTCATTAAAAAAAAACATATATTTTTATTTAAAAAAAGGTAATTCTGAGAATGGGTGGTCGCACGTTGAATTAAGGAGAATGTCCTCTTCGTGTAATTTTGGAAACAACCTTCTAGCTGGCATATTTTTCTCCGTCTTGCTTTAAGGGGATCCATTCCTGGAAAGGAAAAACTGTGGGAAGCTGGTCCTCCCTGCCTGAAAAGCCTCAGTGATCTTCTGTCTGAAGGAGTGTGACAGATAGAAGCAGACGACAGGGTCCAAACAGATGTGCATGACGGCCAGTAGCACCGTGGACTCCTTGGCCAGGAAGAGCTGCCGTTTGAGCGAGCAGCCGCTCAGTACCTGGTTCTGGGTGAATGTGTACGGTGTCCTGACCAGGTGGTAGGGTACGAAGCAAACTATGTAGGCCAGTGTCACCGTGCCGATGCTCCTTGTGGCACGTCGGGCTCCATCTTGCTCTTCTGGATTCCCTCTCCTTCCAGCCCAGAGCCGCTTCAGCACAAATCCATTGGACAGTAGGACCACCGCAGAGGCATTCAGGAAGACAGCCATGCATAGGAAGTTGGTGAGTGTGTGCCAGTGGAGGCCGACCACCTGCTTAAACTCGGCGCAGGTGACATGGGACTTCTCTGGAATAGTCTTAATGGGAATGGCCATGTTAGGTACCATGATGAACAGGACAAGTGCCCACACCACCAGTGACATCATCCTTGCGAATCCCACATCCTGGATACGGAAGAAACGTGAGCTCTTGACTATCTGTAGATAGCGGTCAGCGCTGACGAAGGCCAGGAAGATGATGGAGGCATACATGTTGATGTAGATGAGCACAGCAGACACCTGGCAGTGAAAGATCTTGAGATTCCAGGGAGCCACACCCAGGTCAATGATAATCTTGAAGGGCAGGGCCAGCATCAACAGGAAGTTGGCGATGAGAAGGTTGATCAAGTAGACGTTGACACACTTCTTGGCGTCGCGACTGTAGCAAAACACCCAGAGAGCCAGCATACTGCCCACCATGCCCATCAGGAAGATGAGGGAGTAGAAGAAGGTGAAGGGTAGCATCTGGTCATTGACCCTGCAGTCTTCAGAGGTGTTGTTGACATCTGTGTGGGCCAGTTGACCTGAGGTCGGCGTCATGGTGATGAATCAGATTGTAGAAGAAGCCCATCAAAACCTGCGAAAAATAAGCGAACCCTACCGTTATAATACAAAAATAGTAACAGTCCTTATTTTCACTGTTCTATAGGGAAAAAAGACAGCACATTTCTTGTACACGCCTGTCTGATGAAGGATTAAAGATGACAGCCTTTTGTTATTAAGGGAAATTGTGTGACAGATTTAGGAAATGAAACTGAATGAGGATCAGGAGCATCAGGATTTGGGAAATGAGTTCAGGATCCCAGGTCCCTGTTACATCTACTGTAGCAGTTATGAATTGCTCCTGTTCTTATTTTGCTTCTGACATGTTGTCTTAAGCTGAGAGAGAATTTCCCTAAGCTGTCGTCTTCGTCATGATTCATGAGTCAATACTACTACTTTGACTGACATGTGGATAGGTAGAAGGTCTGTTGTGAAACACTCTTTGACTCATGGGAAATCCCATCTCCTGGATATAATCATACCGCAGATTACTACTTTTAAACATCAGACAAAAAGCAGTCAAATGCAGTTTTGAAAGAATCTTCTATCCTAGAACGAAACATCTATCCTAAAATGTTGCAGGTTCAGGTCTGAGAATAAGCGTTTCTCTGTTCCTTTTTAGCGCTCAAACACTTTTGTGACGTGCCCATCCAAATAAAGGTATAAAACAATAAGGTGGCTGGATAATATTCTCTACAAAAATACTGCAGAATAATCATGTTACCTTAAAATGTGATGTCAAACATCACAGGCACTGTGTAAATGTTTAAAATTACAGACTGGGTAGAAATCAAATTTCTGCACTTAATATCTGTTTTAAAGGTCACATCTGTTGATCTACAGTTCTGTGTTTGGACTCTCTCCAGACTTTCAAACAGTATTCAAACAGAATTAACTGCAGTTAGACTGAATTTTTTAGGCAGACGAGTCAACCCAAAAATGATGGTCTTACTACATACGTATGCTTTGATGTAAGTAAACTACAAGTGGTGTATGGCCACAGCAACTTCAAGAGGAAGAAATGGAGATGAGACGATCACATGGTCCAAAACAATGGCACTCACCTCATCCTTGGAGTTTTGCAGGAAAATATGGATTTTCACAGGCGAGTATGAAAGACAGGAAGAGTACCCCTGTGTGAACCACTGCTACCCCTGCCTGTCTCTTCGGCGAAGCGATGTCTCCTTCCTTAAGTTGATCGCATTGACGTCACAGAGAGATTATCGGACTCGTGTTCGAAGAGACCAATCACACGTTCCCACTGTTCTGTTGCAGTTTCATTTTTTTGGGATTTCATGCGATGTGAACTCCGCGGCATCAGAAGAGCGATATTTACTGAGCGGCTTTTCACTTGTTGCGTGAGTTTTGCCTCTGAGCATGTGTGCTGCCACTTCCTTATCCACCCCTAGACAATCACGTTAGCTATTAATCACTAGAGCGAGAAATGACTCAGTGTGCATTTCCAAACTCACAGGAAATAAAGTGACATATATGGTCTGAGTGATCTGGTCTTACTGAAAATGTCATCATGTGAAATTGCTCTTTATGTTCAAGCGTTTTAGCTGCCAAAGCTCCTTAAGCAGTGGCGAGAAATTTAATGCAAGACAAAAAGCGAAGCAAAACATGCAGCAGACTGTTACAGGTAGGTGAGCTGCTGTTTGTAGACTGCTGTTTGTAGACTGCTGTTTGTAGACTGCCTATAGTGAGTGACTCTGTCTGTGATTGTCTGTTAAATGTTAGTGTAGTAATCAGATTTCCCAGTGGCCCAGTTCAGGTCGATTACTGTGCGCTAACAATATGGACTTTCTTGTTTAATATGAAGCAGCTTGCGGTGTCATCTGGCCGGTTAAGAGGCGAGCAGTCAGGTATCCTTGATGTCTCCCATATACAGCCAAAACACACACATGAAGCCACTGCATCACAGTCCACAATCAAGCCTCTGTTTTCAGTGATTTGGGGACGTAAATGACCATCCACCCCCCCCCTCCCCTCCCCAAGTGGTACAGTCCTGATTTGCCTTGAATTGCAGCTAACAATATGTAACACGTATGAACTTACCTGACAGACATGTGTTACATAAAAGGACAATGACAGCAAGAAGA
>JAODKF010000042.1:506335-521219 GCA_026779585.1 Mormyrus proboscirostris | reverse complement strand
TTAAATATTAAAGTTTTTTTTCAGGAGCGACTGAAGAGAGATATAAAACGATAAAGTGATTAAAAGATTCTAGTACCAGCAAGAAATGAAAACTACTTTCACCCCTGGCTAGGCCCCTTAGTTCCAGTGAAGGGAACTTTTAATGCTTCAGCATACCAAGACATTCTGGACAATTCTAAGCTTCCAGCTTTGTGGGAACAGTTTGGGGAAGTTCCAGCATGACTGTGCCCCAGGACACAAAGTAAGGTCCATAAAGACATGGTTGGATGAGTTTGGTGTGGAGAAACTTTACTGGCCCAAACAGAACCCTGACCTCAACCCATTTAACACCTAACTATAATGGAGACTGTGAGCCAGGCCTTCACGTTCAACATCAGTGCCTGACCTCACAAATGCTCTTCTGGATGAATTCCCTCCCCAAACATACTCCAAAATCTTATGCATATTCTAGCTGCAAAGGGGACACCAGCTCCATACTGATGCTTATGGGTTTAGAATGGGATGTCATAAAAGTTCCTGTTGGTGTAATGACCAGGTGTCCCAATACTTTTGTCTATATCTGATGTGGTGATGAACAAGGTTGCAGAGACCACTAAACTAAATGTGTAGAGTGATATTTTAAGATATGACAGGATGTATTTAATAGCTTTTCTTGAGGTTACAGATTGTCAGTTGATTTGTCTGTGTCTGTGAGTTTCTGATGTTTTAGGGTTAGAACAGGGTCCAACATTAGTTCTGACACTGGTTCCTCCAAGGAGTTCTCACAGTTTGCCAGGGATCAGGTTACCATATGTGCGGCTTTCCCCAGACACATCCTCTTTTTGGGCCCCTGTCCAGGCATTCGAGCAGTTTTTCAAAAATCAGCGGTTTGTCTGGGTTTAGGGCTGCAACCCACATGACTCAGTGCTGCAAGTTACGGTGGAGTAACAAGTGAAGGAAAAGGCACCAGTTTTCATCACACAGCGTTTGCAAGGCTCATGCGCACGTTTACTTTAAAAATTAAATAATATGCACATAACTACGTGTCACACTGCTCTCGAGTGATGTCAGTTTAGACATTGTATGTTTGTCACATTTTGTGAGTGACAGGATCTCCTCTTTCATGCTTCACTACAGTAACCCTAGCTAAGGAGTTTTGTCATCACTGTATGATCTGTCTAACCCAGCGCTCCGGGAGCCAGATTTCCCTGCTCAAACATCTTAATCAGCTACTGACTAAGTTTAGTGGGTGTGTTGGTACAGGGAAATCTGCAAACTCTGTTGGATTCTGGCCCCGCAGGACTGGAATTGGGAAACTCTGCTGTAAAGGATAATATTGGGAAGGGACAGAAGACTGAAATGTCCCAAACTCCAATGTCCAAGGGATTCCTTTGTCCCCTGATGAACAGTCGGTGATACTGGACATTTTTGGGGACTGCGCACAATAGCTACAGTAAGTAGAGGGTTAGGCTGTTCAGCATCTTTTTCATACAAAAAAGACACACCTCTGCAAACCCCTCCCCCCAATTTGAGTGCATCATGTGACTAGGCTGAAAGACAGGCCCAGTGCTGCCCTGTTGCCCGACTGACTGGCATCCTACCTAGAGTGTCCCCAGCCTTGAGAACCTTGCTTCCTTGAAAAAGAAGTTATAGCAATATGGACAGGTATCCTCATCCATGCATTAATCTGCAGAGCAAGCAGACGCTGGAGAAGCACTGATCTGAGGCTGCATGAGACTTCAGCAGCAAACGCAGCCAAGCAGCAACGGAGCACTGTGTTGGTCTGCTATAAAACACATTAATGCTGAGTCAATGCTGAGTCAATGCTGAGTCAAAGCTGAGTCAAAGTCAGAGCACAGCTTCAGCTGGCGATACCTGCTATTCACAATAATGCCCAGACCCACAAGTATCTGAAATGCTATTTATCTTTATACAAAATAATAGAATATATATATTTTATTTTTTAAAAAAATAAAATAAACAGAATTGTATATACATATACATTGTGAAACTACTGCCTATTCAGAATAACAGAATTAATAGAAATCATACTAAATGGAATGTAAGATATTTTTAGCAAAGTATCTGTCACTCCTTGTGCATAAATATTGCTATA
This sequence comes from Mormyrus proboscirostris, assembly GCA_026779585.1. Taxonomy (NCBI): domain Eukaryota; kingdom Metazoa; phylum Chordata; class Actinopteri; order Osteoglossiformes; family Mormyridae; genus Mormyrus; species Mormyrus proboscirostris. The sequence continues at coordinate 519,124 of JAODKF010000042.1, read as the reverse complement.
TTTGCTCAGCTGCTTTTATATTCTGACCCCAAGCAGAGATAAAAACGCTAGATGGGGTGAGGAAGTAGATAAAAGGCATTTGGGAGGACGTGCTTATGTCCCTGTCAAGCACCTGCTTGGCTTCCTGTTGTGGAGGCTTCTGTCAGAGCCACTTCCTGTGTATCCCCTAGACACTGCGCCCTCACCGAGTCCATTTCCCACATCCTCCTTAAATTATGGAATCTTTAGAGACAGGGGAGTCTGTCTGTTGTCATCTGGTTATGGTAACGTGATGCACAGGTGCTGTTATACGCAAGCTGAAGCACAATACCTCTCCCCACACCGATTCCGAGAGCCCTTCACACTTTGCTGACACTTGGAGCAGTTGTTACGGCCCTGCTGTTGACGGAAGAAGCTTTGTATGACAGCTTCCTGATCAATGCCTTCCGGAACGTCGAGCACATGAGGAAGTAGATCACAGGATCCAAGCAGACGTTGCAGGCAGACAGGAGAAGTGTGGCTTCCTTCAGCTGGGAGAGGACGTAGCGAGTGTATTGGCTGTAGGACGTGGAGGAGCCCTGGCTGAGGGTGTAGGGCACACGGCACACGTGATACGGGACGAAACAGATGCAGAATACCAGCAGGATGCTGATGATGCTGCGCATGGACCTCCTGCGAGCTTCTCCTTGGTGCGACTGCGATACGCGGCGGGCGATGGCGGCATAGCAGAAGATCAGCAGCAGTAGGACCATCCAGAAGATACACACGCACGTGATGGAAGAGGCATGGTGCCAGTGGATGCCCAGCGGGGTCTTCAGACGCATGCAGTCTGCGGTACCACCCAGTTCCGCTATGTTCTTGCTACTTAGCATGCTGTTAGGTAGAGTTATTACCGCCAGCAGTACCCAAGTGAGTACAGATGCGATGTATGCAAACATCACCCCCTGGAAACGACTAGGGCCTGCGGTGGAACAGACCACCTTTACATAGCGGTCCAGGCCAATGAGTCCAAGGAACACGATGCTGACATACATGCTGCCGTAGAAGAGCACGGCGCCGTAGCGACACACAAACCACTGACCAATGCCCAGCTGACCTGCAACAAGAAAGGGAATGGCGAACAGCATCAGCAGATCTGCCACCACCATGTTCTTCAGGTAGACCACCAGGCCTGAGCCCCCCAGCTCTCTGAAGAAGATCCAGGCGGCCAGGATGTTGAGCACCAGACCCACGCCGAAAACCAGGAGGTAGAGTGCAGGCCGAATCTCGCGGGTGAACAGGCTGCTCAGGTCGGTCTCGTTGGACAGGCTTGTATTACTGGAGTTCATGTTTACTGGTTCTGCTGAAGAGAGAATTCATCGCCGGTATCTTAATCTTAAACCAATACAGCCCAAAGTCTTAGCTTAAACCCAATACACACCATACGTATATTACAGTAAAACCAGTACAAATTGTATGTGTCTTCAATTAAAACAAATACACACTGCATGTGTCTTAGATGAAAACCAGTACACATTGTATGTATCGCATCTTAAAACCAGTACGCACCATATGTATATTAGAGTAAAACCAGTACACACTGTTTGTGTCTTAGATTAAAACCAGTACACAGTGTGCAGGTCTTTGTTAGAAACAAGTGCACTGCTGGTCTTTGTTAAAGATAAGTACACAGGATATGTCTTAGATAAAATACTTCGTCATAAAAATTTAGTATGCATCTTGATTAAAGTGATTTGTCATAATTCCAAGCAAGTGCATGTATCCCAAAAACACAGCATTCACTGCGTGCGTCTGAGTTAAGGCTGTAATGCACAAACGTACATGCACTCACTGTCTGCGCAAAGTGGAAAGTGATATGTCACTTAACATGGACATATTACCAGCTCATCTGTCACCGTTCTCCGGTCAAACACCTTTAGTATGAATGTGATGCAGAGGTGCAAACAGACGTGGGACTAAGTCACATATACAACAGTCACAAGGAATTCACAAGTGCTAACCATCAATTATAAAGTCATGTGTCAAGTCTTGCTTCTCCGTATTAAGAAAGTCAAATCAAGTCAGCTTAGTCAAATTAGTAATGTAAAATTATGGCCAATAAGGGTTCAAATAAGGGTACAAATCATGTACTTCAGTATTGCTAATGACGAAGTGCGGGAATTAAAACAAGATATACCACAAAATCCTGTTGCTCCTCATAAACTAATAACGAAGTTCCTGTGGCTTTATGTAATCATTTCACACACTAGTTTTAGTTAGGGAAAGTTAATTCCCAATTACTTCATACAATAATTAATATGCCGCCAAATTACCTGGATTCCAAGTAATATTACAGTAGTATTCCAAGTGATATTGTAACACTAAATAAATTATGTATTTATAAACCTCATGCACCAGATCTGTTAACTAGGAATAAGTCAGGTTTGCCAGCTCTCACGCATCTGGCGTGACACTCACACTTTCAGACTCTCATGGTCACGCAAGGCAAATGTATATTATTCCATTATAAGCCCAACATTAGCTATATGAAAAGCGTTGGGGTAATTTGCAAACCCTACTGGCTATTTGCAAGGTAATACAGTAAACCGGTTATCTCGACCTGAAAATCTCACGCCAGCCAGCTGACCAAAGATGACTCTGATACGTAGCTATACACGCATCAGAATTACTGTACGACATTACACATCCAGGCAAAAATTAAATACAAGAACGATGTAAAATAGGTTAAACATAACTTTATAAATCAAAATATGTTTATGTCTTCTACGGCTGTAACGTACTCGTCGCATACCGTACTGTTTATCGTTTTCGTTTCAGTACGAGGAAATAAACGAATGAATACATTTATAGACGCGGGCGGAATAAGTTCACAAGTAGCATAATTGTGCTAATTGGGCCTGTAAATTGTGTAATTTAGTAATTACTCTGGTTATACCGAAATCGGATGTGTTGGTTGAAAGATCAAACATGCCAGCCTGAGATTAACAGAATGTGGGTACGGCTAGAACAAGGCAGGAACAGCCACTGCAAGTTATTCTCCATTTGATATTTAAAGCGATTTGCCAGGAAATGCAGACCGCAGCATGTTAATCGCAACAGGTATGCGACCATTGTCGGTAACAGTACACTGGATTTAGGTCACCATATTGCTATTTTTTTTTTTATTAATTTTTTTCCCATATTTACTTTTACAAACGTGCATATAGCCATCTTACACACGTATACAAAGGCATTGCCTTCGGTTTACAACTGTTCCTAATTGTGTTTCTTTGCAGTTCTAATTAACCGAGCCGAGGTTTTCACCAAACCTTGAATTTTGTGTATAGGCCTCCCATGACACTAATATCTTCCACAACTTTAATTTATCAATTAAAATCTAAACGTTTATATGAACGCATGAGAAATCCCGAGCAGTAATTTTGTACCCGGTACAAGGCTTTAAACCAGCACTGCAGAGTTTAGCCTCAAGACCGTAACCCTAACCCTAGCGTCCTGTCAGACTGTTAGGAAATCTATAGAAAATGCAACATCACTAATGTAATACAAACAAAAGTACCGGGACATTTAACATTAAAGTAAGCTGCTAAGTTCGATAAGTCATTGCTAGTTTACCATCCTGTCTTTATGGGTCTTGAAATATAGAATGAAATTTTAAGTTGTCGTCAGTGTCAGATATTTCGTCCCACGTCTTGCATATTGTTGTACTTCTTTTTTAAAACAGTCTGCGTAAAAATTTCAATAACCAGAGTTTAGAATTTTCTGGTACCGATGCTGCCACCTTTGGTTTCTGCTGTCAACAAATAATTTATAGCCCGCCTTGAGGATGCTGTAAGTTATGATATATAACATAAGAATTTCAGATAAGAGCAGTTAGAAACACAATTGTGGAGTTGGTGACGACAGAAAAAATCGAGTTGGAGAGCAATATTAACTGCGGCGTTAGAATGCGAGTTTATTGTTTAGTATAAGTATAAGTCAAATGTGTACTCAGCAATATCCAAATACAAGTGGAGTCTTTTCCACAAGTTGGAAAGTTATAAAAACTGAGTCATGTGATTCGGGCCACCTCTGGCTACGAAGATTTCCATATGTCACTAACCTTAAAGAAGACGCTTCTCCCAAAAACGTCCTGAGCCGGGCTCCGGCGGGTCGTCGGTGTCCCTTACAGGGTCTGTGAGCGTGTCACGTTAACACAGTTGGAAATAACCACGTCCGCATCTCTCTCTCTCTCTCTCTCTCTCTCTCTCTCTCACACACACACACACACACACACATGCACGCACACACACATATTCACACAAACCATCATTGCGAAACTGTTTGTTGTTGTAAAAATGTTTGTGTATTTACAGTATATATTATAGTCCTCTGTGTGATCAAGTGTTTTTTTTTGATGAAACACGGTATATGTGCTTGAGCAGGGGCCACAGAGTTTCTCTGCTCAGTCACTGCTCCCCCAATGGAGATGAGGCTTCTCTAGTCTTTCATGTTCTTGTGTTTTCAGAAGAACTTTGGGGAACCAGATGTGGGCGAAGGTCTCAACTCACCAGTGTCAGCAAAACTGTGTCTCCTCCGCAGGAAGTGTGACGTGGTGGTCCTGAACCGTGCCCCATGGAGGAAATGATGTCCTCTCAACGCGATCAGCTTATTCGGCACCTGAAGGAGCGTGAACATTTGGCCCCCTTAGCACCAGAGCATACTGCCCCTGCTGCATTTTGGTTTTCCTTCATAACTCTGCTGCAAACCTGCCACATCCTGTCCACTGTGGGCTGACAGGAGCTACGCACTGAAACACGAGTTAGTGCTTTCTGCTACATTAGCACGACGGCCTTGGCCACCGCACACTGACTGAAAAGTCAGCTTGTCTTTTCTGGCTGCGTAGCCATGGTACTCTGATATAGGGATGACGACGACTGTGTGAATTCTTCCATCTTCCAATTGCTTTCCCAGTATTGGTTCACAAGGAGGTCCTGGGCCCTTTCCCAGAATGCAAAGCGGGACACCCTGCACGAGATGCCAGTCCTTCACAGGACACACACATCACATACCGTGGACAATGTCTGGGGTGCTGCTAGGGTTTTTGAGCCCGACGATAGCATATCACATTGGGCCCCCGACCCAGACCAATCCAATTATGTTCTGGATATTTTAGGAATCGCTCTACCTTTCCCACCTGTAGAGATGCCAGTTTGCTTAACTGCATGTCTTTGGACTGGGGGAAGAACAGGGCAACTCTACACACATATATGACCAACGGCGTTACCGACAACCCCTGTGATGGACGACGGCATGAAGGGACCATAGCACCCACTGCAGGACAATCCCTGATAATGACGGTCATGACGCTCGTACGGTTATTAGTCAGCACCGATGCAGAACCTGAAATTGCATCTTGAATCTGTCAATAATGTTTACATCTAAAAGAAAAAAAATGGGACAAAAAGAAGGAAATAACATTCTAAAAATATATTTTGTTTATTGAACATAAAACTGTCTCCCGGGGAACAAGAAGGAAATCCATATTTGTCTAAAGAAAACACCACCTGCTTATTTAGTGCAAGCTGCTGCAGGCACCGGCTCATATCTGTCTTCCAAGTCAGAAATACCGGAAGCTGGCTGCTGGTTATTCTGCTTCTTCATCTTCTGTTGTTGTATCACACTGTTATCATCAGTTTGCCCAGATTCCAAAGATAACGGTCCAAGGAAACCACTCACGCAGATACCCTTTCAGAGGCTTTTGCATACCACTGGTCATGGTGTTTCTGGCGCAAAGTTTGAGCCACCATGTTCCCGGTGCATAGAAATAACATCAAGCTACTGGGGACCATCATCCAGCCAGGCGGGGAAGGAGCCTGTCGTCATGCCAACCAGACAGTCCCAGGTTAAGCGGGTGTGGGGTCTTGTCCTTATGATGCTTATGAAGGCAGTGGGTGTGGGGATCAGAAATGCTGATTCTGCATGCCCTGGACACCCCCTCAAAAGAGAAGGATAATGGGGGAGTGGGGGGAGGGCATGGTGCACCATCTAAAGTTTTGTATTTAAGGATTTTGATTTATTTGTCACATGCGAGGTATACAGTCAGACTACATGCTGCAGTGAAATGAACAGTGATCGACTCCCCCATAACAGTAATAGCAATAAAACAATGAAACAATGATGACAAATAAATATGTTATAAATTAGGAGCAGAAAGTTATACAGAAAAATAAAAGAAAAAAAAAAGAACGGCGATAAGGAGGGCGGCTGAAATAAAGTGCATGGTACATATGCAAGGAGCGAGTGTTAAATCATTGTGGGGGTGTTGAGTAATCTGACGCCTGGATGTTAGAAGCTCTTTCTGAGCCTCTCAGTTCTCAGTGAGAGACAGCAGAAGTGCTTCTCAGACCTCAGCCTGGTGAAGAGGTAGTTGTTTGGTGGCATGCGTCTCTTGTGGGTGTCGTGGGGCTGTTTTGAACTATCTGTGCTATTTTGCACAGTATATATTGACTTATACCGTCCTGAGTCTCTTTGTGACTCAGCGTGGCTGACTGGGTAATGTGCCTTTTCACAGCTCTGTAACTGTACTCTCGGAAGTAAAGGACCTGTAGAGAGGGCAGTGCAGCCCCGCTGATGCGTCCAGCTGAACCTGTGCCTCCCTCTGCCGAGCTGTGCGGTCCAGGGCAAGGGAAGGGAAACCATACGGTTTTACCTTGCAGTAGATCAGGGTTATTCAAATCACGGTCCTCAAGGGCTGAGCACTGCTGTTTATCCGGCTTCTCTTTACCTGAGAGCCAGTTGTGAAACCTCTGGCCAATTAGAGCCAGAAATTATTAAGCTAACTACCTGGGAGACTTGAAAACAAGGCCTGGATTTGGAATCGAGGGCCAGATTTGAATAGGGGGGCAGTAGATGGCCCTGCACTCATCTCTTGTGAATCATGGACTATGATGGATCAGCCATCGGAAGAGTCCATGACCTGGAGATGGGCGGAAGTACCAGCTGCCTTATTTGGGACTGGGAGTGGCGGTGGGTTTTACTATGGCACAAGGGAAGAGGTGAGAAAACGGAAGAGTATTTGGGCTGATTGTGGGTGCAGGGGAAGCTTGAGGTTGCTCTGCGACGTCCACTCATTCTGGTAGCAGATCCCGTGGCATCAGAACAGCGACTCCCACATTCAGGAACAGCCAACTGTCCACAAGCCAACTGCATCTCAGCCACATTTCCCATGACATCACTGTTATTACAGTTTAGCTCCAGATCTGCACATGATCAACAGTGAGAAGCAGCACCACCATAATGCATCTTTCATATAAGAGAGTGATGGAAAAACAAGACCTAACGTCACAAAGTACAAAGTGAATACAGCAACATCTCACTCATTACAGAAGAAGAACTGAAAAACAAGGGAAGTAAAATCAGTCAATACTTAATAGATCGCAAAAAGAATAATAAATATTTAATAATAAGAAGGTAAAATATTTAATTACTTCCTAATGATTTCTGTGCTGAAAAATATAAAAAATCTTGAAAAATATAATATAAAAAGAAAATCGACCTCTTAACGACAACTTAACGGAAATGTTGAAAGATGAAGATTGTGAGCTGTAGAACCCTGGCACTCTGAGTGAACGGCCCATTCTGGAGGAAAGACCCAGCAGGGGAGTCCAGAAATACAAACCGCAGAATGACATTTATCTCATCAGTCACTAGATGGCGCTCTCTGTATTCTCTAACTAGTGTGCAATTCCCGTTCCTATTTTCTACCTCAGGAAGTCCCCGTTCATGATGTGTGCCGTTCCATGTTGATGCAGAAGCTTGGCTCCCTTCCCCAAACTCTGTCCTCAGGCTGGGCTAACCTGTAGTAGGAGAGAAGCTTTCGTTCACAGACCCCTGCATTGGCACTCAGATCAAGGGTGGAAAAACAGTGAGGACTTTCTGGTGTGGAGAGTTGGGTGAAAGTCTGTTTTTTGTTACCACAACAGAGGAGGGGAGTCTAATTGATGAATGATACTCACTGGTAGCCAATCACATTTCTTTAATTTGACTAATTGCCCAATCAAGTGAACTCGGTGCTCTGTTCGGTGATTCAAAGGTAAAACATTTTAAAAGTTATGTTTGATTGGACATCAGCAGAGCTACCTTAATAAGCGACTCTCAGAATAATGAGACACCACAGTGCAGCCTCACACCAACTCTTGCCATCCAGCCGTTGGGACGGGGGATTGTCCCACATTGAGTCACCCTCCTACAGACACACATGGGCGCGCTGTTTCCCATCATACCTTGTTCCTGCCAAAGCCTTGTCCACAGAGCATGCCCAGTAGAGCGTTGAGTGTTTGTACGGCACAAAGCAGCACCTGGATGCCACTGGCTGCCAAGAGAAGAGAGAAGAGAACTGCGTTCCATGGGACCACACCGATGGGCTCCGCACAGGTCAGTGTTTGCCACGCCTGGATGGGGAAGTAAGGGCTGCCCCTACACACACACACACACACACACAAAGTACACAAAGTACACAAAATGTGAATACACAGACATTTCAATAAAAAGCCACATATTTATACACACGCACATCTGCAAAGACATCCATGCCTAATCCGGTTTGTGGTTACTGAGTGTGTTTGTGTGTGGGAGAGAAGGCAGCGCACACCTGCGTATCAGCTTCTTCAGTGGCTGATCCCAGATCAGCCCCTCGGTGCTATTGTGAAGACAGAGGGGGCCACTTGCCAGTCCTGCGCTGCTTATCAGGAAGCAGATTCCCGCTGCAGCTACTGCTACAGAGGATGTCCCAATCTGCCACATCATCTGCACACATGTGTAATAGCATGCAGAGATTACCACAACACACACACACACACACACACACAACCCGCAGGACCCAAATGTCACAGGATCAGCTAACCTCTATTCTGAAACCACAGCAACTCCTCTGCAGACTGTTGGATATGAAGGTTCGAGCGGCAACAAGAACCTGTGGGAATTATCACACAGGCTCACACACACAGTTAGATACAGCAAGAGATTTACACGCACAGGGCAAAAGAGACAGGGAAAGGGAGTATTAATCCTACAAAAACATACACATTAAGATTAAATCACACACACACACACACACACACACACACACAGCAAAGCCTCACCAGGAACCCAGAGGCCCAGAGACCTGTACTCCAGGTCGCCTCAGGAGTCACATGACCCTCCAGCAGGTATCGCGCCTTTAGGTCAGGGAACAGCAGCAGGGTGTTGGTGAGCATGGACAGGACTGACATGGGAACCAGGGACCAGCCGACAAGCCTGGAGCAGCGGCTGACGCACATCTCTGCATGAAGCAGGAGTGGGGTGAACCTCCCATTTGGAGCTTTTCTTCACGTCATAGTTCAAAATGATGTTTAAATGATCTTCATGTTGGCATGAAACTATGATGTTATGCCTGTCAAAGTGTCAGCTTAGCCATTTCAATACTTCTGCCAAAATCACCCCAGAATTTGCAGCAGCCAATCAAAACAGCCATGTGATTTTTGACTAGACAACCAGCTCCCCTCGCATAGCTAATCAATATCTCATTGGTTTTTCTTAAACTAATTAAAAAAATTAATAAAGTGAGCTGGTGGTGAAATTTAACTAACACATGGAATGGCTGAGGTGCCAAACAGAAGAAATTCTTATTTGTTTTTATTGTGTCAAGTCTTAATATGCATATTTCTAATGTTAAATAGATTTTTTTTGTTCTGAGCAAATGTACACATACTACTCAGATAGCTCAAATAGCTTTGAACATTTTTGACTGCCTATGACTTTTGAACAGTATTGTATAAAAGTGATGTGCAACGCCGAATAAATTATCTTAAAAGCCATTACAAAGACAGAGTGCAAAAGAATCACATACCTGAAAAGAAAATGGACAGACTCGCCTCCAAGACGACTGCGGTGTCTGATGCAGTGTGTGTAAGATTTGTTCTGTACTGAGTGAGATGAGGAAGCTTCTGACCCTGTCTAAATACCCTGTCCACACACACTCTCCCACACACACACACATCGACTCATTCTACACTTTTAAGGATCTGAAAAGCAACTTTTCATCAGTAAAACACAAGATTAAGAAATGTTTTTCTTGTTCTATTATCGTTCACTGGTAATGAGGGGCAGGATAATTCCTCTTAAAACAGGGTGATTTTAGGATTATTTTGGGACTGAGAAGAGGAACTACACAGGGTCTGTGCATCTAAAATGCATGGGACACACACTCCACCCTTCACTTCAGTGTTGGGTTTTGCTTGTGGCCAGTCCATGAGTCCTGAAATGTTTGCTAATTCAATTTTATTACTGCATCAAACTCCTTACATAGGCCATCATGGAGAAAAGTGTTTGTTTCACAATCACAGCAAACGCCAGAAACCTTGCCAGATAACTGTTAAGGAAATAGCTCGACTTATCCCTTGATGTTAACAGCATTCCTTTTGACTGCATAAGAAAGAACTAGCGTGAAGAGGCTATCACATGACCAAATCACATGTCACCAGAATACAAGAAAAAAATGTAAAGTTACATAAGCTACTTGACCAAATATGGCTGTTTCGGTTATTAGACATGTGACCTTCCCAGGCTGCTGTCATACTATATCACACAGAAGATCCACAAACCACAACAGTGATCGTAGACGCATAGGGCAGTTGCTGGCACAAACAGGCAGATTTTTCTGGAATGTCCAACTTCCCCCTGAGGGAGCGTAATCATCAGCGCCCTACCATTAATATTTCCTCCCTTTCTGTAGCCATACAGCAGTAAAAATAGTTCAGCGTTTCATTTCCATACTTCCTTCCACAAGATATTATTAGCATCCAAACCGAGTACGTGGCCAGGGTGGGGAAACTGTGACCGGGCACGAGGGACAGTGACACAAGGAAGACATGGCATCGCGGCCCATGTGCCTATTCAGATAACCACAAGCCGCGCTGCTTCAGCTTATCAATCTTAACCTGAGTGGGGAAAAGCTACAGATCCTCGACGGACCACTTTTGAGGTGAACTAGTCACAAAGCGGCGTAGTGCTTCCTTCAGCTGGCATCAAGCCCCCGACAGATCATATAGCCTTTAAGGCGAAAAACGGCACAACCTCACAGAACAACAATTGAATCGGTGACCATGCTCTAACCAAGAAAGTCTTTGGTGTCAGGACAACGCAATAAATGAATTATGTTATGAGGCTCAGAGCTAAAATTAATAATAAAAAAAAAAATACTGCCAGCGAATCACTGTGACACACCACGGAGATGTCCTGCGAACAGACTGAGCTTCTTCGAAAAAAAAAGAGCAGCGCCCTCTACAGGACACCAGAAAACTAAAGGGGAAAAAAAGACATCCCACAGTAAAGCCAAAAATTAATTTGGACATGTTACAGACACATGCCGCAAAATAAACCACTGCTTTCTTTTATTTGACAACTGCAATATTACATTCATTGTTTTGTTTTTTGTTTTTTTTTTTTATTAAAAAAAAAGGTTATACCAAGAAAGATAAACAACCGAGCGTGAACAGCATGAGCGTGAACAGCATGACAGTGCAGAGTCTGGGCTTCTCAGGGCTCAGCTGTTCCCTTCCCTGAACATCTCAGTCAGGGTGGTCTGTTTGCAGGCCTTGTGTACTCCAGGAAGGGGGGACTGCGAGGCATGCTCCCCCCTCGGGGCCCGGGGGGCCCCACAGCTAGACCCTCGCTGCCTCACTCTCAGCTTCTCCTGCTTCTGTTCCGGTCCAGAGTGAGAGTGCTCTCTGCTGCAGTGGTCAGCTGGCACATTGCTGGGACGCTGACGGAGCTGGTACTGGTCGGGGGAGCCCTTGCGCCGGTTCACAACCCGGAGGGCCTCTTCGCGGTCCAGCTGCTGCTGCAGCCTCAAGGCCAGCTGCCGATCTTCCTCCTCCTGTCGCCGCTGGTTCTGCAGCTTCTCCTCCAAATCCACCAGAAAGTCGGCCTGGCAGGACCGCTTCCTGGCATGGCCGTCTGCACTCTCAGATCCAACCTCGGTGCTCTTTCTTTTGCCAGGGGGCTGCTCTCTTACCCACATGATCCCAGGATCTCCCAAGTCTCCATCTTGCTCCATCCAGGAGGCTGCTGCGGTGTCATCCAGCACGGAGGCGGTGCCGTCGTTCTGCTCCGGCTGGGATACTCGAGTGTCTGGCTCTCCCCTCTCAGCCTCATTCCACCCATACACATCCAGCCTAGATCTCTCCTTTGTACCAATGAGACATTACAGACACATCAAGCAGCCGAACATGCAGAAAGCTCTAAGGCACAGTGTTCAGGACTGAAATCAGCATGTAACCTACCACTTCAGTAGAAGTGCTGATGGGACCCCTCTGTGCAAGTGGCAGCAAAAACCTACAAATCAGACATCAGAACCTAAGACACATGCAGTCATGCATTCACAGTCTCTCTCACTCTCTCTCTCACACACACACACACACCTACCTCTCTATGTCTCCTGTGTTTGTAATTTTCTTGGCTGATATCTTGCCCGTTGACCGCACCTGTTTTTGAGCTTCAGGGGCTGGACTGGAATTCTAAAAAGGCAAAGACACCTCAGTGTATGTACTGTAGGCAAACAAAGGTTTTACGAGCCTCTCCCAACCCCCCCGCCCCAGCTACCCCCCACCCCCCAGCTCCATGCTCAGCATCCTGGCCAGCTTCTCATCATCCTCCAGCTGTTTCTCCTCCTGCCTTCTCCACTCCTCTGCCAAATGCTCCTCATCCTCAGCAAGAAGTCGCTGGATGTACTGCTCGCTGGCCGCCTGCTCCGCCTCCTCTAGTGCCTGCTTCTCTGCGGCCAGCTAGGGCGTG
>JAODKF010000042.1:476344-495641 GCA_026779585.1 Mormyrus proboscirostris | reverse complement strand
AGCACTTCTTTACGCAGCGTGTAGTCAGAGTATGGAATAGTCTTCCTGATAACGTAGTGCAAGCTGAATCCTTAGGTAGATAAGATTTTGACAACTCTGAGCTATTAGTTAAGTTCTCCCCAAGTGAGCTTGTTGGGCCGAATGGCCTCCTCTCATTTGTATAGTTCTTATGTTCTTATGTCTGTGTTCCCCAGCAGACCAGCTGGATGTAAGGGTTGGCGGTGGGGGGTGGGATGTTGTAAATTGGCTATGCATTATAAAGATTATCTTGGGTGGGGGTCTCACCTCATGCAGGGGGTATGCAGCAGTGAAGACCTTCTCGCTGATCAATCTGTCGACCCCCACTTCTCCTCTATTTATCAACCCATACGGGGTCCGGGCCAGAATCTCATACAGCTTCACACATAGTGGGAGAGAAAACAAATGAGACGGACAGACGAAAAGCAGACAGACACAGACAGACGGATAGACGGATAGATACAAGTCATTTCCCACATCAGAAATCAGAATTAGCTTTATAGGCCAAGTAAAGTGACACCAGGAAATTGTCTTGACATTTCTCTCCAGTACAAACAAGAACAATAAACATTAAATAATTAGTAAACATAAAAGAAAATACAGGTTTGGGGTAATAAACAAAACTCTACTGCAATACTGAAAGTCGTAAATATATATGCTCTAGTTGTCTAGACAAACTAGCTGTAACCAAAGTGAGAGTGCGTTAAAGAGTGAGATCTCTAAGCGGTTGTGAAGGACTCAGCTTTGGTATGAGAACCTAAGCTGTGAAGTACAGTGTGTGTCAAGATTAGCAATATAAACAGTACTAAGTACTAAACTTAATGAAAATATCAGTGTTCTTATCCCGTTTTAGGGGATCAGGCATGAATATAATCTTTAGTCTGCCCATGCAGCTACTGTTACTGGGATGGAGGGGCCATATCACCCGTCTCACACCCCAGGCCTTGTCTGGAGAATCAGGTCCGCACATCTCCTGCAGCTGCCCTTTCACATATGTGCGGCCACAAAGTGGGACTCATTTTCAGCCTGGAAGTTTTATGCCCAAGACCAGTTCATTTTGTCCTCGTTCTGGGGAAACTTTGATAAAGTCAAATGCCAGAATTCAAGTCTTATTATCACGATAAATTTATTACTGACACCGCAAGAAGAAAATAAATAATAAATAGCATATTGAACTGCACGAGCAGTCTGACTTTATCAGCCCTGTCTGGTCTCTTTCTAGCGTCTATTGTTCCAGTGATTAGCAAAAGCAAGCGATTAGTCGCGGCCCCTATGCAAGCGCACACTGCGCTCACTCAGTTCTAGACGGCAAGCAGTCACGCTGATGCGTGTGCTGCGTATTTGCGCATTTCTCCGTGCAGAGCAATCGCAGACTATCGTGTGTGTGAGAAAACTCGCTGATTAACATTCTGAAGCACTGTTGTACAATTTTAAAGTTGCATGAGTATTTTGTTTTCTGTGCCATTTTAAACTTGTCAGATTATTTCGTTTCTAACTGGCGACAACGGCTGTGAGGACCGTCGGGAATTCTGCCGAGCCACTCGATCGGCCAATCCGGGCCTGCATATGTGGGACACAACTAGAGACGGTCCGTGTCCGACGCATTCACCCCTACTAGACACTCCAGTTGGTTTAGGTGAGGGGTGGCACTTGTGTAGAGTATACAGGAGCAGGAAATGATTCAGAGAGTACACAGTGAAAACTGCAGTGTTTTATTTACAGCACGTAGTGCCTTAGTATGGATTACACTGTGATCACATGGCGGTTTGTAGCTTCATAATACACTACTGAGTCTCTGGCCGTGCTTTGAATCTGTTGGATAATTTTGGCGACAGATTTCACATTTGCGGAGATCTTTGCTAATGACATGGGGTGACTGTACTCTTAAACAGTTTGCATGTTTAGCCATAGTTGTAGACAGGTTTACCAAAAAAGTCAGGTACTGATTTGGACACTTGCGCATTTACGCATTTATAGCCGCTCTGGGAAATGACTAGAAAAGTTCATGTCTGATAGGGGCTGCAGACAGAAAGAAGGACATAAGCAAGCAGACCATCAAGAAATGCAGACAGGCAGACAGACAGACTGAAGGACACAGGCAAGCAGACAAAAAAAGGAGTAGACTGCCAGACAAAAGCAGGCAGTCAGATGGACAGAGAAGCATACCATTGAAGAAAAGTAGACTCACAATTTGGTGTCTCTGGGCTGTCTTGAAGAAGGTCTCTTTGTTGTCACTCCCCAGGAACCTGCAGAAAGGGTCAAATTCACGTTGACACTGTGCATAAGGATAAGTATTGCTGGGACAAAACAAACAAAACTGTAATATGCAACTCCAGGAATGACTCATTGCCATGTGTACGTGAATCCTTCCCAGTATAGTCCAGTGCGTATATATCAGTGTGTGAATTCCTGGTCCAGTTGGCATGTTTGCCAGTTGTCCCAGTTCCTGACCACACCTTGACTGCAAACACAGGTGTGTTCTGGCTGCTACAGCCGTCACAGTTCGCCGTAAAGAGGGAATACCGTATTCACACACAAACTCACACTCACACAGTATATAGATACTTACTCTGCACAAACATACAGCACATACACACTTGCAGTAGGTACACATACCATGCAAGTATGTACACACACTGTTTACACATATGCAGTGCAAACACATATCGCACACACACGTACAACATGGATATAGGTACTCTGCACACACTATACCTCTTGAGCTTGTTGGTGCGAAACTGACAGGTGTAGTAGTGTCGTGGTGGGTTGGGAATCTCCTCGATCATGAGGTTTGGGACAGACAGCTTCTTTAGAATCTTCTCTGATCCGTGCAGGCTTGTGTGTGAGACTTCCTGCATAAGACCCGTCACTTTTGCCTGATATGTCTGTTATACTTATATCTAAACATGTTTTTCTAAGCTAATCATTGCTGAAAATCTGTACAAGTGATTAGAGTCACCTACAATTTTTAAACTGTCCATATTGAAATTGGCTATCCTGGTCAGAGACATAGGGACTATTTTCATGCATTTTAACAAGACATAATTATAATTTATATAATTTATAATTATTATTCTGTGTGGAAAATACAGTGCAGTGAGTTTTAGTGGGTGTTGCTGGGTGATCTCAGTTTTGTAAGGTGTGTCATATGACAGACTGACCTCTAGGGGCACCCTAAGGCTAATTTCCTCTGCATAATAACATAAGACACTCCAGGGGGCGCTGAGAAGCAAATAGTTGATTTGTGTCTGCTCCTGGTCTACGACCCTCTAAAAGGCAGAAGGATGTATAGGTGAGACAGGTAGCCAGATATGGCACAGATACATCTTTTGCAAAAAAAATTAAAGCAATTATTATTATTCTCAGCAATACTGTTATTTTTCATTCTGGTATCAAGAAACGCACCACACACATCTAATGGCGTTTTTCCACTGGCGTACTGGAACTGACTCGTACCCGAACTGCACGACAAATAGAGCGTAGTTACAGTGTGGTTTCAGCACGCTTCTGTTTTCCACTGCAGATGGGTTGGCTTGGTGAAGGCGTTGTCGGGTTTGGAGAGTGACGGCGACGTAAAACCAGAGAGACACTTATTTACTCTTCACATACTGTACATCATGATTTACTATCCACAATTACTATTATTATTATATTATAATTTTACAGTGTGTATCAAACTTTTTTAAAACGGATGTTGGAAATTTTCTGAGTTATCGGGAATGCATTAATACATTGCGATGTGTGACATTACTAATAATTAATAATATATAGAATACGCAGTTTTGTCCTTAAGATAATCCATGTATATCGACGCGGATCACTGGTATCTCTGTGCAGTTTGATGAATCAGATGGTGGTCGCCCGTCCAGCTACGTTTAGGCACACTTTCTGCCCTGCTTACTGCATGGGTACGAGTCGGGTATGGCTGTCATATTTTGCGATGGAAAACTGTCAGTTCGCAATATGAATTGGGTTCGGCCCGGTTCCGGGTGCCAGTGGAAAAGCGCCATAATTGCCGCTTCTCTCTGGCATATAGGTGAATTTTATTCAAATATTTAAATTCTGATACCATGCTGTTTGCTTAATGTATCACATGAAATTTATGTGAGGAATTCAGAGTAGGTGACAAATATTCCAAAACACAAGTACAATGTACCTGTTCAGATATACAATGAGTGTAAGTGGATGTGAACGACTATTACCTAAACTTAATATTAACATTAATACATGCCATGGAGAAATCCAGCCCATCTGAGTTAATGCTGTTCAAATATTTACATAGTTATGTTACTTCAGATATCTTGAACAGAAGCATGATGAACATTAAATAACATGCCCTCCTACGCATAAGCTTCTCTACCTTCTCTTGAAGAATCCCTAATGCCTGTAGTCTAGACAGGAAGTTCTCGCGTGATTGGCCACTGGAGTCTGAGATTTGTGGGCTCTTCCTGTCTGCCAGTCCATCTGTTAGCTGTGTCCGGTGCTCCTCCCACACCAAAACAAAGTCTGTAAACACGGAGCTGTCAAGTCTTCCAGCTTAAAGAGGCAATGGGGGCTACAGGAAGCTCACAGAGGCGTAGGCAGTAGTACTCACCGATTGGGGTGGTGCCGTCGCTGAATGTGTTGCCGTATATAGGACTGGACCGGTCCTGGAAAGGGAGATGGACACATGGATAAGCTGCGCTGTTAGATGCCTGAAAATTGACATCTTGACATTTTGTATATCTGGCATAGATACATCAGTCATTTTTCCCACATTGGTGAACGTACAAATTGCTGAACCAGACTGGCAATGATCATGCTGACCCTAGTGGCCTGGACTTGCAGGAAAGTGCTCCGTGTTTATTTTGAGATGCAGTCCGGAGGGGTTAATGTCAGTCAGTCTTGGCGAGAGCTTCAAGGGAGTGACTGTTAACTTGTCATCGCTCATGCCGCCTTTAATCATGGCCCTGATGGATTTCTCGTCCTTCACTCTTGCAAACAGGATGCCAAAGGCAGATGGGTGAACTCACCCCAGCTTCTATGCTGCCATAGCTCTGCTCTGCTGGCATCTCCATAGCGATGAGGGTGTGGTTGTCCTCTTCTGTCCTCCTTTTCTTCATCCTGGTTCCTTGCAGCAGTTGTCCTGGTGACACATGGGATTGGTGAGGCCGTGCGCCAGCTCTGTGCCAGCAGCTTGGGGGCGTCTGTCTCCACAGAAGAGCCTTGAGTTGTCAAGCCCCCCAGACCATACCTTCCCATCTACTGAACATGCCACCTGTATCCCTCTGTTACGGCTAAGCATATAAACTGGTTAAGAATACAGTCACTGCTTCAATTCAATTCAATTTTATTTATATGGTGCTTTTAACAACAGTCATTGTCACAAAGCACTTTATATTAACCTGGCCGGAACCCAACCAAGCAAGCCTGTGGCGACAGTGGCAAGGAAAAACTCCCTCTGGCAGGAAGAAACCTTTAGAGGAACCTAGACTCAGAAGGGGACCCCATCCTCCTCTGGGCGACCGTCACATCTGCGACGATTAAGGGCACAAGATTCCTGCAAGTGTCAATAATGCTTCCCTCCCCAACATCTGCTTGTTTGACCAATAGCGTCAGTTTATTTATTATAAATTTCTAAACAAACAGCACCACACTGGCATACTTTCTGCTGCGAAGCTTATCTTGCAGTTCCAGTTTTTGTGTCAGTCATCACAGGAACACTTTCAGAAGCACTGGGAACGCTACATTTTGCACTCATTACTACAAATGCAAAATCAACGGCATAGAAAAGTTTAAAATTTATGGCGAGGAACATGAGATTCAACAGTAACAAAGACAGCTAACATTTAAGAAGCTGGTTTCTGAGTTAGACGATGCACAGCCTGCTTGAGTTGAAATGCATAGATCATATTTCATGTGTGTATATATTTTACCAAAATTAACTTTTAATATCGAAGAATAAATATGCAGTTACACTGACTGATATTATATAACAAATATTTACATATTACACAATATCATCCAAATGATTTTTGGTATTATTTAGACCTGTATATTCTAGGCATATACGTTGTTTGGGAGTTTCTGCAATCTTTTGGCAAGCTCCAAAAATATTCCCATTCATTTGGTGCGTGAGGCTGTGACACGCAGGTAGCCCCCTCAGACGCGGTACTGCCGTTTCCGCAGGTAGCTGTGACCCCTCCCTACCTACCTGACCGTTTCTTCCCCAGAGGATTTTCTTGATTGTCACTTCACACTCTCACCATCCAGTGTCCCGAACTCCCAAAAGCAAGTGCTAAGAATGAGCAAATCTGATTCTGGTCCCGGACCGGACCCAGGGGTATCATGGGCACACGCGGAGAATTACAGGAGGACTTCCTTACAGGAGTGTGCCAGCAAGAAAAAGGGGGAGGAGAGTGAGAGAACACATATTTGCAGAGGTGGAGTTATTTTATTCTCTCCTTCGCTCCACCCTTTCGGTTAACAGGCACATACGGCAGGTTTCGTGGAGGTCCCCCTTCCAGGACGAAACAACCACCTGTCACGTGCAGAGACAGAGGTGAGGCCTCCTTATGGGTGCCGGCCAGACCGCTTGCATTAAGGCATAACCACGTCTGCACAGTCCTCCATCGTATATGCCAGAGCACGCCTATGAGGGAAACGACTGCACGCTCGTACGTCCGTCTCACTGAGAAGCTGTATCCATGGCTGATTATGGAGCAGTTACTCCACGACGGCTGCATATACTTACAATAGGCATTCGGTACATGAAACTGTAACTCTGTGCAAGCATCTATTAAAGTGGGCACAATACTCCCCTCTGCTGTTCTGCAAGGAAATCTTTCCAGAAATTTGGACCCGTAACAGAATACTTTTACAAGAACCCCGACCTAAAACCGGAGGGGCAACTGCTCTGTCATTAGCTTAGCTGCACCATAGGCATTAAACAAGTTAAGGTACTTGGCTTAAATTCTAAACCCAGATAGGGTAATAGCTTATTCCATTTTTTTAATTTAAAAAAAAAAAAAACACACACACACACACACACACACAACACTTTGACCTTTACTGCTGCCTTGAATTAGTGCAGAAGTCTGCAGAACATTTAGCAGAAAGAGGGCAGATCTTAACAGAATTTCTTCATTTTCATTGAATACCATTCAAATCCCATCCCTCAGATCCTACTTTGCCCAGTATCAGGTTCTTTTGTGCAGGTCTTAAATTTCATTACAAGTGACAAATGAAGTTCTAGAACAGCTTCAGGAACACGGCTTCTGTTCTCCTACATCAGGGGCAGGCAGCCCTGATCCCGGAGAGCTGGACCCCAGCAGGTTTTCTATCCTACCTGATGAGTCGCTCTCTGCCAGAGATCTGGGGAGATTCATCAGAAACCAGGTAGGATGGAAAACCTGCTAGATACCAGCACTCAGGGAGAAGGGTTACCTACCCTTGTCCTACATACTCCACTACACACCCTTGAAGTTGTGCAGATTAAATAAGAGCATGTGACACAATGACCAACAGGTGGGTATACACACTTTATTTCTGGGTATAATCTACATTGGAATGCCTCCCAGAGCCAGTTATTACCATACAGGCAGAATCCAAAAGGATACAAAAACACTGAAGAGCAGAAGAGAGAAAATATAACACACGATTCAAAGGAAGGCAGAGGCAGATCAAGAAGAGTGACGCACGCTGAGTAAGAGCAGGAATGGTGCTTACAGAGGAAGACCTCTCTCATACACACACCCACACACGCTTGGCCTGGGAAATAAGCACTTCTCATTGGCTGGTTACTTGCTCTGTGGGCAGCGTGACAGCAAGAACGGGAACAGGGAATATGAGCCGGATGTGTTGACGAAGCGAAACCGGGACCCAAGAACGAGCATTTCAAGCTGGCCGTTTAATGCGTCACCGTCCGAGCCCCAACTCCAAGAACGACGTGATCTGATGCCAGTGTGTAATCCTGGACACGTGTGGTCGGACAAATGCCTGCAGTCACCAGGCGCATTAGCAGAGGCACGAGACAAGGCATAATGCGAGTGCACAACTTTCGTACTGAGAAACCTCCAACGCATTTGCAAATTTTAACTCTCATGGATCACGTTACATTCGGAAGGTACTTGCAACATGGGAAATGACTTCGGTTACAAAATATAATTTAAGTAAAATACAGCCAGCAAAACGGAATGATATTAAACAGGTAGTTTTCCCAAAGCAAATCCAGCAGGACTGAACTGGCAAGTTGCAGCTAGAAAACATTCAGCCGCCATAGTGGTGCAGCCCTCTATACCACCCACTCCTCATCTAGATGATTGCACACCGTCTTATATGGGCTGGTTGACTGGCATAACTCCTTGAAAGCATCTCCCTTATAAATACTAAACACCAGAAATGAACTTTTCTTTGGCAAAAAGCAGTGAAAATGAGAGATTCTAACAAAGAAAAAAAAAAGGCGGGCAGTCCAGACAAGCACTTCCTGTGAGGTCACTTCCTGTGATGTCACAGTGGTTTTCCCTCTGCTGTAGAAAGCAGAGGTTGTAAACAGGGCACTCAGGAGACACAGAAGCAGAAGAGGGAGGGGAGGAGAGGTGATCTCCCCCCCCCCCCCCAGCTGCTCCCTAAAAGGAGTTCAAACACAGAAAGCCACTGTCAAAAGGCAGACTCTTGAAGCCGTGGGACTTCGCTGCCCTCTTCCTCGTCCTCTACCACACCTCACAGCGCTGGCCGGGGTTCATGGGGGAGCCGACAGGGCAGCTGAAGTGCTCGGCGAAGTCAGGGGAGTTTGAAAGTGTGCCGATGACACGGAAACGGGGAGGGCTGTGAGGGTCGGTCATGAGTCCCTCGTGGGCGCTCTCTGGGGTGCGCACTGAACACCACACCTGAGGAGAGGTAGAGGTTAACGGCATACACACAATGACCACACCGGGGCGGGCGGCACTACACAGACGCATGCAAGAAACCTCACCTGGGCAAATCCCACAAAGAACAGTTGGTCATTCGTCATATCGAGGGCTGGCAGCCTCTTCTCTTCCCCATTGGACCGTACCCATGATTTATAGGCCTGTGGAGATGAAGTTGCCATGACAACAAGCCCCAGAGATTGTTGAATAGTATCTATACAACCACCCCACTTACATGATACGCAGCCTTTAGTCCACCATTGTCTGCCATGTTCTCTCCCAGTGTCTGCCGTCCATTGATGTGCTCCCCGTTGATGGCATACTGGGAGTACTGGTCCACCATACACTCCGTGCGGTTCTTAAAAGCTTCTACTGAGCTGTTCTGCCACCAGGGACGAAGGGTTCCATCCTTGTCGTACTCCCTTCCTGTGGGCAATAGGAGCACATTGAGTGATGTTACTTGCCATCTTGCACTTGTAGTGCCATCTTTACCACACTCAGTTCCTGTGGCCAGTGGGGAAGAGACATCAGTCAGTGTCTTACCCTGGTCATCAAAGGCATGTGTAAGTTCATGGCCCATCACTACCCCAATTCCCCCAAAGTTTAATGCTCTGCAGGGAGAGAGAAAAGAAAGTGCCAGTGGTCTGAGATTATAAAGGCCCGGAGCTGGAATCACTACATTCAGCCGAGTAGAGGTCACTCACTTGGGATGGTCCCGCGCATAAAACGGCGCCTGCAGGATTCCAGCAGGGAAGACGATCCCATTCTTCGTGGGCATGTAGTAAGCGTTTACTGTAGGAGGCGTCATGCTCCACCTGAGAAGAAAGTGCAAGACCACAACCTTCCATGGCTGGTCGTGAGGGGTCACAAAACGACCTGAATGTTTCAGATCCACCTCCGATTCACGGATACCCAATTTTGGAAACCAGAGCCAAAATTCACATTGCAGCTTTCATAAAGAAACACCTAACTGATGCAGGAGATGGAGGGGGACAGGGGATGGACTCACTGGTCTCTGTTGGGGGGTTTGCGCAGCTGGTCAGACATCACTTTAGCAGAGAAGTTGTAAAAATTCAGTGTGTTCTGGAAGAAATTGTCCTCCGAGACTTCATACTGCAGAAGGCGAAAGAGACATCTTAACCTTATGCAACAAATACAGGCGGCGAGTACAGCATTTATACAAAGACATGGCAGTATGCTGAGTGTGTGGGGATACAATAAACCACACCCCTTTTACTCACGCCATCATAAACATCATCTAGCTCCTTGTTCTCCAGAATGAAGTCTGGGAATCCAATCATGTCATAGATTGCATCTGCCTGCATTGAGGGAGAAAAACAGGTCACCAGTCAGTAGGTCAAACAAGAGCCACACAGAGCTTTGTTAGCGGGAATGACCAACAAATTCCTATTTCACAGTCACTAATGACCCCCAATGCTTTGATCTTAACATAGAATAAAGCAGCGATTTGCAACCCATGGATCGCAACAAGTTCTGAAAGTGTCACGAGGCAGATGGACACGTAAGCATTTTAAAACCAGCAAGCTTCTACGCTGATCCACGATCAGATTTCACAGACCGATTACAAAATTAACCTATATAAAACTGGTCTTGGGTATGCAAACGCTTAGTGCAAAACTGGTGAACACAACCAATCCAAAAACACCAAACCACAGATGCTTATTAATTTAACATCCACTAGCACATTGAATCATGTGTGTGATCCAATTTGATTGGCGTAAATTGCAGAGTGCACTGTGTGCTTGATCATAGCGTTAATTTAAACCTATATTTGATAGAGGGTAGTGACAGAGCTGACATGGTAAAAATTGGTCGCAGTGCAAAAAATGAGAACAACTGGTTTAATGGGTTCAGAGTTTTATAAAGTTACCACACCCACACACACACACACACACACACACACACACACACACACACACACACACACCTTGTCCTTGGCCGCTTGTCGCGTCTGGGAGTCCATCCAGGAGAGCTCGTCCAGGGCATCCTTGAAAGCTGTGCGGATCTCGTTGATCATCCCTTCAGCCTGTACAGAGGGGAAACACACCGTCACGACTGGCGGAAGTAACTGCCGTTATACCCAGAGGGGCAAAAAGACAGAGTTAGCGTTTAGCTCAGACGCCTCGAAAATATCCGAAATGGGAAAGTGCAGATGTGCAACTGACTACAAAATTGATTTAACAAGAAAAATAAATAAATAAAAATAAAATAGGAGCTCTTTTTACAGACTGAGGAAAAAGTAGAAAAACAAAATCGGTTGCAATCCGCAGCAACAACTGAAATCCAGGCCTCAACACGTGGATTCGTGGTTGTCGTTTCGTGTTAATTATTAGCTTTTTGGGTAAAATCATCTCTTAAAATTATATACTGTACTGATTACATATCAAATATTTAGCATCATTTGTTTACATTGTGTAGCTAATGTTTTGTCAACATTTATTAAACATCCGCGATGAACCTTGTGTGGGGGATAGTTGGTGATAGCTAGCCAAGATAAACCCAGTTTTCCTTATATGAGCTGTAGCAGCCAATAATGTAACAACTGCTAGTAATTTCCATTCCTAAATGTAAAAAGCTGAATGTAATAACTAAGCATTTCATTACATTATCAAAAACATTAGTTATTACATGATTGACATTAAGAAAGGAAAATTACTACACTGTTGAACAGACAGATCATTTAAAAAAAAAAAGTTTTGACAAATGTATGTCAGGAAACCTGATTCCTGGCCACATATCAATGCCGATGCTGCTTTGGGAAGTTGCCTGTTGAGTTCAACTGCCTGTAATTTAAAAGCAGGGGATCCTTTGTTTTACAGTTTCCCCCAACTAAAATCTGCCATGTTGCAGCAAGTTCTGCCACTCGGTCCATCTGAAGGGGCGCGTTCCAGCGGGAAGGTGCTGCCAGCACATACCCTTCGTACAGACCATCATACGGCAAGGAGAGCAGGCAAACAAGCCACGCCCACACAGAAGAGAAGGTCCCCATCATAGAAGCATATTGCGCACAACCTGTTAGACGAGGGGCCTGACAAGACGCAAAGAATGTTCAAAATTTAGTTAACTGGACGACAAACACCTGACAACGCAGGTGATGCCTGCAGCCTCTGTGGAGCTGCATTTACTTACAATCTGCTTGCTGTGCTTATCAAAGGTTGCCTTGACGAAGAGCGCCCCGAGGGCGAAGCCCAGAGTGTCGTCGGTGTTGCCGATGCAGGTCTGCCAGCGCGGCGTGCAGGACTGAGGGGGGGAAAACGAGTCGAGTGGGGACAAGTACACAGCCAGGCGGCACACTCACGGACTCCCTCCCTCACAGGGCACACGCACCTTCTTCGTCCCGTAGAGAGACTCTAGCAGCTTATCCTGGGCGTTCTCGAAGCGCTGGTCCAGGCTGGACACTCCCTTCTGAACCAGGTTCCATATCATGTAGTTGTTGAGCAGGCTGATTGAAAGAATGGTGGGGGGTGGGGTGGGGGGTCACGTGTAAAAAGTCTCACGCAGGAAGCACAGAGATGCAGCAGCAGATCTAGGGCCACCTCACCTGTGGCTCGTCTTGTTGATGAGGTCGGACACCTGCTGAAGATACTCCTTGGCATAGATGACTACAGGTTCAGTCTCATTTAGCTCCAGTGGAGCCAGCGTTGCTGATAGGTAGTCAAGCCATTCGATTGCGGGGGCCAGGGTCTGAGGGTGGGTTCAAAGGTCACATGTTTGCAGACACGTGTAAATACACACCTGACCTACAGGAAGCTTAATCCCCCCCCCCCAAGGCAGAACCAACAGATCTACAAAATGTCTCAATCTGTCACCACAAGAGTGAAAAAACCTGTTCCTGAGGTGACAAGGGGAAATGGCTATAAAGGCCAAAACAGAAACTGCGATCTGTAAATTCAGCCTGAAAATAAATATTATAGGAAGTGAGAGGATGACAGGGACAGAGAACAGAATAGCTACAAAAAGCTTTTCACAGGAAGCTCCAAGATACAGCTGATGGAGATGAGGGTCAGCCTGCAGACTGGCTTTACGCGCTATAGACGTCGCACGCAGAGGCACCTGCAGGTCGGCGATTGTCAGCTTGTGGTAGATCTTCTCTTCATCACGGCGCTCATCCTGAGGGACAGTGATGTTCGCAATGGCGGTCTCCAACTCCAGGATCTGCTGCATCTGGGCCTGGGTGGAGTTCCGCTCGCCACCCAACAGGCAGCCCAGCTCCACCATGTAGTCCAGGTACGCCTTCAGCACCTGAGCAGAGCCAAGGCATGACGACAAGCATGTATGCGGAGACATGCAAATGTGTGCCCACACACGAAAGCACAGCTCACCTTCTCATTGGCCGTCTTGTTCAGGTAATAGTCACGGGACGGCAGGAACAGTCCCGATTGGTCCACCTGAAAGGATGTATATGGTTCCATTTAATTAACAGCTGGCTACTCTTATCCTATGACTACTTCCCCAAATGCCCTATAAGCCGAGGTTCATTCACGCTCAGATAGTCAGTTCTTTTGATCCAGCCAAAGGAGCCCCCAGAAAGGACAGCACATATGATGTTACATGACAATATAAAACCCCACCCTCAATAACGTTCATTTGGCCCCAACAAGGGGTAGGTTTCCCCAGAAGCGCCATTTGCAGCTTACATAATTGGAACAATTTTGTCGCATCGTTAGTTGGAACTGTGTTTGCAACTATGCTTTTGGGAAACATACCCAAGCAGAGGTATTCAGTTTGTCATTGTTACAGGTCAATCTGACCTGGATCACATTGCTGTTGGAGTTTTTGGGATCCACACTGACGCCAACGCTGAAGAAGGGCTGGGCCCTGTATGGGCCAGACACAGTCTTCAGAACCTCCATGAAGTTGTCTTTGTCCCATGGGCCAGAGATATTCCAGCCACCTATCTGCACGGGGCCAAATGAAGACCATGTCACCAGGTGTCCCCAAAATCCACAATGCACTTCAGAAACCATGGAAAAAAAAAAATTAAAAATAATAATAATCTGACAAGCCTGCATGATTGACACTCATGTGGTTAAAGCGGCATATTCATGGCAAAGGTCACCAGCACACACTGAATGAAGGGCAGCTATGATGCGCACAATACGCACGACCCACCCTGCTGATGAGGTCAATCAGAGGCTGGGCACCCAGCTCCTGGATTCGCTGCTCATTCAGGCATGACAGGTAGTACTGACGGGTCTTTCTCTCAGCCTCACTGCTCGAGTTAAACGTGCCGTTCTCTGTTTTTTTTTTTTTTTGGGGGGGGGGGACAGGGAAAGGATAGTGTCACATAGGGCAAGACATCTAGTTTATAGGAAGATGAAACAGTCAGCACCGATCACCAAACCAACACCCCTTTGCCAAGCTGACATCATTTCTTACACATCTGTTGAACATGCATTACAAACCCACCCTGCTGATGAGGTCAATAGCAAAAAAGGTACCACATGTGCTTAGCACACATGGGCCCGGAGGGGCAGTTCACATGCAGAAAAGCTGCCTAGCTATTACAGTAGCTGCTGGCCTGCTTTACAAATATTCCACTTGGCTCCCTCTGCTGGCAGAATGTATTATAGCAGGTTCCTTGGGGGCAAAAACAGCATTTTGGATTACAGCACTCCCTTCCCATGCGGGGGAACTGTCCTATCAGAAAGGCAAGCCAGAAGCTGCATAGTATAATGCTTCTTGCCTACTGACTTACGTAATGAGAACAACGACACTGAAGTTCTGCCAACCAAACACAGGATTCCAGCTTCACATCCAACACCAGGGATGCAGATTTGATTTTTTTTTTTTTTACGGGCAATGCGGCAAATCCAGCAGCGCCACCGCAGTCACCCACCCAGCAAGTGCTTCAGCACGGCCTGGTTCTGGTCCCAGATACTGTTGAAGGTACTCCAGCGTGACCTTCCGTCGGGCAGAGGATTCTTGCGGATCCAGCCACCGCAAGCATACCGATAGAAGTCCTGGCAAGGATCGACCTGCCGGTCGAGGGCCTCCGCGATCTTACTGGCCACGATCACGCAGGCTTCGGACAGGCACAGGGTGCGGCTGGGCTCTGCGGGACAAGGGCAGAAGCGCTCACCTTCCACCCCGCCGGCTGTCAGACGCCAGGGGGGCCACGGCAGATGCCTCACCTGTGCTGTACTGGAGGCCTAGCGCCACCAAGCAGCCAAAAAGGGCAAGAGCAGACACCAGCAACAAACCCAACAGAATCACCTCCAGCTGCGTCCTCCGGCCCAGGGGACCCAGGAACTGGATGCCCCCTTTCCTGAACCCCACCTGTTGTGGAAGGAAGCAAAGTTTCACATTCTTCTGCATATCACATTCACAGCAGACTGACCACCACTTTTCTCAATCTATTATCATCTAGCCTTGCATTTTCATTTGCAGACACACTTGCTCTCACCTACAGAGAGCAAGTTATGAGAGGCATAAAGAGAGTTTCCCCAGGGGATCAATAAATTA
Source organism: Mormyrus proboscirostris (assembly GCA_026779585.1). Classification (NCBI taxonomy): domain Eukaryota; kingdom Metazoa; phylum Chordata; class Actinopteri; order Osteoglossiformes; family Mormyridae; genus Mormyrus; species Mormyrus proboscirostris. Next base: position 480,249 of record JAODKF010000042.1, on the reverse strand, counting down.
ATGAATTTTCCTCCTTCCACCTTTTCAGTGTGCAGAAATTCTGGTCACCATTTCACCTTGACTCCATGTTCACATGCTACTTCACTAGAATTGACAAGTTTATTCTGATATGAACGTGGTCTCCGCTTTTAAGCTCATCCAGCTGTGGTTGATGAAGCATCTAGAATGATTTGGGCTAATGGTCTAACACATCCACTGATATACATACACTTACTTTGGTACAGAGTTGCCAAGCACCAATTAGCGTATCGGACAATCATTCTATAGAACAGTTTGTACTGACAGACTGTAAACGATGCCCAAGTATATCAAGTATATGGCGATTATGAATTATGTGAGGTCATATACATAGCTTTATTCCAACAGAATATTACAGGACAACACTGGCCCGATTTAGGGACGCATTATGCGAAGCCCTTTCCAGGCGGTCTTTACGTTGAATGGCATACACCCGGCTACGAACCAGGCTGTTAATTATACCAGCGAAAACAGAGAAAATGCAAAGCGCAAAACAAATACGATAAGCTTAAGCAATATTTAATTCAACTGAATAAGAGTAAATTCTTACCAACATTATGGATGAGGCTTATTTCAGAGACCAGTTCGGAGCCGTCGGCTCTACTCGACTAAACTGTTAATTAGCGTTTATTGGTTTTTAACCAGGGAGCGTAACTGAGGGGGTGGGTCTACGATCAGGACTGAAGATGATCACGGTGTTTTATAAGACTTGTTTACGGGGTTAAAATTTGTCAGAAGAAATCAGAATACAAGGTTGACAATATCTTCCTTTCGTTTACTGCACAAACCGACTTACAACATTTAAGACCGTAATTGGACCGGCAAGCAGAAAATGACCTGTAAGAAACACGAGAAGCTGACACTACCTCTGATTGGTTTAGACAACTGATAACCACAAATTGCGGATACAGGGTTTTGTATTTACGACGGTATTTTACTGCCTGTGTATTTATGTTCGGTGTGGATTGTGTATCTGTGCAGGCTGTAACACTGACCTCCACGCAGTCTGGAGAGATTGCCCCATCAGCCGGGAAATCTGCAACGTCGTCTTCGTCAAACGTTGCTCGTTTGTAGTTTGACATCTGCAGAGTGAAGGGGAGAGTGAACAGGATAAAATGGAGAGGGAGATGGAGGAGCGGAGAGAAGGTGCAGGAAGGTGCAACCTGCAAACGCACACCGTGCTGCACTGACCAGTATCTGGGGTATCCTGCCATAACATATGTCTGTTTGGAGTTGCGGTGTTATGGGATAATATCTGAGGAAGAGGAGGAGTGTAAACTGTGACGCATGCAGTCGGCTGGCCTGGAGCCCAGAAACACCCCAGAACCATTTGGGGAACATCCATGTGTCAAAGATAGGCAGCCACCCACTGTCCTGTGAGCTGCCTTGAGAAGAGGTATCCCAGAATGCATCTGGACCCTTGTGGGACTTCCTAGATTTTCGGGCTTGCTCCAGCGGGCTATACACGCGCACGTACAAGCATGCTTTAACAGCGGCTCTCCTCCGCACTCAAAGCCACGCTGACATTAACCCAAGATGCTGGTGAGGGTGTGACTTGTGTGCCGCTGTGTCTGTGAGCCCCTCTTCAGGGTGGCGAGAGGAAGGGAGCGGTTTTCCCGACAGCAGAAACTCTCCCTGCGTGGAATGTGTCTGTTTGAAATGCTTTCCTGCTGAGTGTTATTGGAAGGAAGCGGCATTATGCGGTCTGCCTGGCATGGGGAGACGGACCCCCGAGCCCCAAGCTGACGGCGAAGCTCTAAGGAGGGACGTGTGTGACACACACACGCGCATTTCCATTCGCACGCAGTCCCGGCACACGAGCACCTTCACGTGTGTGATAATGCGTCAAAGTTTTTTAGTGGAGTGTGTCTTCTGAAGGCCAGTCACCTCACAGACATACTAGCCCGTCACAGATCATAGACTGAAATGGAACGTTTGTGGGAGAACTTAAATCGATCCCCAGAAGAGGGAGGGTTAGGAGATGCGTGATAAAGATGATAGGTACTTTATTGATCCCCGTGGGGAAATACTCCTTATGATCTCTGTAGGTGAGAGCAAGCTGGCTGTGAAGGGCAGCCGCCCCCAGCAGAACCCAGGGAGCTGGGGGTTATGAGTCTTGCTCAATGACCCACAGATGTGCTGAAACCGGCAACTCGAACCGGCGACCCTCCAATCACAGACACAGGCTCAGTTATACTGTCATTTTGAAATACAGAAAAAAAGCCTAAATGTTCTTTTGGTGTAAAAGGTGTTACCCTTTCCACACCAACACAGAAAAATGCTCCAGGACACTGTGGTTGCACGTTATACACTCTGTCTGCAGTTGTACAAAAGTGGACATGTAACATGTACCGTGAAACCTGAACGATTCTGGAAGATGTTTGTAGAGGATGAATTATGGAATTATGTAAAGGAGCGGTCAGTGAATCTAGCAAAATACACATCCATTCCTAAACGGAAGCTCTGTGCTTCTTTCAGTCAGACCTATCTCTGATCAGTAAACAAAAGCCTCCCACTGGAGACATCTACCGATCTAAGATCAGGCATCGCAGCCCTGATCTCCTCAGGCACGCGGCACACTCTCGGCGTCTCACAAATGCACATCTACACACCTACACCTAACGAAACACACAGATGGACTCCAAAGTGCTTGGACTGAAGCAGCATTTCAGTTACTCCCAAAGCAAGACATGATATTACAGAAATCGATCCATTAAACCACACAGACAAATACAATTGTTTAACTGCGAGAATAACTAATGATAAACTAAGAGTATGACACACGCTTGACCTTGAGAGCCGCTTGACCTCGAGGCGGGTCGGATATTGCTCACCTACCTCAAAGACCTACACACTGGCTCCCTCCCCATGCGCTACAGTCGTCAGGCAACGGCTGTAAAGAATGAGGGCGGCTCATTGCACATCACAGAGAAGGAAGAACAGAAGTAGCTGCGAAGAACAGGTCACCCCTACACCACCCTGTGAGAGACAGTGGGGGGGGCCCGGAGGAACAGTAAGGGGGCAGGACAGAGGGTGAGAGACGAGGCACACGGCTACCGAGGGACGAGAACTTACAGGAGCAAAGGAGAGTGGAGACACGGCAGCAGTGAAATGGACTGCAAGAAGGATGGAGCTGCTTGGACGTGGGAGAATCTACTGCTTTAAGGAACGCATACTCAACCCTGTATGCTATGATAGGGGGGAGGGGCAGAGCCGTGTGAGCTTTACAATACAGACCAGAAGAGGAAACACCGAACCCTCTTCCCTGTTCCTTAGAGAAAACAAGAGCGAGAGAGAGAGCGAGAGGGCAGGCAAAGGAGGGAAGAAGGGGTCACCGTTTATTTTTAAAGACTTCTCTTTCTGTCGCTATTTTTCTCTCTGCCTCACACACACGATAAAATAGCAATAACCTTCGGCCCCGAATTCAGAGTGCGCGATGACGTCAGCAAAAGCTTTGAATAAAATCGTCTTCTTCACTCATGTAGCAATATAACACTGCCATCTTCAGGTCTGTGATTAAAGAGAGACGCAGTTAAGGTGAACAAAACGCTGAAGGACCTCAGGCACAAAACATACAGGCAATAATAAATGTGGAGTTTCAAAGGTAGCCACTAGGGGGCAACCTAACTCGTCAAGCGCTGCGCAGCATGTAGAGAACGTTCTATTCTCTGCTGAAGTGATTCAGTTAGCCACTAAAATGGGTAAACGAGAGAGCGGCCGGCTGTAAGTGACCAGGCCTGCTGCCCTTTCATCATCAGAGTGACAAACTGCTGTACAGACACCTCTCTACATGCAGACGATTGTGGAAGATGTGTGTGTGTGTGTGTGTGTGTGTGTGTGAATGCAGTCATCTTTCGAGTTTATCAATCTGTGTGTGTCCGCACCTG
>JAODKF010000042.1:461029-473630 GCA_026779585.1 Mormyrus proboscirostris | reverse complement strand
GAAAAAATAACAGACGAAAACAAAACCTTGCAAACCAGCTACGTGGGCAGCACGTTTACAGCTAACCTGTCATCTCGTTGTCCCCAGCATCATGCACGCAGGAAGCAGGCAGGACCCCCATATCACCCCGGAGCGATGCGGACCCCCATCTTATCCCGGGATGATCTCACCTCGTTCCGCAGGTCCTGCAGCGCCACGCTCATCGTGCGCCCGGCTCCGGTCACTGTACGGCCGCCGGAGACCCCTCCGCCTCATCAGCAGCGATCAGATGCCTCATTCTGCTCGCTCAAGCAGAGCGTCGGAAAAGCGATCAGAGGAAAAGAGAAGCGAGCCTGTAGGAGCCGCTCTGCGTTAACGGCGACACGGGCGCAGAATAAGACGGGGAACAGATCTGCGTGCGTCTGCTCGCCTGGCGTCAGGTGTGGACACGCTGGGGGAGGGGGCATCAGCAGATGCATTGTGTTTGACGGGATGGGCTACATCAGGAAACATTAGTGGGCTAGTCGCAAAGCAAAAGGACGCCTAGTTTCGAGTAAACAATGTGTATATGACGCTGAATAACACACACGGTTCATTTAGCGAATACTTTCGGTTTATTTTCAATTATAATTAAAAAACAATATAATATTTAAATTTGAAAAAGGACTTTTCATGTTGAGGTTAAGAAGCTCTGAGGTTTTTTTTCGCCAAATTAAAATTACTGATACTAAACCTTGACTGAGGTGCGTGTGGAAATCTTGCTTCTTCTTGCATCGTTTATAATATAATATAATATAATATAATATAATATAATAGGGCCAGTAAATTCTTTACGCAACAAGGCGAACGCCTAGGGCGCCATCTTCTGAGGGGACGCTGAACTACCGATCGGCTGTTAAACTGGGCGGTGATGTTGGCCGGCGCCCCAGCGGTTAACTTTGCCTAAGGCTCTACATCGGCTTCGACTGTAATATAATTTAATAGCACAAGTAAATATGTTCAAGACACGGATGTACTGATTGATTTTTTTTCAGGAAGCGTGCGCACACTGATCGGTTTTCAGCTGAGACATGCGGACTGGCACGGACGTCAGCTATCGGGAGGCTGTGCTACTGGTGTAAAAGCCCAGGATATGCCTGGCTGACAGTAGTGCAGTCTGTGCTGTATAAATGTCAAAATTGCATCGTTTGTGTGATTCATACTTTATTTGCACTTAATAAACAAAGAGCAGCAGCAGCATAGAGTGACGCTACAAACTGTGTACAGACACCAAGTGGCATCAAAATGGAGACTGAGCAGACGCGGACCCTAGGGAAACGTGTGGCAGCTCCCTGGCTGACCCCCTCCCAACCAAATGCCCTACCGCCCCCAAACCCCCCTGCCACCGTCAGCTGCCAGCAAATGAAAATACTCTCTGGGCTGGAGAGACTCAGGGCCGTGCAACAGACAAAGCAAAACAACACAAATGTTTGAAAGACCAAAAACAAACAATGGACCAAGACTGGGTGTCAGTCATAGGAAGGTGGTGGTGGTGGTGGGGGGGGGGGGCAGCTATAGGTGACGTCATTAGCTAAATCATTGTAAATGTGTAAATTCTGTCATCATATAAGCAGAGCTGTATTAGAAGACTATATTGCACCACTATCACACTACATGCAGTGGTTTTCAAGAGGCTAATTCTCTTTTTTAATTTACCATGAGACACCTACCTCAATTTTTCATACCGAAGAAGCAAAGAGGATGTCAGCAGACAGCCAGCATGTGGCACAGTGATCAGGAGCAGGAAGGTTCAGGAGCAGGAGGGTTCAGGAGCAGGAAGGTTCAGGAGCAGCAGGGTTCAGGAGCAGGAAGGTTCAGGAGCAGGAGGGTTCAGGAGCAGGAAGGTTCAGGAGCAGGAGGATTCCTGCTATCTGCTTGCATTATGGGGAGTCCTCTCAGCAGCATTTTACTCTCTCCGTCAAACATACTTTCATGCGGTACACACATACACACACTCACACACATACACACACTCACACACATACATACACTCACACACATACACACACTCACACACATACATACACTCACACACGCACACACACATGCACGCACACAAATGTAGAATTGGCCTCTTCCTGTCTTCCAGGAATGCTTATATTATATTATGGTCCTGACATCACCAAAGAAATGAGCAGAGGCGTTGTCATAGTATTTCCATAGCAACTGTCTCCAGCACTACGAAGGCCGGAGCCACTCCAGAGAGAGATTAGAGGAGGGTGGAGGTTCATGATGAATAATGAGGATGAAGAGAAGGTACTAAACACCCAGCTGTAGATTTGTCAACATCTTTTCTTTTTCCATTTTATGCTGTATTTTCTGCACAAGCAGTTGGGGCTACATGTGTGTGTTTAAAATTATTGTACATACATCAAATTTGATGCCAACATTTTGATTGCACAAATATCTTTTTGAGAAAATTTCTGGCAAACTGTTTGTCCAAACTGTATTTCAAAATACCAATTCAGGAAAGATTCTCGCACTCCATAATGCCCTACATACCTTTATTTTGTACATTTAATATTGTATTTTCTGGGTCATGCTGCGTACTGCTGTTGTCTATCTAATGATGCTGTGTAGGATATGAACCATGTTTTTGTCATTAGCATAAACTAATTGCTTGAGAAATCAATTAACCAGTGCGAAAAACTCACTGCCCAAACTTTTACGCTATTAACCCTGCGTTCAATCTCATGCTGCAGCTTTGCAGTAGTTGGTAATGCAAAGTGTTCTTATTGCAAGTATGCAATATGCTTCAAGCATGGCTTGTTTACTGTTTAATCAGGTTGGAAGATATCACAATAAATATATTTTTATAGCTAAATTTTAAATGTTGTTCACGCACAACGCGCTGTAGTCCAACGCGCTGATCCACGCGCATTGCTTTCACCAGCGAAATGTTTCTTAATTCCTGTTGGTGTTTTTATCACCACCGTGCGGATGAAAACAGTATTACAGTGAAATTCAACGCCAGGCGACACAGCATCGTTTCGAATTGGGGGGGAAGCATAATTTTTACCGAGGGGTTAATATTATCATTAAGCAATGATAAATTTTAAATCTATGAGTGACGGCGGGAGGCACTCTGGGGGGTAATCAGCTTTCAGCTGGGACCAGTGCCTCTGTGACCCCTCCCTGTATACAGCCCTGCTGTGGAGATATCAAGGCTCCTTGAGAGGGCTGTATCTGAAGATCTATGGGGACGTTGTTCTAAAATATGAATTAGTTCATAAATTGCCTGACCATTTTTCGTCTAGCCCACTGTACAGCCATGCGCTTGTTTTCCCGAGGTTCATAGCGTGTCCTCTGCTTTATAACAATGTCTGTTCAAGCTACTGAACATGCTTTTGAGAGGCAAGGCCTGTCTTGGGGCACAGGTGGAAAAGCGGGACTGTGCTTTATACACGAGGCCCCCCTCTCATCTACTGTTTGGCTTAACCGCCGGATGGCCTCTGTGCTCAGTCAGTGATGCCTGGCAGGGTGTCAAGTTTCCAGGCAAAGAATGACAGAACAAAGAAAGACGGGCTCCAGGCTGCCAGAGTCAAAAGGCAGCTCCTAAACAGCCAGGTGCGAGTCTTCAGTCTCATCCGTCCATCTAGTCCACCTGGTACAGTCCAGCTTGTGGAGAAGGTCTTTGGTGCTACATGCGTGGGATAGAGATGTGGAGCCCATGCCATGGAGTTCCAGTTTCATTTGATTTATTTAGCAACTGCTTTTATTCAAAGTGACTGAGAAAACGGGGTCAGACCATGCCGGGAGATTCTGAGGGCCAAGGGCCTTACTCAGGGGCCCCACAATGAAACCACTGTGCCGACCCCAAGATTTAAACCAGCAACATTCTGATGACAGGCACAGTGTCCTAACCCATTGAGCCGTACACCATACCCACCGCATTACCCACGTGAAACAGGGTAACACAAAAGCCCAAATATCAATAAATTCAGCTACCATGTTTTAGTTGACAGCATTAGTTAATATTGCTGAGCAGTAATTAATTAAAATACCGGCTATTTGCATTTCAGTACCTGGGCCGGTCTTCAGTGCTGTGACAATGTGACAGAGACCAAAGCTGTGAATGATCGTACAGAAGGAGCTGCTTGTTAATGGTGCAGCATGTGGTGTTTACAGTCACCACCCTCAGCAGGAGGTATTGGTAATAATACTATAGATCAGACTAACTTGACAAACAATAAAAATGCTTTTAAAGAGGAAAGGCCTCTTTAAAAGCATTTTTATTGTTTGTCAAGTTAGTGGCAGAGAGGCTGCCACAGTGACAGTGCAGCCACCGGACTGCAGATTCCGCAAACTGCATAAGCTTCCTGTTCTGAGAATTGCGACTGCATATAAGTGTACGTGAAGACAAGGATGTGTCAGGGTCACTGTTTGAGTGTAAGTGTACGCATTCTTCCTGTTAGATTTCTTAATATATCCTCTACTTCTTGGGTTTGTATGTTATGTCAGTGCTCACCAAAAATAAGTCCTTTGTCACAAATGTATGTAAGATGTGTTTATGTGTTTCACTGCTAATATTCGCAAAACCTGTGTGCTGTGTAAATATACGCTGCAGATGTGCAGCGTCTTGGTAACTTCTTATCAGCTGGCTGATACTATTTCCCAAAACCACAGTTTTTCCCATGAAAGCAGTTCACCTTTCTCAAGCATTACTCAGCATTTTGTCTGCTTGTCTCGTCTAGGGAGCTCGCGTCTCTTGTTTGACGGAGTCCCGAGTCTCCCACGACCTCGTGGTTTTCTATACTGGCAAGTCATCTGCGGCTTCATGGTTTGATTTAGCTTGCGTCTTGCTTCCGTATTCGCGGTTTTGTTCAGCCAGCGCCCCGTTTCTGGATTCGCGGTTTTGTTTTCCAGTGTCTCGTTTCCGGATGCACAGTTTAGTTCAGGCAACATTTTCTTCTAGGTTTTCACTTTTGTTTTCTTGTTTTATCTTTCAGCTTCTGTTCCTTGGCCCCCTGTTCTGGTTGGTGCCTTTTACCAAAGCTGTCAATCCGGTCAGCTACTGCAGGCCCCCTGCTTGTTTCCTGCAGTACTGTGTCCTTTGGACTGGGGGAACGTGACTGTTGAAAATTTGGTGGTTGTGACTGTCGAGTTCCGGTTTATTTGATAAAGTACTGAGGTAAATAAAATGACATTTTATCAAGTACATTGAGCCCTTACATGACAATTAGTATTATGTGATGGAAAATTTCCCCTAAAGCATGGGTGCATGTTTCATGCAGTATATTACAGTGAAATTCTGCACTTTTTCTATTACCTTTTATGAACAACATAAGTGCGACATAAAGCATCTTTGGACAAAACTGCATAAAAATGAATCAGTGCATAAATACGTGGACCTTTGGAATCCGCAACGCACAATCAATGAATGTATCAGTGTCGCAGAGATGCTATGTGGTTTCAGAATCCGGCCTTGGCAGATGCCTATACTTGCCCTGCTAAGCTGCCCTTACTGCTCATTTCCGTGGCAATTAATCACCTTAAATGAATTTAGAGAACATGAGGACCATTATAGCATTAGTAGCAATGAGTGTTATGAATTAGTGTGGCGGGATTCATAAGAATGTTCTTTAGGGCCCAGTCCGGGCGCTTTTTCAAAAATCGGTGGTTTGACTAGGTTTGGTGCCGCAACCCACATAACCAAGTGTTGCAAGGAAGGAAAAGGCTTCAGTTTTCAATATACAGCAGCCGCTCAGTATCATCACGCAGTGTTTGCAAGGCTTGTGCACACAGTCACTTTAAAGATGACCAAGAATATCCGCATCGTTTTTTTGATATGCATCCCCCTGCATGCCACACTGCTCACCAGTGACGTCAGCTCCTAGAAACCGCTGACACGTTTTTTTTTTTTTCGAGGTCCTGGCTGAAAGATTAGCAGAGCTTAGCTTAGTGTTTTGTAACTTTTAAAAATACACATTTTCCTCCTTTTTCGTTATAAATTGTTTGGATTTTATAACTATAGCTGCTGGCATGGAAAAGGCAAAAGCCGCTTTTTTTTTCTTTTATATTTGTGGCATTCTGTGAGCGTCAGTGTGGCCTCCAAATATAACAACCCTGGCAAGAATGCTGTGAGGTAACGTGTTAGAGTCCCACCAGCTCCTGTTGTGTACTAGGCATGCCTCACAGTTGACCCCAATTGCTCCAGGGACTGAACAACCATGATTTCACAATTTTATTTTGCTGTCGAATAAAGAGTCTGCTAAATAAATGTGAGTGTGGCAGCATTGCCATGTTCAGTGTTAGCAAGAAGGCGATAAGCTTACAGGGCGATGTCAATACACTGCGGGCCAGGATACCTTTAGCATTAGCATGCGTGTTGTGATAACTAAGAGGATAATAACCAGCTCTCCCTTCGTGTGTAGGGATGGCTACTCCAGCCTGGCAAGTAGATTTATCCAAATTGCAGCATGGTCATGGGTAGAGACATGGAGGCCGGTGTGTACCCCTCAGTTAGAAACCTCATAACCAGCCAGTTTTAAGAGCTGAAAAGGGAATCGTTTGATTTTTCCATTTCCAGTGCAGAGTTTTTACTGTGAGTAGTGCTGTGGAGATGTAGACAGCTTGGTGCCAGCTACAGTAACAAATGCAGGCAAACTTTTAAAAAATCAATAAAGATTCACACGGCTTCTCAGCTATTGTGGCTGAGCTGCTGGCTCTGTTCTGCTCAAATTGCTGACCCGGCCCAACCGCAGCACTGAAGGACCTGCAGCCTCCTGTCTCCCAGGAACTCCACCCAGCTGCTGAATCCGGGTTCATGTGGTTTCTTTCGATGTTACGTGTGAGAAATAGGTGAATCACTGTGATTCAGGTGATACATTCATGGTGGTGTGTTCAGCCTGGTCTTTCTATTTCACTCTCTTCTGTGTCAGAAATTTGATTATTTTAGGTGTTACATATGACTGATCTAAAGTGGAGAAATACTCAGGAACATAGCAGGGTCTATTCATACCATCATACTTTCACGATAAGCTCAATGCATGGCTGGTAATTTGTGCAAAAGCTGGTGCTGTTTGGTGATCGACAGGCCTGTGTGTGAATGACAATATACAGCCGGCAAATCAAAGGTAGCTTTTAGGAACTGCATTCCCCACAGATTGTTCATATTTCTGCTTAGAAAAAAATAGAACACTTTCAGACACTAAAGTTGTTGGTGTTGAATTCCAGTCCATGCATTCCATACTTTCAGCAAAATATATAATAGTCAGGTTACCGTTTGATATAACATTGGTATTTCCTTATACAAAAAGAGAGTTGTGCCTAAATGTAAATTATTAAGGCCTACAGTAAGACGGCGTGATGTAACAGCTGTTAATAATGCACACTGCTTGTAAGTATAGTCAGGATGGCGAGTGCAGAGCCGTCGTATTAGGAAGCTGGTCCGTTTGCAGGTGGAAAGGGTGTTTCGAGGCACTGCACGCCCCCACGCGTCATTAAGCCAAACATTTCACCACGTTTGTCCACAGTAAAAATGTAACTTAAAAAGTCCTAATAAATCGGTTTTGGTTTGAAGGCGAGACCTGTGTGCTGCACTCTCTCATGAACACAAAGGGCCCAGTGCACTGAGACTGGAAATGAGGCATGACAGCATGATCCATGTATTCTCTAATAATATTAATAATATGAGTAGATGCAGAACCTGCCAGTGGACAATGCCTGGAATGAATATGGAGTCTCCAGAAGGTCCTACAGGAATGTCCAGTGAACTGGGCTATGAAAGCTCTTCACATAATCTGTGGCAGACAAGTCACATGAAAAACGAGAAATATGTTCTGTTGAAAAACAGGAGAAATTCTGCCTGGTAAAGTAAACAAACCTGCCAGCATCCTTTTATCTCCTTCATATAGACGAGGGATTTTCCATTCAACATGTTTCAAATCCATTATCTCCCCAACATTCACATTAAGACTAATCCCGAGGGAACTGCTGTTTGCTGATTATGCGAAATTGATTCCAATGGGGTGAGTCACAAGTAGGTACGTGTGATTAGTAACGCAGAATGCTCTTCTGCTTTAGGTTCTATTTGGTCAAAGGAATTTAATGTCTTTGATGGAAACCAAACATATTTGCGTGACATAATTAATCCCACATGAACCTGACCAGTGGTTAGAAGATGGATGGTTGGATGAATGTCGTTTAGATAGGAATTAACCCTAATAATCTAAATACTGTCTGTAAATCAGCAAACAGCTCTGTATGGTAACCTGTGCTGGTGCCTATCTAACTCTGGTTCACAGCAGCCCTCTTTTGGTATAAGGTTGCTAATATAGGATGAATTGATGGGTCCAGGTGAAAATATGGAAAACTTTGGTCTAGTTAAATAGAGCTATTAACCCTCTTATCTAGCCAAATAGACTGGTATTTGGAATTCCCCAATGCATGAAGCAAAAAGTGCAGGCAGAAACACAATTGTTGCCTCCCAGTTTGAAGGATGCTGAAATTGCATCGATACAATTTTTAATCCAATGACTTAAAGAGAGCAGGGGTAGGGGATGGACATACTGCGCTTGCGCTCGTTCATATACCCTCCTTCGGACTCGCCGAGTCTGAGCTGCGCTGCGTTGCGGTCCGGTGCGGTTCGGTGCGCTCAGAAGCAACGCCGCTGGGGACCTGACTGGTTTCTCCATTAAACATTGCAGCCGCACTGGCACCTCGCAAACCTTATTCTTAATTGTCAGCCCCGCGCCTTTTAGCCAAACAAGAGTGAAGTCATGTCGAACAAGGAGGAAAAATCCGAAGAACAGAACCAGTCCAGTTGGAAAGATTTTTTCTATAATCCGCGGAATGGAGAGTTCATGGGTCGGACAGCCAGCAGCTGGGGTAAGATGCCGGTTCATGTGAAGAAACATGTAGTCATGAAATAGAAATGCAACGATACGGACGTGGTTTCCTCAAGAAATGAGTTGAAATACATAGAAATGTTCCGATTTCATTCATTTAACCTTTTGCTTTTTAACCGCAGTGCAATGCAAATAAAATAAAATAAAAAAAACAGAAGAGGTGTTTCTCTTAATCCGTTTAGGGAGATGTCTTTAGGCCATTTATCTGGATATTTTAAAACAACTGCTTTCTATGGGCTAGCTAGGTGACTACATCTATATCGCTTCCTCGTACCTGAAAATCTTGCGGAATGACGGATCCTTTTGCAGTTATATGTTAAAATGAGACATTTAACCCACAAAACAGAGCAGATAATTATTTCATTCTCTAAATTGTTCCTTGGTTCGAACGCAATGCAAAGAGATACAGGAGACAAAAAGCGCTGCTGAATCGTTCCACTTTGGACCGAATGGCCAACACAGCTGTAGCGAAGTGTGATCAGACAGGCGATCCATCATGCCACATTCTCTCCGGTCTGTATTGGCAGGTTTTTAAAAGATAATAATGATCAGATTAATAATGAGATTCATCATGACACCCCGATGGACAAAACGCAGCAATATTTATACGGCGTTATTTTTATGTGAAGAGCTGATAGCATCAAAGAGGGTGAGACTCAGATGTTGCTTGGGGGTGGGAGGTAGATATAACGAGCAGTGTCACCGCAGTGCAGTTAAATGTGCTTTTGAGTCACTCATGTTAAGCAGCCTCGTCTTGAGAGGAGGACCCGCATGAAGGGGACGAGGGCTAGACGTGCGGCGATATTTAATGCCATCATGCCATCAACACCTCCAAGGAACGGCTATGCAAAATGTCATATATGCGAATGCGCATGTAACTTCCTGATCGGTTACATTTGGCATCCGTGATGTGGGAATTGATATCATTGATTGGAAAGCACAGATTTTGCGATGGATGCTAAGTTTTGATAAATAACTAGCTATTCAACACGCATAAGGTAGCTACAGTAGCCTGACAGTGCCGGACTGCAGCATCCGTGTCCCCAGTGACGGACTCCACGTTCATCTGAAATGTGCATAAATCTGCCGATTCCCCGCTACCCCTAATCTCTATATCAAACGTCCAGCACTCACGACATTTGTCAAAATAATGCCCAGGACGCTAATCGATATAGGATTGCAGATAATCAACCGAAATGCATTATTTAAAACTGACTTGTAAAAAGATTTATTATCTTTGCTGGAGGTTTTTCCGCCCATAAAATGTTGATATAACATTACACTGTAATATGAAGCAATCCACAGCCGAAGCGATTAATTAGCGTGAAGTTGGAGCAGCGAGGCGCGGCGCCATCTCAAGGTCAAACGGGTTCTCCCAGAGAGCGCAGACGCTTCATGGGAAACGTAGTAATGAAATGCTGCCTGAGATGCACATAGTGTTATGTATTGCTGAAACGGAGAAGGTCATTTTAGATATTATTTTCTTCTCCGGGGAAGAAACAAAATTTAGTGCGATAGGCTGTTGTAACATTGTGCGGTACATGAGTAGGTAAACACATGTTAATAATAAACATATGATTGAGTAATTAATATTAGGTGGGGCGAGTTGTTTGTTCATACAGGTGATGTGAGAAAGTTAAACACATAAGCAACTTGTGTGTAACTTATAAGTTTAGTTTTTACAGACCCATGTGTATGGCTTGGCTGTGCTGCCCCGGATCGTCTCTCATGCGCCACTCTGTCATGGGCTTTTGGTACCATAGTGAAGTAAAGTCATTGCTAATGTTGCTGTCTTCACTCACCCCAGAGGCAAGTGTGTGTGACACTGGGGTGTATACAGGGGCGGGGCTACAGAGGCACTGGTCCCAGCTGAAAGCTGATTGGTCTCTGGAAGGCCTCCTCTCTTAGCATTGGCTAGTGATAAGCACACGGCGATTGTCTGATGAAAGTACTGATGCCGCGACTGTGATTCTAATGAAACTTTGTGGTCTTGACCGTTCTCTCTCATCGACATGGGAAGTGGCCAGTCTTGATGGGGATGAGGTGTCTCTCGGTGTATCGTAGCACTAATGAGATCTGCTGCAAGAATGGGATCAGATGTGTCAGTCCTCAGATCAGATCAGATCGGCCCTGTTTTTCACATGTGACCATGTGACCCATGCTCATGTAAAATGGGTGTAAGCGCCTGCTGGGATGAGTGTGTGGATGCAATACAGAAAGGGTGATGTAAAGTGAAGGGAAAAACCAGAATCATGTTGGGTTTTGGCCATTGAATCTTTCTGTGTTTGATTGATAGTAGATTGGACAGGAATGTGTGTATTCCATTGACAATGGTTTAGATGGGGGTGTGTGTGGATTTGGTTGAAATTGATTAGATGGGTTGAGTTAGTGTGTTTGGCAGTGGATTAGATGGAGTGTGGGTTTGGTTGACATCAAATTAGAATGTGGTGAATGTATTTGATTGACAATGGATTACACAGGGTGTGTATGTGTTTGATTGACAATGGATTACACAGCGTGTGTATGTGTTTGATTGACAATGGATTACACAGGGTGTGTATGTGTTTGATTGACAATGGATTGATTACACAGAGTGTGTATGTGTTTGATTGACTGAGGAACATTCACAATGGACAGCAGCACAGTCCCCCAGCTGTGGAAGCACTCCACTGTGCTCCCCATTCTGAAAAAGTCTTCAGTGAAAGTCCTGAATGATCTCATCATGGACAAGATACACAAGCTTCTGGAACTCCCCAACACCTCAACTAGACTCCTGTTTGCAGATTTCTCATCTGCATCCAACAATATGCAACCACACATCCTGGCAGAGAAGCTCCCCACCCGCTTCCACCTGGATGACCAGCTCACTCTGTGGATCATCAACTCTCTGACCAACGGGACACAGAGAGTGCTGGTCAACAACACCTTCTCTGACCTCTCCATCACCTCCACTGGCTCCCCCCAAGGCAGCATCCTGTCACCTCTTCTGTTCATCCTGTACACCGACGACTACAGCTCCACCCACCCAGACATTCAGTGAAGTACACAGATGACACAGTCCTCCTGTCTCTGCTGTCTGGCTCCTCACATCAGCACAGCTCAGTACTCAATGAATTTGTGCAGTGGTGTGACAGTGCCTCCCTGGAGCTAAACTTGGAGAAGACCAAGGACATGGTGGTGACCTTCTCCAGTAAACAGAGGGAGCTGGTGACAGGATCTGCCAGCATAATCCACGGGCAGACAGTGGAGGTGGTGGAGGAGTACAAAGATCTGGGCACTATCTTTGACTGCACCCAAAAATTTGCCTCAGACACCGAGGACATTCTAAGGAGATGTGAGCAGCGGCAATATCTCCTTAGGAAGCTCAACAGCTTTGGGGTCAAGAAGGTCATACTCAGAACCTTCTACTACTCCTTCATTGAGGGTGTCACCTGTTTCTCCATCGCCTGCTGATATCACTCCACCAGCCTGCAGCACAGGACCCGCCTGCACAACACAGTGAAAGTCTGCTCTAAGATCACCTGATTCCCAGTCAGAGCACTTTCATCCCTGAGTGAGCAGCAAACTCTAAGAGCAGCATGTTGGATTCTCCCATGCTCTGCTCGGAGTCTGAGTGGCTGCCCTCAGGACGACGGCTCCGCTGTTCCTGCCGCAGGACACAGAGGAGGAGGGCCACCTTTGTTCCCAGCGCTGTTCAACTCCTCAATTAACAGACTCCCCCCCCCCGCCTCCCT
>JAODKF010000042.1:431198-451085 GCA_026779585.1 Mormyrus proboscirostris | reverse complement strand
TGGTGCAGAATGGCTGCCATCACATCATCCAGGTGGGGGCTACACAGTGGTGGGGGCTGAAGTGGCTCCCCATTGGTTCTGTGAAATGCTTTGGGCATCTTGAAATACATATAAATGCAACATTCATTCAAAATCAATATGGGATGTACTGAACAAGAGGAAATAAGTCATACTGGGCTTTACTGTAATTTCAGCTTTGTAGCATAAAAATGCATGATGCTGATGACATGTTCATGACACCTGCCTCATCTCTCCCACGCCAGACTGTTTCTCTTGGAGTAGAGCGCTGGGATAGCTCCAGCCACATTTCAGCATGAACACGTCTGCCAGATCCCAGGAATGAGCAACCAAAGAACGACAAATGTTTCCCAGACACGTGGGGGTGTCTTCCCATCCTCTGAGATGCGGGGGCCACATTGCGGGTTAAACGCATAACTCAGGATCGTCTGCGACTTCTGTGGGGTTCACAGATGATCTCCATCTGCTTATCCACACACCAGCTTTACCAGTCTGCCTTTGTTCTGAGTCTTGGCGTTGCAGACGGAATCCTGGGAAAACCATAACCGATCGGTGACAGCCAATGTCAATACAAAAAGATTAGTGGGTTTTTGTGTCGTCTTTGGAGGCTTCTGGAGAACACCAGTGTACATCTCACCCACAGGCACAGCACTCTCCCAAGGTTCTCCGAGCCGTGTGCCAGGAACCCCGACAACGGAGAACTCACCTCCATGTTCTTGGCAAACCTCTGTCTCGAAGCTTTTCTCCTGGGTACGTTTTCCACCCTTTCCAAGTAATGTTTAATTAGAAAGCGTGCCAAGTCCAGACTAAAGGTAACTGGACAAGCGTATACTAGTCCCATATAGACCAAAATACATCACATTTACCTTTCTGTAACAGGTTTTATTATATATGGATACATTAGATTTCAGATATACATTGTACTTATACTCAGTGTAAGGAGAAAATAGCTTCTGGTTTATCTAACACTTCACCCATGTATTCTGGCCCTTTGCCCAAAGGCCAAACTGTGGTCGCTATTTCAGCCATGGGATTCAAACTGGCAACCTTCTGATCACTTGCAGATCCACACATGGGAGATGAACCTTCCACTAACATTTCCCATAATGCCTCCTTTAGGGTCCTCTCATGTAGGACAAAACTGTGACAGAGAGATGCCCTGTCTGCATGTACCGATGTAGCATGTGTGTGATGTGGGTAGAGAACGAGATGCAAGGCTGAAAGACCACAAAGTTCTTCATTAGCATTTAGCGTTGATTCCCTTTAAGAATAACGGCCAAACAATGAGACCCCAGCTAGCAGTAAGAACCAAAAACATTTTTTATTGTAAAATATTTCCAGCAACAATAAAAAGAATATTAATTTGTTTTAAAAAACTATAAAAGTTTAAATAAAACAAAAACATTCCAATATATTTAGTATTGTCAACTAGTTTTTTTTTCTGTGATTAGGGAAACGATTAGAAAGAGTGGAGAGGGTAGAGGAGAATCGCCACCCCCATCGTAAATCTAATGGTACTTTCCGAAACACATCATCCTGTGGCCACAGCGCCGGCTGAACTATACTATTTTATTGTCGGAGGTCACAGATCTGAATGAACTACATTAATTCATGCAGATCTGAGAGGCAGTATTTTGACTCATTACTCAAAAGTGCCAGGGAGCTGTGGCCTGTACTACGAAGCGGGGTTATTGGCTTATCGGGGTAACTTGTCGGATTTAAGGTAGTCTGGGCAAAATGTAGGTGAACGAATATGAAGTCCATATAAACTGTACGGCAAATGTGACAAGTTACCCCGATGAGCCAGTAACCCCGCTTCGTAGTACAGGCCTAATATATCCACTGGTACTTGCAGTGAGTTTGCCAAACTGTGCCACAGAGGGCGCCATCTAGTGGAGCGGTACATGATAAACTTCGGTGTGTAAAACATCAATGAATACCAGACTGGAGCGTACTCTGAAAGCTGCCCATAAGTCAACAAGGCCTTTGACATGACTGACTTGTCTAAAATATTCAATGATTGAATCATAGAAATCTCCGCCCTTGTTTATGAGGGGGAGGAAAAAAAAAATATCAGTGGACAAACATTAAGATTAAACCCACAATATTAAGAATTCTTCATGATTTAAACACACGTAGAAGCAAGCAAACTGAAAGGCCTTGTGACAGGAAAATAAACCTGGAGAGATTATGGAATTTCAATACAGTACTGCACAGTACTTTAAGGGGTATGAGAGTACTGTATAGTAAACATTACTAGACTGTTTAAAACTGGCATGGGAGTGAAGTACAGTGCAATAAAATTGGCAAAAAAAGCGCAGTGCTATACGGTAGAGTCATACAATAGTACCGTATGGTATTACCGAGTATAGCTGGATTGGCAGATGAATAAAGTACTGTACGGTTCAATCTGTTTAAAAAGTACCACGAGGCAATGGTATGAACCACCCAAAGAAACATCTCGCCCCCACGCAATCCAGCACAGTACCACTATTCAAGAAACAAGCAACATGCTTATATTGACTGAAATCATCTGAAGTACCTTCGTTTGAACAGAGTAAAATCAAAAGTACCGAATCACAAAATTAAAAATGCAATCTGTTAGAAATACAATCCTATAGACCGAATGCCAACATCTCCAGAGACAAAATGTTTCACTTTTTGCTGAAGTTCAAGTTTAAATCCACCGTTTATATTATTTCATTCAAATTATGGGTAAAACCAATATTAGAGCGATGATATGACTATGTAAACATCGTCTGATTAACATCCTGGGGGGGGGGGGGGGAATGGGGGGGTTGGAAGTGAGGCAAATGTCTCAGCTTCAACCGTGAGCCTCAGCAGTTTTTGCAAACGGCCCGAGACACAAAGCATCTGGTTCCCTTCAACTCGGGGCCGGATCGGACACAATCATGACATTACAAATGACCTGCAGCCAGGGGTCACAGAAGGAATGGCGACAAAATGAGAACCAGGAAACAAGAGTGTTTGGGCACAGACACGCAACACACGGTAAAAACAGCATAACAAATTTTTTCACTTTTTAAAATGTCCGTCCAAAATATACGGCTTTCCGTTTCAAGTTGACCTTGAGTTCTTTGGTGTCAGAAAATATTAAAATCCTCACTACACAAGAATTACAAAAATCGTGTGTGATCATTTAACTGATCAATACAGAGTAAAATGATACTAAAGTATCGAAATAATTCAATCTGGAATATTCCAAATATAAAGTGCTTCAAACATTTCTCCCCCACAAATGACAAAAGGAAAAAGTTATTATTATGTACATCTATAAATAAAGAAAACAAGGAAACGTCTGTTAATCACTCAAATGAAAGTATGTTAAAAGACATGCAGAATGTTCCCTCCACCAAGACGTTCCTAGCTGTTGATAGATGTCTAGTTTGTGAACGTCAGAAACAGCACAACAGAAAGGCGCGGGAGGACCCGGCCGATTGACCAAGAACGACAAAAATCTAAATTTTTCCAAGAAAGCATTTTGACTATTTACAGAAATCACGTTCTGCTTTCACAACTAAACGACGGACCACGAAAGACTGAACATATTTAAACTTCAGCGGCAATTCATGCCTAAAATTCCTGAAAGATTTCCCTCATAAAACTGGAAAAGAATCGATTGAAGAGGAAACAGAAACACAAACAGCTTCCGCAGTGGGTTTGGAGAAAACCAATAAGAAATCAGACAAACATCACGTCTGCCTTCCTGGTCCCACTTTTCCGTCTACATCTCGATATCAGGTGTGGCCCTTTCTCCATCCACGGCGAGCAGCATTCCCAGTGCATGTTCTGATGCTGTGTTGCTCCAGTGTTAAACTTGCGACGGTCACACTGATCGCAATGGCTGATCGCAATGGCTGATCGCACTCTTGGCCATGTACTAACAACCCTTTCCGACTATGGGGTTTTCCCTTAAAAGACAAACAAACAAATTACTAGAAAAAAAAAAAAGACAAAAAAAAAAAAATAATTAAAAATCAGCAAACGGTACAATTACAACGAAAGCAAGCACTTACTGACTGCCATACTTGGCAGTTCCTAGGGCATTCCTAGTAGCCTCATGGTGTTCCTTCAAGTCCTCCAAGACTGCACGGATCTCCTGGATGGTGCGGAATGTCTCTTTGGGGTCCTGGATGGTGAATAGAGAGTATTCCTCCTGCTCCTTCTGAGGACCCTGGTACACAGAAATACTGGCACAGGCATCTGTCAGGACACATAAACATGACACAGGACTTCAGCGCTCCGTCCAAACTAGAATATCATCCCTAAACACCGAAAGGCTGCATAAAGCAAAGGTACCTACAGTCAGTCATTCAGACGACCCGCTTACCTTCCATTTTCTGTAGCTTAGAGTAGTTGGCAGAAAAGAGGGAGAAGATCCTTTCTGTTTCACGGTCACAGTCAATCTCTAGCTGGAGGCTGGCTAGGCTTGGACTGGGGAGGAGGGAAAAAAAAAAACCCCTAAAATTGTTAAATTATACCATGCAGGAACGTTTTTCCAAATTTTTCCATGCCGAGAGGCTGCTTATCCACAAAGATGTCAATTCTTCCATCGCTCACTAGGTAGCTAATGGGGGAAAAATGGGTGAATCTCAATATGCGTACTTGACTGTATTTGCGTTCTCGTGTACTGGTCTTACGTCATCTTCCGTTGCTGAAGACCAGTTCCCATACCAAGAACAGAAGTACAGAGGACGATAAAAATCCCTGGATGCTGGTCTTGCTCCACCCCAAATATCAAGCATGCGTTGGCCGCATCCTTGCTGAACAAGATCAATCCCATGATTCATTGCAGCCCAAGTTTGTTCTTGGAAGGCAAGTTAGCAAGACCAGTCTTGCCAAGACCACAAGTACAGTCTGTGTTCTCTGTATTGAGATTCACCCCATAGGAACCATATCAGGTGGCGTATTCAGCCTCAATGGAGTGCCATCAGACACGGGGGGGGGGCTTACGTGCAAGGCTTGCAGCCGGGGTGGGATTCATTCAGGGTCCGGCAGCAGATCCAAGCCCCGGACACGTAGGCTGAGGGGTGGTGGTGACTCCGTCGCCTTGGGTTACAGCGGCTAACCTGGCCCAGCGATTCGACCCATTCGCAGACCTCCACGCAATTACTGGCCTGGATGTACAGAGTCCTCTCCAAGAGCATCACCTGGAACATCTGAGAGGAGAACAGGGCATCACACACATGGAGACCCTACAGGCCCCGTCACCCTGCCGCAGGGGTCGTGCGACACTCACATTCTTCCGACTGAAGGCGTTGTCATCCACTTTCTCCACCCCTAGGATGTCCTCCACTGGAATGACACACAGAGGCTCCTTTCCTGTAAAGCAGGAAGATCTTTAGAGCCGTGGGGACCCATCCTGAACCAGAGAGGCCTGCTCTGACCCGGCAGACCAGGATCCCCTGGAGTACAAGCCCAGGGAGGACCGGAGACACAGCTATCTGTGGTTCAATCTGGGGTCAAAGCCTTTCTCTGCAGTATTCTTTACTTCAGGACAGACAGACAGACAGACAGCAATTGAACTGAAACACCAAGCTCCTCTACCTTCTGTAACACAACATTAAAATACAAATGCATGCAGGTTTCACATACGGCAACACGGGTGAGATTAATGAAGTCCTGCTCAAGTCTGCACTGCAAAATTCTTATTTAACGTCGTTATTCACTAAAATTAACAAGACTGTATGGTTATACTGTTATTGCATAAGACACACAACTGGGGAAAGTATGTTCCAGAAATTATATCAGATTTTCTGTCATGTAGGCTAGCATTTTGAGAAAATCCTAAATTCAGAAAAACGGGCAAAACTATCAGGTGATCACTGTATACTTTGATGGCCGGTATTTTACATTGTGTGAAAACCTCATAGATTTCGTGTCTAATGAGACCATAAAGTTTAATTAACGTTCTGCCACCTACTGGAGCTTGCCGTTGATGGCTTTCTGACCTGTTCAGCACGTAAAGTTTTTATTAAGCAAACATCTTTACTAGCAGCATTAAAAACAAAAACAGGAGCCAAGGTGCCCAGAAGCACCAATTAAACCGCCTTCCCTCCGCTGGCATTGGTAGCAGAGACGTTTTCTCCGTATTTTACAGGTCGAATGTTGTTATGATCTCCGTGGAGAGCAGATCAGGTATTACAGCATCTTGCTGATGGGAGACGCACCGCCTACGTGTTACATCAGGTAGACGCAGCGCGAGTGTAGACCGACAAAAATGCTCATGGGGAGGGAAAAGGAGCAAAGAGCAAGATTTACAGGGATGAGGGTCCCGCCAGTGAGGACAGCAGCAATGTAGTTATTAAAGGCTTACAGCTTCCAAACGGACGGCCGTGTAGCTGTGAAAAATAAGAAGCTAGTTTGGAAGGGCTGTTTTTAAGAGGATGGCAGACAGACCAAAGTGATACATTTACAAACATTTATTTAGCAAATGGTTTTATCCAGAGCAGTATTAATTTCTGAGAAAGCGGAGTCAGCCAGTTCCTGGATCCACGGGGGCGTTAAGAACCCCACACTCAAGGGCCTCCGCAGTGACATCACTCTAACAGCCAGGGGATTTGAACTGGCGACCTTCCGATCTCGGGCACAGATTCTTAACTCACAGAGTCACGAACCGCCCCCATACGGGAACCTAGGACTCAACGGGACTTTATTTTGCTTTGGTGGTTAAAGCAAACCAAAGGAGAGAAACTGATGAATCACGACAGCTGGGTGCCTGTGCTCTGACATCTGAGCCATCAGGGGGCAGTGTGGCTCAGCATGTTTGGACACTGTGCCAGCGACTGGAAGGTCGTTGGTTCAAATCCCAGAGTCGGCAGAGTGATGTCACCACTGGGCCCCTGAGCGAGAACCTCAAGCCAGGGACTGGCTGACCTGCTTTCTGAAAAACGCATGTCGCTTTGGATAAAGGCATCTGCTCGGTAAACAAAATCAAAAATGCATCTGCCCATTAAATAAAATATTTTACCCCCCAAATCCCCCTTGTCCCCGTCTTGGAGCTAAACCAGCTGAGCGCAGAAACCGCCCCCCTGGGGTCAGACTTCAGATGCCTGCCATGTGCTACGCCAAGTCCGGAGAGCCCCCGCAACCGCACAGCCCGAGTGCTGACGCCCATCTCACCCTTATGTTTGTGGTAAGACAGCTCCCGATTGGTCACACGAAGCCAACGCTTCTTGAAGTTCTTGCCAATCCGCTTCCTGCCCTGTGTCCGCTTCTGTACCTCCCTGTCGGG
Source organism: Mormyrus proboscirostris (assembly GCA_026779585.1). Taxonomy (NCBI): domain Eukaryota; kingdom Metazoa; phylum Chordata; class Actinopteri; order Osteoglossiformes; family Mormyridae; genus Mormyrus; species Mormyrus proboscirostris. The sequence continues at coordinate 443,812 of JAODKF010000042.1, read as the reverse complement.
GGTGGAGAGACCAGAACTAGCATCAGTCTTGGAAGCCACCGCGGGCGAAGGACATTGGAAGGACACCGAAATCAAGCTCAAAACGTGGCCAGGAAGCAGCTGTCTGGTCGCATATTACGGGACGACAGACTCACCCTTCTCTGAGCACCACAGCGTCCTCCATCCCGACGGAGCTCTTACTCACGTTGGAGGAAATCTCATCTAAGAACTGGGGAGGAGCAGGAATTCAGCACAAACACAGTATAGAAAATAAGCCTTACATACAGTCCCAGCACGAGGTTGATCAATGTTAAATACCTTCTTAACTTCTTCAACATATTTCTCTTCTTGGAATGACTTGAAGAATTCATACATGTAGGATTCTTTAAAACTGGACTGCATTGCAGAAGAACAACATGGCGATTAAATTGGAAGAAAATGAGGAAATTAGACACAAATGCATCGAACGACACAAATGCTACAAGCATGATAAAGGGTATTTGTGATTTAGATTTACAGTCATAAATCCAGCATATTTACAGCGAAGGATTTGAATTCAACTGTCTGATGAGACTGGAACCCATACCAGCTTATTCCTCGACAAGCTGCCCCAGCTGCCAAGAGTCTGGATGGTTTTGGAGATGAGCGTCAGGGTGCGGGTCAGCTCATTGTCCTGAAAAAGACGACGTCACTCCCGAGACGCCACAGAGAGAAACCAGAACCGAGCCGTGACAGAGCGGGGAAACGTACCGGGTGATGAGGGCGGAGCTGATAGGTGTGCGGTGACAGAACAGCCACTGCGAAGAAGCGCAGGAACACAAAGCTGCTGACCGCGGAATACTGGACATGCGGATCGTCTGCGAGGGACAGAGGAACACGGGGAGATCATGGGGACGTCAGAGGAAGAGGAGAGACAAAAACAGTAGTGTAGGATAAACCGAACAAAATAGCAGCGGGTGCAACTGACTGATGTGTCAATTTCGAAAACCTATCAGAATCTGATAGAACCTTCATCAATACAGCTGGGAATCTGTTGGCGTGGGAAGTTCACCAGAAAACACGAATTTTCTGTGTAGTGTGCAGAATTCTGCAGAAACCTTAAAAGTTCATAGGGGTGTTTCATAGGGGTGAATGCAAGGCTGAATGGACTCGGGTGCCTTTATTCCAAAGGCAGCCATGGGACGCTAAAACAGCCAACATGTCAAGAAAAATCTTAGGTTTTGTTTCTGCAAGCCTCATCATTTTAAGTTCTAAAAACAATCCTAGCACACATTCACAAGGCTGTACGCAATACAGGTACAGCGATACACTGCCTGAAAAATATTTATCAGAACTTACCGAAAAGTGTCAGTTTGTCAACTACATAGCAGTGGAATAGATGAGCCTGAAGAGATGGAATAACTAAAAGCAACCTGCTAAAGACATAATCATTAGACTGTCCAAAGCCACCCAAACCCATGTACTGAGACTTTGCCGCCCCCTTGTGGTCAATAAGCACCCCAAAAAAACGTGTTTTAAATAGGCCAACAGAGCGCGTTTGACTTTCCTCCAGATTCTGCTTTGGATTATTTTCTTGACTTGACTCCAGGACACTATCTAATTGGCTGCTCAGACTTGTGTGACCGATTCACTAAAAATTAGCTTTCGGTAGCTAAAGGTGGCCAACAATTAACCATTCTCTAGCAATAGGCCTGTCAGTGATGCTTTGATAATCCACGGCCTTTATACCAAGCCCACGGGCTTCCCCTAGCATGGCAGCCATTGTGTAATAGCTTAGCTTGCAAACTTTCTCCAGTGTTATTTCAGCTTTTTTAAAGACAACATAAAAATGGACGTAGGATAGGGGACTCAAACTCCAGTCCTGGGGGGCCGGAGTCCTACACAGATTTTGGTTCACCCTCATTTAACACACCTGATTCAACTCCTTGTGCTAATTACCACACAGCTCTCGAGCTGAATCATTTATGGTGGAACAGGGAAAGAACTAAGCTGCACAGGGCAGGAATGGAGTTTGAGACCCCTGACATAGGAGCTATAGTATGGATTTTTTTTCGGGGGGGCAAGCTACACGTGTGGTTCTCTGCATTGTTGGACAAATCCAGTCCACTTGCTAGTTCTTTAAAAAAAAAAAAAAAAAAACCCAGGTCAGGATTTGTCATTACAATTAAATTGCTGGTCCCACTTCTTAGGAACTCAGTCCACTTTTCCTTAAAACGCCTTAGTCTCTATAGACTCCAGACCAGGATTTCCCACTATCCTGATCCTTAATTCCTCACCAGATGCTAGCCAAACACTGACTTTCCATCCGAGTGCCAAAAGTCCAAAATGAACGTTTGTAATTACTTTTCAAAGTAAAAGTAAAGTAAATTATATGTCATTTACAGAGATACTAGTTACTTAGGCATTTGAGCTGGACAGTAATGCAAAGTGCAGTAGTTAGTGAAGCCCTGCTTTCTGAGACTTGCCTGAACGGTCTCTCGATTTTACTTTCAAAATTATGACAGCGCTAAACAGCAGTACTGAGCGCACGCAGAATATGAAAAACCACAGAAAGAGGAATCAAAAGATTAAAAACAGAAACTGAAATGTTAAAAACAATGTGCCAAGTTAAACTCCTATTAGAAACGTACACAGACTGAGTGAGTGCAGACGTACTGCACTGGTTTGGTTTATGAAACCAGTTTTCAGATTCACTGTGTGATGATAGAAGTGGGCTATATGCCCTAAAATTATGATATTTTCTGAGATTTTCACAATATCAAGATTTATCATAATATTCTGAAATTCATATGTAGACAACAGTAAAATATGACAGGTGTTTGAGTTTTTTCTGATCATGACGACCAAATTGTTTTACAAAGTTAAGTAGCATGTAACCAGCATAACGGTAAATGATGCCGGCTACAGACTCGCACCTTGATGGAATTTCTTTAAAAATAAGTCATTATCACCATTAATCATGCAACAAGTGTCATACATACACTTTTATTATATATTCAAACTGATGACAATATGAATATTCAAAATCACAATATGTTTCACCACCATCAATCCAGCCCTGTGATGACGTATGCAAATTACTTGCCATCTTCTGATCTCATTGTCCTCCTTTTGAAGGCTGAGACTGAGTGACCCCCCCCAGTTTGATTTTACTGTTTGCTTATTTTATTCCTGCTCACTTTATTTTTTCCATGAACATGTCATAGATTAAGGCATAACTAGACGGTCCTCACATGCAATTTAAACTTGCATTTCTTGTATTATAGGAATATTTAACATGCTTTAAGATGCTTTACTTTTGTGTTTTCACTTCTACCCTATACTTCTAACTTCTAGACGTTCTAGATGTTTATGCATAATGGACCAAATTACAATGGAAAAATGTTTCATTGCCAATGTATAACCAGAGCCTTCATGAGTATATTAAAGAGAATATTAAAATAAACAAAATATATTTAAATCATGACATTAAAAATAAGTAAACCAAAGATAAATGAATATATTATGAATAATGATATAATAAATAATAATAATAATAATAATAATAATAATAATAATAATAATAAATAACTTCACCACTTTATTTGCCCCCCCCCCCCAATACTTGTTATATGCCCAAGCACAAAAGCCTATTTTCCAGGCCAATCTATCGCAGACTACAGTCCCCATGGAACAGAGGAGGGAAGTTACTCCCAAACAAAATGCACTCGATATAACAGACAACATGCAAAATGAGAATAGAGCTAATCAGTTCAGCATCAGCCAGTTCACAGCTTCTCCTGTAATGATTTATACGTGATACAGCGCAACGCCCCCGATGTGTCGGGGGGGAAGCAAGATGACCACTAAATCCCAGTCAGGTTCAAATGTAATAACCATCACACCACAGTTCAAGAGGGACTCTTGATGTCACAATTAATACATACTAACATACATAAATAGGCATTATTAAAGTGTTGATGTTCTTGTTAAATCGCGTGTTAAATGTCATTAAATGTTACTCTGTCTGTTAATCAGTCCGTTACCAGTCACGGCTCAAATATTTTCCCTTTTCCATGTACAAAACTTTTGTTTTGGGTCAATTCTTGTGCCGTTTTTGTATGGCTGAAGTCAATACAACCACAAATGGACCTGGTCCAAGGAGCCGGACTCACCGGGAAAGCGTTTTGTGGCCAGATGTCTCAGGGAGCGGAAGACGTCGGACATGATGGGCGGGCAGCTGACGCTGGACTGCGTGATGGAGGAGAAGACCTTCTGCACGAATTGCTGCAGATTCTCCTGCAAAGACACACCATCAACAGACAGGCACAAGCAAGCAGACAGAAAGAGCAAGAGACAGACAGACAGACAGACAGAGACAGAGAGAGGCAGGCAGGCAGACAGACCTACCTTGTTGGCATCTGGATTGTCTCCATCTTTTTGTTTTAAAGGATCAATCTCACATGATTTGTTGGTGTCACAGATCTATGAAAAACAATAATCGATCTTGAATTTTACAGGTCAGGCGAGATTCTGTGGCTGCTTGATGTCTGATGCGATTGTGAGCTTCACCTCGTCCAGAACAGGCTTGAGGGTCATGGTCAGGTAACTCCGGCCCACGATCTTCATCATGTCGTCGATGCAGCGCGTTGCCAGCGAGTTGCCCCGAAATATGGTGTTTGCTTCCCTGGATGAAGAAACATCACAGCAACCAGGAGATTCAGACGGCAGGCTACACTACTCCATGCTATATTAGTTAAGTTCTCCCCAAGCGAGCTTGATGGGCCGAATGGCCTCTTCTCGTTTGTATATTTCTTATGTTCTTATGCCGTGGAGGTAATAGTCCCTCCCACCCCCCTTCAACTTTATAAGCTCTGTAATGTTTTAGACGGGTGACAGAGAAAGAAAGAGAAAAGATTTGCTATACATTGGAGTACGCCTGCTTTTCCAGTCGACCGGTTTGGAAAACACTGCACCTCATGGACCCCGGACGAGACCTGGGGGGGGGGGGGAGCATTTACATGCACTGGCTGGGGGTCCAGCCATCAAAGAACTCTTATAAACGGCACGAAAACCATTAACGTAAATACCTGCGTAACCTGCCAAAGCTTCTAGGGAGAACTAAGCATGTGAAACGTAAACGGTGGTGATGCTCATTCTGACTCTAATAATGTCCAGTGGACTGAGCAGGTCAGAGTTTGCCGTATGGAAAAGTGATTCATGCAGCCAAACAGAATAACAACTGAAACTGACATCTTGTCTTTTATGAAGGGATTTCCAAGGCACTCTGGGACAGTAATTCCAAAAACAACAATTCTGAAAAATGGGCAATTTTACGAGCTTGAACCCTAGAAGCTGCAGTCAAAGACCCATTCAACACTGAGCAGAGATGCAAGTTTAAAAAAAATAATAATAAAAAAAAAAGGTCAAGATCGAGTCCATGATGGAACTTGAGTTCTGAAACACTGCCAGCTAACGGCTAGTCGACAGGAGAACACAGCTCTCTGACTGCTAATGAATCTCATAAATCCTCAGCTGGGTCTTATCTGTGAATCAAGGCTCTAATCCTACATGCCCCGAGGATGGAAAACACCATCGACCTGAGGGGGTCACTACCATTCTTAGCATGATTAGCATAACCTTAGCATGGCCTGCTATGGGGGGGGAAAAAAAAACCCAAAACAGCTTTATGGTGGCACCAGATCTTAAGAACTGTAGGCTGACAGGTCTGAAAGACTTGACGTGTGATGATTTACCAGTCCCCTCTGCGACTGGTTTAGCGTGGCTGGAAATCGGTGCGGCGTTAGCGTTTTAGCACTTTAGCTCGTTAGCACACAGTGGCCAGGCGCGGCGCCGCACTCACTGCGTGTTCTCCAGCTCCAGTGCCGCCACGGCCGTCACGAAAGGCACCAGGCTGTTGTGGTGCAGCAGCAGGCGCACCATAGGCAGTACGGCCTCGTAGCGCTCTCGGCACAGGTCCCCTAGGATGTGGGCCGCTGATGCAGAGATGGGCTGGGGAAAGGAGACGCGGGATGGGCATCAGTGCCGGCATGGAGCGGGCCGGGAAGGCTGGGGCGAGGCGTAGGGCGAAAGGGGGCCCGCTGGGTACCTTCACATCCAAGGACTTGAGCATCAGCGCACGGAGCCGCTCGTAGCAGGCCGATGGCAGCACTGTGTCCTCGATGTAGGTCACGTTCAGGCGCAGGGAGCCAAGCTCATCCGCCTTTGATGTCTTGCAGTTGCCCTTCGGTTGCAATAAGTACCTGAAACCAAAAAGGATCCCCGTCAGGCCTCACACAGCTATACAACAACTAGACGGGCCGCCACACCTCCCACGCAGACGGGCATGACGTAAAGGCAAGTCCTGAGATCAGCGACAGCGGTGACTATTGGTGCACTGATGTAGAAATGACCAATAACGGACTTAACCTCAGAGCTCAATAACTTTGTTGTGAAACGTGAAATATTGCTGATGTTACTTCTTAAGATCCCATGAATGCATATAGCAGCCACACCATATAAGGCAGGGAGACGTCAATGAGGCAGCGCCGATTTGGGACGCTGCAGTGAGGCCGAGACCGCCAATGGAATCCCTCATCTCCCATCATGAAAAAAATGCCCGATTGTCCAATTTAAATCAGTATTTTAGCAGTTGTATCTTTAGCTCTGATGTCAAGTCTGAATACTGACTTAAGTCTAAATATCTGCCAAAAATATAGACCTAGACTGACGCAGACTGCCGCTGGGGTCTTGATTTTTAAGAAAAGTCTTCTGAAACACGATAAATGAGAAATCTCACCATCAGCTTCCACCACCTTCCATGGGGACAAGGAGAAACAACACTCGTACTGTGCGTATGTGTGCGTGCGTGCATGAGTGTGTGTGATGCATAAAATACACCGTGGGGAGCAAATGTCCCCACAATGTGATAAAAACCTATTTTAACATTATGGGGACAATTTTTTGGTACTCAAGAGGAAACTCAGATTCATAAAAATCTGTGGCTGCAATCAGAAAACCAAAAATGCCAAAAGTTATCTGTATTTAGTTTGGTTACTTATGGTTTAGGTTAGGGATGGGTATGGGGTAAAAGGTCGCCATGTTGGGATTAGAGTTTTCCCCATAGATACGAATACAAACACGCGTGTGTGTCAGGTTGGGGGGGAGGGAGGGGGCTCTTGTTCTCACCAGGCCTGGTGAATAGAGTTTCTGCGCAGAATCTTGACTGAAACTCTGGTCTCTCCCAGGAAAGCATCCTGGGCCAAGCTATTGTTCCACAGGTCGACCCTGAGGGGGAAAGAGTGAGCAAACGGCTAACAATGAAAATCAAAGGAACAGAAACTTAAGTTAGAAAAACTACAACTAGAGCAGCAGAAGATACAGTCCACACAGTTCTCAAGCAGAACAGCAAACACAGCAGGTCTTCAAAAATACAAAAAAAAAAAAACAAACCCATTCAAAGTATACATGCAAAACCCTGGAGACCTTCACTGTGTTACCTTGTCCACCAGGCTAGTCCTACCTTGCTGAGAGACCAGTGTGCAAACGAAACAATTAGAAATACATCGTTAATGGGGGTGCTTGATGACTACCAAAGCCACGACAGAAGTGCCGCTTTGACCGCAAGACGAATCCTGCGGCCGACTGGCACTCAGAGAGAACCACTTCATTCTTAATCATACCATGACGACATTTACAGTGGCTCCACCCCAAGGACTCCCTCTCCATGTTTGCTACATGTTGCTCGCACTAGAACATTCTCTGAAGACACTTGTGTACATGGTTTTAGCAGAGGTACAATAGCACCCCCTACTGGTCAGATGGAAATGCCATTTGAACCAAAGTTCCATAAAACCATATCGTACTTCTGTTTGAAAATGAGGCTTATGTTACTCCCATAAAATGTACAATCATTCATTTACTATTTTTTATTTTACAAATTTAATTATGTTGATGGATGATTGGCTGGGCTCTCTGACGTCTGAATTCACTGGTGCGCTTTTGGATCGAGGCAAGGACCAAACCGACAGTGTTAACAGGTTTCCAAAAGCCCAGCTTCGGTCCAGCCCCAGCCGCATGCCGGTGGACAGATGTCTGTATAGCATCTCCCTCCAAAGAGGAGGTGTGACTCACTTAATCTCCAGCTTGTCGATGTCTTCCTCTTCCACCTGGAAGTGAGACTTCTTAGTATAGCTGCTGGACCGGGTCACCTGCCAACAACAGCGGGTCATGTGACACAGGAAAAACAACCAGTCCGCCATCACGCGGCTAGTAACCAGTCATTGGTCCATCTTGCTCCTGGTTTGGTGCCCATTTTTACCTGCATGCCACGCTTGTTGTTTTTTCTCATTTAACTGTAAAAACAGGCAGTGATGTCAGCTAGCCACTGCATCTGCCAAAGTATTTGACTAAACACACACGACACTGTGTCAGTATGAATCCCGCCCACTCAGCTCCTCAAATCAGCCTGTCGAAGTCATTATCACACCAACCCGCTACAAACACGCCTGGGCTGATCTCTCACATATTACAAAATCTTAAATGTTCATGGTTAAAATAATAATAAAAATGGACTGAATGTGAGATATGCTTCTACGTTACTTTCTCTCAACAGGGATTGTCTGGGATTCTGATGGAAAATGCAGGCAGAAACTTGAACACCAGTAAATCAGAACTTGCTTCCCTACTACATGCATAACCCAGTTAGTGGAATCATTTTATTTAGTAAAAATAAATAAATCTGAGTAAATTTAATTTAAGTTTCAAATCATTCAGCATTTTGGTCAGCATTTATATATATCACATTTTTGACAGAGTTTGGTTTATATAGCATACTGGGTATATACACTTAGTATATATACCAAGAGAAATTACATTAACACAGATCGGTGCATGTACCGTCTGGCACCTGGAGATGCAAAACCCCAGAGATTCAGTCTGTACCTCAAAGTAGAAAGTCTCTCCAAACTGGGGGTTGCTGGTTTTCTTCTTCACCTTGGTTTTCCTTTGGTCAGACCTGAGAATTACAGTGGAGGGTGAAGGAGCCAGATGGGCTTTCTGCACACGCTACACGCACGGCAGGACGAGGGCCTCAGGCTCACCTGGAAGGTCCCACAAGCGACACCGTGGCATAGGGGTCACAGCTCTGCCCGTTGACCAAGGGGAGACCCTGACACTCAATGATGCTGCAGAAAGACAGAAGACAACACTGCACGAGAACCATCAAATCACCTCTCCTGCTTAAGTTCTTAATAGAACGGACATAAACATCGTGGCACGGATGGGAGCTGGACTCCTTCCTGCAGGAAGACAGCCGCCCCCCCCCCCCCCCGGCCGCCAGCCCCAGATCCCCTTCCACTTACCGGACCACCAGCTGCTGACACACAGATCCGTTATCTGTGATGACTTCATTTAGACGCATCTCCAGATGGACCTTTCCCTGAAGGGGGGGCCGAGCAGAGGGGGAAGGATGTTCATCATGTGACCCAATCGGGCGGGGGGGCAGTCAGGTTCAAGAGGTGGAATCAAAACTCTGAAGCACATTATACTCTTCCAGCGTCTTCACGTTACTTATTATGACCCATTATTTTGTCATCGTCATCCAAGGAAAATACGTGACTGCTGAGCTCCGGAACCCAACCGCTCAACTACTGCGAGCGGTTTTCTGCCTGGGCCCAAAACATCCCATGGCATGCCGGCTTCAGACAGACACGGTACTGCCGTTAACGAACTGCCAAGTAATTATGCTAATGAGATGACAATGCCAGTTCTTTCCCTCCGTCAGCTACCCTCGCTGCCGATCACTGCATCACACCCAAGCTATTAAATGGGTGTTAATGAGCCCAGCGCCTTATGGATTGGCGCTGGAATTGAACACACACACGAAGGGCCAGCGTACCTGGACCTCGGAGTTGGCATCCACGGGTTGCAGACCAAACCAGTGCTCCTTCCCGCTGTACTTGCTCAAATCCTCTTTGCGGATCGCCACTTTTCCTGGAGGCACACGCGCAGACACACATGACCGGCATTCGCAAGGAGCCGTACGTTGACAGGCATGCGGGTGGGTACACGTATGTGCGTGCAGACTTACCTATTGGGAGCGCCCTCTGGATAACAGTCTTCGCATAAACATAGAAGGATAAATACTGAAACGCCCGCGGGATTTCAAAATAGAAGTCTTCTCCGTAGAAAGGACTGGAAAACAGCCAACAAACAGCCACCCGTCAATCTCTCTCCTGTTTTTGTTTATACTGTACTATCCTACAGATGCTCTTATCTTGAGTGACATACAATTGCGCCAGTCCCTGAAGCAACTGGGGGTTAAGGGCATTGTTCAAGGGCACGACGATGAAGTCACTTCACCGACCACAGGATTTGAACCAGCGACCTTCCGGTCACTCGCTGAGCCCAACACCACAGCCAAAGAAATGTCAGAAGAGGGATTTTTTTTTTTTTTTAAAGGTGTTACTTAGGTAAGACTCATGCCAGAAGGCAAAGCTGATAAAACAAAACACCACTTCTGAATAGGGAATATTAAAAGCCCTTGACTTTGTTCATGTGATCATCATAATGCTCTCTGTTCACTACTCTCAGCCATTAAACGGAAGATTCTGAATAGCTCTAGGCCAACCTGAGGGGGCGCTAGAGACAAGCAGAGTGACGAGGGGAGGGGCAGCAAATGGGTGGGGTACAGGAAGAGAGGTGTGGGAACGTGCAAGGGATGAGCATGTATTTACAGACAAATAATGCCGTGTGGTTGGGTGCACTTCCTTTGACAATCTGAACGGCCGAAACGTAAACGCACAAAAAACTTAAAGTCTGTACAACTGGGGAACAGCAAGGTCTATGAGCATGAAGAACAGTCATGAGCCCATCTCTCATCAGGTGAAACAGAATGGCATATTTACTGCTTCAGCACAGCCTGATAAAGGGAGACGTTAAAAAAAAAAAAAAACACACCGCAAGGCCAATGACGGCTCGGTCAGGTGACCCCTGACCGGCCAATCGCATCAGCCATACAGGCTGACGGGCTTATCGAGAGGCAGAGGGGGAAAGTGAAATCATGCCCCGTTACCTGAGATTTTTCTCGAACACTTTGGTGCGATACACCTCCTCCTGGTCCAGGCTGATGGTGCAGAAGGTGCAGCCATCCCGGAGCCAGTTCGGCCCAGAACAGGAACCCAGATTTTTTGCTTCACCTGTCAGTCAAAGCACAACGACAGCAGCAGTCACGGATCGCTCAGCCTCGGTGACCCGTTGAGCTCAACACAACAGATACAGGTGGAAAAGCCAATATTGAAATCTGAAGAAAAGAAAAACTAGATTTTTTTTTTTTTTTTAAATAACATATGTTGAATTTTGTCTTCTGAATGATTTTTTTTTCTGTGATCTTTCTTTATGTTATGTGTGAGTCCAATGTGGGGTCCTGGCATTGATCAGCGGATGTGGCGAGGGTGAGAGGAGATGTACATAAGATGTGGTTACAAGCCTGCAGTGTCAGCTTCCTCCCAGCATGCTTTGGCCTTCCTGTAGAGCGCTGATTCACAGAGCAGCACCAAGCTGTTTCCCAACACGCTTTTACTCAATCAATGAAGAAGCTGCACACTGGCGCACGCACACATACACATACTCACACCCCCGCCCCCCCGGCCCGCCCTAAGGAACTCATCACTTGAGCTTTGATGTGAGACCTGGTTAAAATATCTACTTTTAAAAAAATAAAAATTACGTGATTCTACGTAAATCTTAAAATTTAAGTTCTGGCTCATTTTGATTTCATGTCGACTCTTCGTGCTTCAGGAGAAAGAAAAAAAAAAAATGAACTTTGTCGGATTTTACTGCTTGTTCAAAATCTAAACAGTGCCCAGCTGAGCAAGACTTCCAGAGAAAGGCTGCTCTGTAGCGCCACCTGTAGGACTACTGCTGCAGTGGGGCGGCGGGGCTCACAAAAAACGGAAATGTGTCTCATCGCAAAGTAGAGCGCCCTGCTGACCCACGATCGGACAGAACCTGCGCGGCCAGCGTGGACCCCGGAACCAGAGAACATCATATCCTGCCACGGCCCACTGGCATCACGCTGTATCTCGAATTACATCTAGTATAATCGCAGAGAACACAAAACACGTCACGAGCTCCGACTGAACAACGGCAGCATTTGACTATTGCTAAAAGACCGACATTTTACACTGGACAGTTAAAGAGTCTAATTAGCACAATTAGTATAAAATGTAAAAACACAATCAGGATTCTGTCCAAAAAACTTCATCTTAAAAGACCAGAAAAAGCAGCCATTAAAATCTTCATTACACAAAAAGAATTAAGTGAGTTATGCTGCATTTGTACCACATTTCCCTTTTCTCACTGCACAGCCTATTTGTCGACATCGTCATCCTCATCATATTCACGAACTGGTCCCAGCTGCAACTCATTTTGAGGCCCAAGTATAACCACAATAATTTAATTTTCAGCAGGTCAAGCAAGCAGACAAATATGTTATAGTCACATTCCAATTAATGCAACATTAATACTTAAAAGGTATAATTCATCTTCAAAACTCCACCCAGACTTCAAATATCAAAAGAACACTATTAGTGATAATATATTTTACATACATACACACACATATATGTATATACATAATATGTACGTATGTGTGT
>JAODKF010000042.1:399235-431098 GCA_026779585.1 Mormyrus proboscirostris | reverse complement strand
ACATAAAAAAGCTGATAATATTTCCCCCCAGAAAAATAAGAAACTTGCATAAATGATCAATCTAATCATCAGCTCACAGTAAGATAATACCCATTAACTCCCTGCAGTTCAGATAATATCACATTAGAAATAAACATCGAAGGAGTATTTTCTCGGCTACAGCAACAAAATAAAAAAAACACACTAAGTTTTAAAAAATGAGCAAATACTGCCTGGCTTACTTCCTGGAACAGGGAGATTCTGATAAAGTGTGGTGGTACACAGGACATAAGTGCGATTTTCAGACAGCACACCAGTGTACTTTTACTCAGCTGCGGACAAGCTGTTCCACACATCGCGCCCCCGTCCTCCCGCCTGGTTCTATGGTTTAATACATCCTAACCAAGCGCAGGTAACCCGAGCAGGACACATGCACCGCCCCACTGCAGGTTAGTGTCCCATCCTGCCTACGTGGACCCGAGATGCTCATGGAGAGAATCGGACGAGGCTCAAGCGGCTGCAATGCACACAAACAAACACGACGGAAGCACGACCACCCAGCCATCCAGGTAACAACAGCGTCGCAACGATCCCACACCGCGACCCCGATGAGCGGAATTATCTGCCAGACACTCGCAGAATCTGCCTGCGCAGGTGTGGAACAGACTCCCAGCCATGCTCTTCTTCAATGCAGAATTACTCCGAGAAGATAAAAAAAGAACAGTGCAAGCCAGACATAACTAAATCATTAAAGGGAAAGCAAGCGAACGTCCATGATATTAAAGAAAACATCACCTATAATCACGAGGGAAGTGTGCATACATTTGCATAATCAACAAGTCACATGAAGGATCATTCAATAAATCATCTCATTAAGGAAATGTCGCTAAATTAATTTGACCTAGTGTAAACATAGTGAAACTGGTGAAATCTATTATGGTACATCGGAAACAATTAAACCCATGTAAACTTACAGCGCCTGTCAGGGAATTTAATTAACTGCCTTTAACCGCAAGAGCTCACGAGGCGAACATTTTGTTTTCAACGTGTATCCAAAATAAAATACATGAAAAATGTATATAGGTAATATGTAATCAAGCGGGAGACCAAAAACTGGCCATCATTTCTCTCTCTCCTTCTCTAAATAAGAGTCAGTCCTAAAGAAACAGCAACCTGAATGACTAAATTCTCACCCGTTTCTGTTAGAAAACAATGTCGGCCGGGATCAGTGACACCAGGCCTTCTGGGGATTCCTACGGCACTTTGAAGCCGGAACGGAGTGACCAGGGCCGCCTGTAAAGCGCCTTAAAGCCGGACAGGAGTCACTTTGCTGGAGTTACTCTACGCCGAGCGACAACTTCCTGCCAGCAGCATTTCGCAAGTTCACTCCAACGAAGAAGTGATATATTTCAGGACATCGCGGTTCCCTAAGCCTTCTGTCTCACGGCTGCCGCTAGCCGTCCGCTCTTTCGGAAAGTACGCGGGCCACTTGTGAATTTACTCCCTGGGAACCGCACCAAAATGATGCAGGAGAGTTTGCGGCTCGCCGTGAAACATGGCACCGTGTGACATGGCTGTCGGTGCGCCCGCTCCGGGCTGCGCTTTCGCACAATGAGCCTCCCCTTCGCCCCACCGCCAGGGACCACCGCCGCACTCCGAAACTCCCCGGTACCGGGCCAGCAAATTGTGCAGAAGGGGACCCGTGAGTTGGCGGGGCCCGGGGCAACATCCATTCACCCTAACAAAGCGCGATCCCCCCCGTGCCCGTTTCATTAGCCTGTTAACACCGATCGCACCGCGCCCCTTTCCGCGTCCGGAGCTTTTCCGCTCCTGGCGCTTAAATTCGGCCCCGGACTGGCGCCCCACACTTACAGATCTTTCCCCGGAGACTTTGCAAAACCCGAATTTTCGTGTCGTCGTCTTCCGCCATGGTCCGAGCGGTAGGCACGGCCGTACAGTAGGTTCACTACTTCTGACATCCGTTTAAAAGGCGAGTGCAGGGCCGACGCAGCGATTGGCCGAGCGCGCTGACGTCACACCGCGAACTCCGTGTGAATCGGGCTGCGGGGACACGCCTGGTGAAGAGCACTGGAGCGCGCAAACGTAACGCGCCGCGCCGCGCCGCGACACCGGGCCGGATCGGTGGCGATATGCCTGGGGAGGGAAGGGGACGCATGGCTGCTTGCGGAAGACTGCAGAACGGTTTGCCAGGTAGAAAACATAAAATAATAGGCGTGGAAGACAAACATACGAATAAACACTAACACACATAATCGGCAATGCTGACGAATACACACATAGGCAGGTAAGCACTGGAAAGTAACATTTTAGTAGTCAAAGATTTTTCTCAAGTTTATGCTTGCTGTGGAATGAAATAGTTATGATTTGCCTGAAATTCATAACCTCTGAATTTTAAAGTAGCGAACTGTGACATCCTATATCCAGCAGGTGGCCTCCGGCATCGCTACACAGGGTATAATCGTCTATAATCTAGAGGACAGGTTTCAATTTGAAGCTGAGCCTTATAACAGGAGCTGTTTGGCTACCATTGCCAAATTGCCTGTAGGTGTGCATGTGTGAGTGACTGGTGTGTTAGTGTGCCCTGCGATGGGTTGGCACCCCCATCCTGGGTTGTTTCCTGCTTTGCGCCTGTAGCCACCGTGATAGGCTCCGGACCCTATGCGACCCTGGATAGGATAAGCAGTTACATAAAATGGATGGATGGATGTTTGGCTGCCTAACCTGGGTATTTTATGTATCCATCCACAATCTAATGGATGGGGACTTAGATATTTGAGCTAATTAAATTTCATATGAATCTGGTGATCTTTTATGCACAGGGAACTTTATACGATTGACTATGAGGAGAAGAGAAGGGTCTGTAAACAAAATACTTCTAGTATGAATCATGAGTCTGTGCTAATTTCATCACCTTTCAGACCATCAGCAGGCTAAACCTAGAGCAAATGAATTGTAAAAGAAATAGGATTTCAAACTTGCTTCCAGGGAGTGTTAAACTTTTTTTTTTTACCATGAGATGTAGCATAATGAGTTTAAATAAAAGTACGATGTACTGTATGGTGATGCAAGAAAACTAGGCTCGGGATGTAGAATCTCAGTCCAACTGAAAGCATCAGTGTATGGTGTCAGAGTTATACTTGCAGCACGTGAAATAATCAGCTGTACGCAAAGCAATAACTTGGGTTAATCAGCAACAGTGTGTGTGGATAAATATATATGTATATATAGTAAGTGGTTTATAATAAAAACTAGATAGATGAGTTTGACACATATTTGGACTATGCTTACATTGATTTTACAGACAGTTTTAAATGGCTACATTATGGACAGATAAAATGTATTTATTAAATTTTTTACTTTCGCAGCTTTTTTTTTAGCTTGATATGTGTAAATGTACACCCTCTGCTGGAAGTGAACGGCACTGCGTTCTTGATTTCACTCCATTTTGCAGGATGTCAACAAATGCAGATCTTACTGAATCCTTATTCAGGGCAGATTAATGGCAGGTTCATTTCCCAAGAAACCACAGTAACTGTATTTTTCATGCGGCCAACTGAGTCTGTTACCTTGAATATATTTCCACATTGCAGATTGTTGAAGTATAATTGACATATATATATATATATATATATATATATACACACACCAGACAAAATTATTGGTACCTTTTCAAAATTGTGAGTACATCATTTTATTTCAAGCATATGA
This sequence comes from Mormyrus proboscirostris, assembly GCA_026779585.1. NCBI lineage: Eukaryota > Metazoa > Chordata > Actinopteri > Osteoglossiformes > Mormyridae > Mormyrus > Mormyrus proboscirostris. The sequence goes on along the minus strand of JAODKF010000042.1, from coordinate 427,390 downwards.
TGCTCGTTTGAACTCACTTGTGGCAAGAAACAGGTGCTGGCAGTGCGGCAATCACACCTGAAGCCAGATTAAATGGAGAGTTGACACAACCTTTCTCTTGTGTGTCTTTGTGCGCCACACTAAGCATGGAGAACAGAAAGAAGAGCAGAGAATTGTCTGAGAAATTGAAAACAAAAATTCCCGAAAAATATCAACAATCTCAAGAATACAAATCCATCTTCAGAGATCTTCATGTTCCTTTGTCCACTGTGTGCAACATAATCGAGAAACTCACAACGCATGGCACTGTAGCTAATCTCCCTGAACGTGGACGGAAGAGAAAAACTGACAAAAGACTGCAACGAAGGATAGTCCGAATGGTGGATAAACAGCCCCAATCAACTTGTAAACAAATTCAAGCTGTTCTGCAGACTCAAGGCGCAACAGTGTCAGCTCAAAATATCCATCGACACCATGGCAGGAGACCCAGGATGACCCCACTGCTGACACGGAAGCATAAAAAAGCCAAACTGGAGTTTGCCAAAATGTACTTGAGGAAGCCAAAATCCTTCTGGGAGAACGTCTTGTGGACAGATGAGACCAAGGTCGAGCTTTTTGGTAAAGCTCATCATTCTACTGTTTACAGAAAATGGAACAAGGCCTACAAAGAAAGGAACACGGTACCTACAGTCAAACATGGTGGAGGTTCTAAGATGATTTGGGGATGTTTTGCTGCCTCTGGCACTGGATACCTTGAAGGCATCATGAAATCTGAAGACTACCATAAGATTTTGGTGCACAATGTAGGGCCCAGTGTCAGAAAGCTGGGTCTGGATCAGAGGTTATGGGTGTTCCAGCAGGACAGTGACCCCAAACATACCTCTAAAAGCACCCAGAAATAGTTGAAGACAAAGCGCTGGAGAGTTCTGAACTGACCAGCAATGAGTCCGGATCTAAGTCCGATTGAACACTTATGGAGAGATCTCAAAATTGGTGTTGGGAGAAGGGACCCTTCAAATCTGAGAGACTGTGAGCAATTTGCAAAACAAGCTTGTTGATGGTTATAGGAAGTGACTGATTTCAGGTATTTTTTCCAATGGGCGTGCAAGTTGAGGGTGCCAATAATTTTATCCGGCCCAGTTTTTGAGTTTCGTGTGAAATTATGTCAAATTTTTTTCCCTCTGTTTTTTTGTGTTGTTCAAATGCACGTGAAGGAAATAAACATGTGTATACCAAAACACTTGTAATTGTAGCAATTTCCTGGGAGAAATGGTACATTTTCTGGAAGAATTCCAGAGGTGCCAATAATTTCAGCCACGACTGTCTAAATTTATATTTATGGCTCAATGTTTTACAGAAATTCGGAGCTCGGTCCCACGTTGATAAGAATGCAACACTGAGGATTAAGGATCAGGGAGACAATGCAAATGCGAACAGGAAGGGGGCGTGTATCTTGGCTTTTACAGAGACTACTACTCAGTAGATCGCTTGGCCTGAAAATGCGTTTTTTTTTTTTCTCCACAGTGATGAATTTAGGAAGATGAGGTTTAATTTCATTATCCAAGTGGATGTGAGATTAATGTGGCCTGTAAAGCTTTGTGATCAAAAATATTATTCCGAGCAAAAACAAGGCAAACAAAGGTGGAGAAGGGAGAAACTGTTGAATTTATTTATGTTTTAATAGCAGGAACTTTTGTCAGGGTGATGCTTGGAAGGTGACTGACAAGGGGATAGATTAAAATGATCCAAATCATCCAGCCCCATCAGATAAAATAAATAAAAGCAATGTTAATAGCAGAGAAAGCAAAATTTAAATAGTCCATTGAAGACACATAACCATGTAGTGAGATAATGGGTTTAACTGCCCAGCCCCAGCCCCCACAATCTTTTGTTACTGATCAGGGCATGTGGCCAGGTAATAAAATGACTAGTGAACCCCCCTCAAAATTTGTCTCACCCTCCGGTTGGAAAAATTTACCAAGCCCCCTCTCACCGATCATCAAAATCTATTGAGAGCGTCGCCGCCATTAAATCTGAGGGGGACGTGTCCCCTTCATATTTCATAATTATTTGTTTGGACCCCCCACATTTAACATAAAATATGAGTTTTATGCCAGTGTGCCGTGCCCCCCCCCTCCACATTCAAAATGCTTCTGATGCCCCTGATTGAGAGGGTGTTACTGGTTGCCCATCTTCTGGGCTAACCTTAGCAAAAACAATGGATTTTTAATTCCCTAACTGTGCGACCCAAATGGCTGCCGTCTGTAAATGTGAACCATGACAATATAAGGTCCGCTGCAGAAATCTGCGCTGAGACAGGGTTGTACTTGTGTCCCATGGCGAGTGAAGGCATCTCAGTAGATGTGTTATGTGGCTCTGAGTCCAACACTGACGCATGGTGAGCATTGTGCCTTTTATCTACTTTTATCTCCCTCTCCTCACGGGAGATTTACCCCATAATCACGCGATATATGCACGCCTTCTGTTTTGTTGGTCTCTTCTTATTCATTTCCTTAATTACTGTGTTTAACGACAGGTAAGTGTAAAGTACTGGTATGGTGTCATAAGTTTGATACAACGTTACAGTTTACCTCGGAAATATACATGGAAGAAATGTGGAAGAATTAAATCATCATATGTTACACCTTAAATATTGTATGAATGTGGAAACTTTAATCAGCTGTATCATGAAAATAACAATGGCACTTCTAAAAGCATACTAATACATAGATCTCGTATTAATGCAAACATAGTGAAAGCTTTTAAAGGTGTTAAACATAGAGAAACTATGGTCGCTTAGCAGCTATTTTTCGCAATAAGAAATGAAATGATGGATACTGATTCTACCATATAGCAGGATGAAGTTATTTGTTAGCTATTCCCAAAAAGGAAATTTAAAAATATAAAAATAAAAACAACATCTTTTAAAAAATGAAAAACTACCAATTATTTTTAGAGTGAAGAAAAATATATTATATTTACATATATATTTTTATTTTAAAAATCTACATAGGTGTACATTATCATATTCAGGTAGGGAATTAAACGATCAATAGAAGCTGAAGTAAGGAGAAGGTAAATTCTTGGTTCGCCAGTTAGCCCAGTGGTCCATTTCTGCTGGGATCCTTTGGCCAAATCATGGGGTCATGGTGGAAAGATGGTTCCTCCTTGCAGAGGAACTGAAGCCCAGCTGTGTGATCTGTTTCCATGGGAGGTTTGATGCCTTTCTTGCTGTAGCTGAGTCCATCTTTTAGGTCCCTTTCATAGTTGCAGGCCTGGATCTTTAGGTTCCCTGGACCGACTTCTTTCACTCTGTCCTTGGTCGCGGCTTCTTCGGCAGGGTATGGGAGCACGGAGCTGTCGCGAAATGATCTCAGCATTTTTTCTTGGGCTTGTTTGACTTCTTGATAACAGTCAGTGCTGTTAACCCGCTCCTGCTCCTCTAGCTTAAGGGCTACAGATGAATCTACGTTTAACTCCCAAGCCTCTTGTTTCGGAGCTCGCTTTGCCCCGGGTATAATGCATGTAGTCCTTGGTGGTGACTTGCTGTCGACATCTCCCACCTCAGCTTTAATTAAGTGCCGTTTTTGGTGTATACTCAGAGCAATGGTTGTTTTGCAGATTTTGGGGCAGTAGTAGCAGCTGTAGCCCTTGTTGTGTTTCTCTATATGCTTTTTCTCATGGCTCCTCTTGGTGGCGAGATACAGGAAGCGCTGAGGGCAGAAGGCACAGCGATAGCGCTTTTCCGTGCTCACGGCCCTGGCGGTATTCTCGAAGCAGGAGCCATTCTCCACACAGGATTTGCAGACGAGGTCCTTGTCTTCTTCGGGGCCATCAAAACTGTCCCTAGAGGTGCACAGCTTACCACAGACCCGGCAGAAACAGGGGCGACAAGAAATCACATGTGTCTGCAGCGAGGACAAGGTGAAAAACATAGCATTGCACGTGTCACAAGTATAAGTCATCTTGTCACCACTGTTCTTCGACTGGCTTCTAGTCTCTGCTTTGTCTGATGAGATTGTGTCATTTAGGCTGTAGCCCATATCCATGCAGCTCCCCCGAGTCTTGGGTTCTAGGACCTTCATGTCTTCATTCGCATGTCTGCCTAGCTCTCTTCTATGACTCCGTCTCCTCTTGCATCTCAACTTCTTTGGTTTTTTCTTAGGTTTGTAGGAGTAGTATGGACGCCAAAGTTGGTCTGCCGTGTCTTGGTCAGTGGCATCATCATATGCTTCTGTTTCTGCAAGTGAGGCGACCTCAGTTCTTAGACGTAGTTCTGGGCAATGGCCACTCTTTTCTACGTTGTTGTTCGGGTCTTCCTTGTCCAGTTGACAATGGTTCTTCTTCCTTCTTGAAAAAAGCTTAGAACCCCTTATCCTCCGACGGACAAGGGCCTCTTCACCAATCTTTACTGTGATCTGGCAGAGAGGAAGAACCCGACTGTCCTCTGATGGTCCTGGACATGCAGGCTTGGCAATGTAGGTTTCAGTTTTCCTCTGATCCCTCCCAAGAAGATAATCAGCCATAGTTTCAGTACGATGGGAAGCACCAGTAAGGGCCTCCAGCCGATTCTCTAAGTTAAGAGATCTATCATGGCTTTGATCTAGGAAGGGCTTGTCATTTTGGAAAGTCTTCAGTGCTGCTGGGGAATTATCATTGCCTTGCCTAACTACAGAAGAAACTTTATTAGTTAGATTTGAAGCAAGGGAAGGCATGCAACCATATCTGATGACTGATGGGCCACTGTTGTCATCATAAGTGAAGTTGGTGCACACCTCCTTCATGGAAGACACTGAAGGCCTTGGTCTCAGTGAAGGTACTCCTTCGGAAGACAAGGGCTGAACTACATCCTGGTCACATGGCTGATCAAAGGTGATGTGGGGAGTCACAGATGCGATCACTTTAGGTGTTGCCATGAATGTTACAGGCACGTTGAACAAAGAATCACTCGAACAGACAACATTTGCGCTGTTCTCGTCAAAAGAGGCTGTGGGTGAGCTGCAGCCCAGGGAGAAGGTCTTGGGAGATTCCTCAGGGAAGGTTTGACTGTACGTGTACCGCCTCTTTCGAAACGTCATCGGTAGAAGCCTGTAGAGCTTAATGGGATAAATGCTGCCCTTGAAACTGCCATTAGCCGATTTCCTGTTGACGACCATCCGGGGGTCAATCCCGTGGTAGGATTTCTGATGGTTTTTCAGGATGTAGTAGGTCATGAAGGTCTCCAGACAGAAGATGCACTGATAGCGGCGTTCCCCTGTGTGCCAGACCTCGTGCTTGGTGCGGTACTCGGCCAGGGCGAACACTTTGTCACAGTAGTGACACGGGTATGCCCTGTGCCAGGAGTGCACGTTCTCGTGTCTCCTCAGGCTGGACAGGGTCACGTAGGCCCGTTTACATACACCACATGTGTACACTCTCTTGTCTTTTACCTTCTTGGTTCTTCCATCCACCTCCTGCTCCTCAGTCAACCCCTTGGGAGTCGAAAGGTCGTTTGAGCAGAGAGATGGCTGCGGTGAGATCTCCCTCTCAGTTGTACTTCGTTCATCACTGGCAGAAGATCTATCTCCGTCCTCTGTGTCCCTGAGGTCGCATTCGGTTTCAATTGTCTGGGCTTTGTTGCACACCTGCTCATGGTTACGCAGTCGTTTCAGTTGCATGAATTTTCTGCAACAGAACTTGCAAAACAAATGCCTCGCAAACCTCTTCTTGGGGATTTGTGAGTGTCTGCTGAGAATTGCTCTGCTGCTGAGTGTCTCTGGGAAGGAATTGCAGCGGGAGGACAGCAGTGATGGACACGGAGGGCTCGTCACTTGTGCTGAGGCAGGCTCGCTCACAGGTAGCTCTGTTGTGCTGCTTACCTGATCGTTGGTATCTGAGGATATGGATGTCAGTGTGGATGCTGAAGGGGTAGCCATAGCAGCAGTTGAAATCTGGCAGTCACTGCTGGCCGGCACAGGAGTGCCAAGGGCGAGTGTGGCAGGCCTGTGCCGTTTCTTTAATGGACCTGAGCTCTGGTATATTTGTGATTTGGGCAGTGCCAGAGATGGAGCCACATCTTCCTTCTCACCTCCCTGACTCACAGCGTATGAATGTTCGGAGAGATTGTGCACAGGCTCACAAAATGCGGGGGCGGGGTTTTGGGTGAGGAGGAGTCCTGGCTCGACAGGTCGTCTGCCCTCACCCCGCATGCCCAAGGGGGCTCCAGCCTCTGTTATGGAGAAAGCGTTGGTGATCCGGGGGCCACTGGCACTTTCTACCTCTTCGGCCCGGGCTGTCTCGTTCTTCAGCAGTTGAGGAATGATGGATGTAGGGGTATTGCTTGGACTGGCTGTTTTGATTGGCTGCCGGGTTTGGCAGGAGGGTACACTGGGGCCTCGCTTCTCTTGTTCCACCATGTTCTCCAGAAAGGGGATGCCAAGCCTTTTTCCTGCGGCCACCAGTAGCCTGATATCCTCAACACCCATAGGAGCCACTTTGGAGCTGTAGATGAAGTTAAGGATGCTGGCAAAAACCTCGGACCTGAGATCCACCAGCTCCAGCACCTGGCTCGATGAACCAGGCTCGGGAGTGGAGAAGGTGCTCCGGAAGTATCCGCTCGAGGCGGCCAGAACGTTGCGGTGAGCCTTGAATTTGATGTCCTCGACCACGATGGTCACATCGCAGAACAAGCCGCTTGTACGCTGCTCGTTCAGCGAGCTGAGGATCGCATGGGCGTGGACACTGTCCATCAGGCCCTTGGTGTTGGCCGACACCACCGTCATCTGCAGGGAAGACAGCAGAAGCTGCATTAGTAAGAATGCTGCACGTCAGAAGGAGGAAGTATTGTCTATGTATGATGTGTAGGTAACTGGTAATGAAGGACAATACTTTACACAAGGTCTAGGAACCATCACAAAGTGCAATTCATCTACCTATCACTGTACTTATATATTGTTATAATTAGTTATAATTGACTGTAGGTATAATTATAGTTTAATAGAGGTTTCCAGCATTTAACATTTGAACATTGTTGATTTTAATGTATAGATCTTTTTATTCTGATAATTTTTGTCCCCCTCTTGTGGATAAACATTGACATTAAACACACACACACACATACACACACACACACACACACACCTGAAAGCTAGTTTCTTTCCGTGATATCGTTTGTGAGTACACACACGGCCCCCAAAGACACTTTTTTGTCCGTGATTCTCTCTATACATGAATACATGCATAGGCTACATGAAAGGGCCTGTTGTATCTGGGCAAGTTTGTTTATGTAATGGTAAATATCTGTGTAATGCTATGAAGTTGTGAATTTACAAGGATACCCATAAATATTTGCACATTTGCTTACGGTAACATGCGTTCGCTTGTGTATTTTCCATTAGTGCATCACAGTAAGCAAGCAGAAATTTTAAAGAGGCACTTCCTGTGTCGCACTTATGATGTAAAAATACAACTGGGTCCTGCCTGATTCACGATCTATGTATGCAAATATAATATTTTCTAGTACGTTTACTATTCGATAATAGTAAGGCAAGTCACGTTTTGCACGAGGGCAGGCGTCATAATGGCTAATGAAACGGTGTCAGCAATGAGGTGCAGCCGCGGCTCTTAGCGGAACCACTCTGGAACGATACACCCAAACAGCCTCGATAAACACACCGGGGCGCTGCTGAGCTACGGGGGCCGCTGCACGCCCTTCGCCCAAGAGCATGGCAGCCATTTTACCCACATGTTCACTGAGCGGGGAGCAGGCAAGATGGCCTCCGGGGAGGGGGCTTTTTGCCTGATAATATTCGAAGATCCCTGCCCGCCCGCTTACGATATCTTTCTGTTTCAACCAGTCAAAGCCGCATCTCATTCTTACTCAGATGTTCCTCTGCTTAAAATAAGATTATAATTCATCCAGAGCTTCTTAGCATATAGAAAAAAAATCACAAACAACAATTATCACTTAGCCTCTACCCAATGGGCTCCGAGCAGCCTAATATGGTTGACGCTGCTACTCTAGACTTACTGTTAACGTCTAACAATACAGACAAAACCCAGTGTAAGAAATCGACGTTCAGACTCACACGCGCTTTATAATGGTGCTCATTTTGAAACCAGTTTCTTCTCTTTCTTCTTACAATTATTAATCAGTGTTATGTTGAGTCAGTACTGCCACCCAGCTGATTGCTGATAAACCTGCGAGTTCTCTCTGCTCGCGACAGGCCTGGTTGCCAAGGCAACATGCTGTGGCGCAGCACTTATTCGGCCGCGGCTGAATCGCAGTAGCGGCTGCAGCTGTCCGGGGATCTGTTCCCATTCGCTGCGGCGGGAAGCCGGCTGCTGCAGCCCGAGGTGAGCGGGAGCGAGGAGGTCCACCTGCCCGCCGTGGAAGGACGGCTTTGTCTGCACGCGTGTGTCTGTGCACTGTGTGAAAGCGAGACCGCAGCTCGAGCTCGCCACTCACGCCAACCGTGCATGGCTTCATCCATGTTCATCTTTCTGCTTTCTGCCTTTTTTCGAACATAATATCCCACCCACAGTATTCATACACCAGGCATTGTTGGTTGTTTAGAAAACTATGTGCCTTACTGTTGTTTGTGCGTGCATCGTCCTTTTGTTTAACAGAAATTTCAGATTTTTCATAATCAAATGCTATTGGCCACACCCTATATCATACCTTAAAATAGCGATAACTCAAAGGAACATTAGAATTCCCCTTTCCATTCTATAGCAAAGTGTAACAAACGGCACGGCACGATATAATCAGTCACATAATCAGCAGAGACATCGTTAATCGACTGCTAAGTGAAGAGCACATGGATAAATCCATTCACATCATCTGTAGCTGTCATTGGTACTTTTGGCTTGAAAACAGTTCATTGTGAAAAAACATGCAAAACATACCTGCAAAAAAATAAAATCAGTGAGAGCGACGCCGTAGAGCAAAAATTAAGAAAGAGATCATGCTGGGTCTCTCTGCTACACTTTATGTTCTCTACCTTAAAAAATAAACAGTTTGCAAACTGCAAGAAGTGGAAGGCTTTTTTGACAAGACTTGCTGTTGCTCAGTGGTGCTGTTAGACGCAGACCTTCTCTCTCTCCCTCTCTCTCTCTAGCATTCTTGTTTCAGCCTCCTTCCACTCTCTCTCCAATCCTAAAGCTACCCGGTGCTCTTCTCCCTGCTCGCTGTCCTCCTCGCTGCCCGCTTGCTGCCGGCTTGCTGCTCCAGTGCGAGGGCTCTGCCAGAGGACAGGTAAAAATAGCAGCATGGAGTGTTCAGGCTGCTTGCAGCTGAGCCGGAAGTGAGAGCTTTATGATGCACTGCTGCACGCAAAGTGAGCGATTTGCTCCTCCATCACATCAGCGCCGCGTATGGAGAAGGGCTACGCGGCATCATGCTGCGGCTGCAGCGGCACCTCAGAACCACAAAAACAGAAATGAGTCGGCAAACATTACACTGCAGCCTCGGGCACACAAACGACTTGGCGAACGTTACTCTGCCGCCTCAAACACATAGACGACGGAGTAAATATTACTCTGCGGTCATATAAACAGAAACGACTCGGAAAGCATTACTCCGCAGCCATACATGGAGATATGACTCGGCAAACATTTCTCTGCAGCCTCAGACACGTAGATGACACAGTAGATATGACTCTGCAGTCACAATTGCAGAAACGAGTCAGCAAAAGTTGCCCTGCAATCTCTGATGCATGAACGACTCGGCGAATGTTACTCTACAGCCCCAGACACAGAAACGACTCGGCGAATGTTACCGCAGCCTCAGACGCACGAACAATTCAGTAAACGTTAACGGTGCAGCCCTAAGCATTGGAAAAAACTTGGAAAAGTTTACCCTGCACCCCTAAACACAAGAAACACCAAGCAAACGTTACTCTGTAGCCGAAAGCACAAAGCACAAGTCCATGACTTAGCAGTCACCATAGCAACTGATGTAGATTACTGCATGCACAAATGCACATCACAAATTGTCACAGATCTGAAGTACTTTGGTTTTGGAGAAAAGGGTAGAAGGAATTGGAGAGACATTAATTACCACTGACGCATAAAAGTTATCATTTGTGCAGCAGGTCATAGGACAAGGCCGATCTCCCAGCACTGCTTGTCTTTTTAATAGCCTAGCGAACAATAGCCATGTATACCTCTGTGAACGTGAGCAGTGGGTTAACTGGGGGTGAACAGGCATAGGCAGGTGCACCAGTGCTGGTAAAAAGACCAGGGACAGTCCAAGTACTTTTCAATATTTCACGACTAAATCAAGACACATCTTAATGACAAGTGATGATGGTAGTCTCCATCTCTCTCTCTCTCTCTCTCTCTCTCTCTCTCTCACACACACACACACACACACACACACAAATTTTTACTCATATGTTTGTGGCGACCATCCATTTATTTATATGGGCAAAACCCTAATCCCATCAATTACAACCTTAACCTTAACCAAAGTACAAGTCTTTTGATATTTTTAGTTTTTTTTTTGTCACATGGTGGGGAAATTTGGTCCCCACAATGTAATATATACATAACCCACACACACTATCTACCACCTGCTGTGACCTACTGTTTTCAGTCTCGCTCAACCTGCTTTTCAGGTTTGACCTCTTAGTCCAGCTATGTCCTTTGTCCACTCGACTATAGGGGAAGAAGAGCAGAGCTCTGCATGTTAGACTGACAGCTTTTTCAGGGTTAATGACGTTTAGGCTTTGACTCTACAGTGAAATTAAGGAAGCAGAATTAAAGACTGTCAGAACACTGTCACGAAACTGCAAAATCTGCCACCTTCAAATGTTTTTATTTTAAACGTTAAAATATTATACACTCACTGGCCACTTTATTAGGTACACCCCTTCAACTGCTCATCGAAACAAACATATAAATCAGCCAAAATCTATAGTTGATATTTTGCCTGGTCAAATGAGTCTCGATTTCCACTGCCACATTCAAAGGGTAGGGTGAGAATTTGGCGTAAACTACACAAAAGCATGGATAGATTCCCCCTAATGGCGTGGAGGATATTTTCTTGGCACACTTTCGGCCTCTTAGTACCAGAAGAGCCACAGCCTACATGAGTACTGATGCTGACCATGTGAGCAGCGTGCACCCAGCTTCAGCCTGTACCTAGGTGGGGTAACGCAAAGCTCGTATCATCTTAGACTGCTTTGTCGAACATGACAATGCCTCCACAGTCACCAGATCTCACCTGATCCAATTGAGCACCGATGGTGTGTAGTGGAATGGGAGATCTGCATCATGAAGGTGCGGCTGACGAATCTGCAGCAACTTCATGCTGCTATCATGTCAACAATGACCAAAGACTAATGAAAGTTTCAAGCACCTTCTTGAATCTATGCCTGAAGAATCAACGTAGTTCTGACGGCTTTAGGGATCCAACCCAGTACTAGCAATATGTACCTAATAAAGTGGTCAGTGAGTGTATGTGAATATGATGCTACACAATATCAACATCGCATAATTCATTGCAAAAATTCAACACTATATCTAAGAAAAAGTACATATTAGAGGTCTGCAGTACATGGTCTGTGATGCACTGCCAGAATAGGTTCATTATATAAACTGTCAAACTTCCCAATGAATCTACCAATGTAGAAAACATATTCAAGGAAAATAATTCAAATGACCTCATCACAAATACGGTTGCTGAGTTCTTTTTGTTTTTTAATTAAGCTGGAGTTAATCTCCCCTGGGGAAGAATTCGGTAAAAAAATATGCTGCATATGTTGACGTCTTCCAAAATGGAGTGAACACAATAATGCAGTGCCTTTCACTTCCAGCAGAGGGTGTACATTCACACAGAACTGTACATGTACTAGCAGAGAAAGTCAAATTTTAGTACGTTTTATTTATTCCTAATGAGGTTATTTCAAATCATGTGTGGAGTGTTGATCTAATCGGAGTCCATGCTCCCTAGAGGGCTAATAGCCTGTTTAACAAAAACCAAAAATCTTTTAATGTTAATATGACAAATGATGGAATTTGCAGAAACTCATGATTAAAGTATTTTGTTTACAGACCCTTCACTCTGATATGGTCATTTGTATAAAGCTCCCTGTGTATAAAATATCATCAGATTCACTTGAATTTTAATGATCTAAAATAACTAAACTTTACTGGATTTTGTTCAGGAAATGCAAAGCTTGAAAGCTGGAACTTGAAACAATGTTGCAAGAATACACACAGGAAAAATCATCAATAAACTCACAATGGCTCATATGGGGGAGGGGGGATCTGGCCTGGGAATGTCCCCCACCCACCATGCTGACCCTGATGTAGTGTAACAATTTAACCGCAGATTATTGTTTATGTGTGTGGAAGCTGAACTTAGTATGTTATTTTGTGTGAGTGTGTGTCCTGTGACAGACTAGCATGAGGTCACCGGGATAGGGTCCACACTCATTGTGATGCAGCGTTTAATATGAGGCTTGTGGGAAGAACAATGGTATCTGCTTAAAGTTACCACATGCTACTAAAATATTAGATGTTTTATAGTATAAGGACTGTGAGTGGCAGGTTTGTAGTGTGGGACCTTGGGACACTAGATGTTCAAACCTGCAAAATTACAGAATGGGATCGAAGGGAGCGTCATCTGTACTCCGGACTGGTTTCTTTCTTTAATGAGCACAGGACCAACCTAGGAAGGACAGAGAGCTGGCTGTGTGGAAACAAATTCATACAGCATGAAAGTAGTTGGCCCATAGAGAGCGAACTGCCTCTCAGAGAGAAAATGGATTTAGCAGAGCTTGGATTACGTAGTTTGTTAGGATTTGAGGAAAGACACACTTCTGCTTGAAGTATCTCATGCTCTGACTAGAAGGACCGGCATAAATCAAAAAGTCAGACAGACAGTAATAAATCTATCAGATTAGGGAAAGCAGAGGTAGAACTCTCTGATGAGAAAATAACCAAGACATGAGGCAGGGAAGGAGTAAGAGGAAGGTCACTGATAAAACAAGCAGCTAGTGTATCAAAAAGGGGGATTCCCTTCCGATGCGGGGGAGGGGGAGGGCATTCTGAACGGCTGCCTGAAGTGTCTGTGCACCCATAACCAAGAATGGAGGAACAAAGAACTTAAAGTAGCCTTGCCTGTGTTATTGCTCTTCTAAGATATACTATGGAAAATGCAAAGATGAATCTCACATGAATGTTTAACTGGTTAGGCATTAAGATCTAAAAGTGAATCTTAAGCATCATGTGATGTGCATTTGCAGATGATTTATTAATGGCTATAATGTCCCATCCCAGTCTGACCCAGGCTATTAATGGCTACTTCTGCGGACGGCATCCCTGACCACCCTCTTCTCTGCCCACCGCTTATTGGTGAAGAAGCACCTTCCAGACATCCAGGTTTGCTGGGGCCTCCATCTCAGGCCTGAAGGTTTCACTGGGACCTCTGGTCATCTGCTCCCAGAACCGTCTGGAATCACACAACTGGATCCCAACCAAAAGCACATGCAGTAGTGAAAACGTGCGACGGTCACATCCTGTCATGAGGGATCACCACAGCTGTCTTTACACTTCATATATATGTGAACAGAATATTAATCAAAGATCCCAGAGAAATTCAATATATCCATTATATTGAGGGTAATTATAGCAGTATTAATATGATAATAGGGGTAGAAAACTTCGAATACCAGCGTGACCAGCTTGAAGGGCAGCTGCTACCCCAGAGCAGTGACAATTTTGAACCAGTGGTCACTCACCCACCCACTACTGTAACTAAACTGGCCCGCCGTCACACCACACATATTGACACACTTATACATGCTGAACTATGTACAATCCATTTATAATGGCATATGGTATATTGTCACTGTGTTCATTATTTTTTCTACCCCCCTTCAGGAGGTTAAATATTTATGACTGTCAAAAGGTGTATTATATACAAGTGCGCCCTCTGCTGGACATGCGCTGCATGTGCCGTTTCGATTTCTAAAGCAGGCCATGGTCATAAAGGAATTAAATTTTAATAAATGAAATGAGTAGTATTTTTTCTTTCATGAGTTAAAGTGCTGGGAATGTGGCTTACATTCATTTTATTTCAATATATTAAATGGTATTTACATTTGGCATCTATTTTTATTAAGGAAAGTGCACTTTTCTCCCAAATCTCAGTCAGCATGCAGAGGCTATGCAAGATGTCCTCTTATGGAGGGAGGGCCGTTATCTGTAGCAGTGAGGCATCGGGCAGGCAGTACAGGGAGTCAAACTGCCTCTGACACAGACGCTCAGCATATTGCTGGGTTACGGTTCCGACCATCGCCTGGTCTACATACAGCCCTGTGTTTTACAACATTGTATCGCATCAATGGAACCTTCGCTAACTGATCCAGAGAATAATATACAAGCAGAAATGTGGAGGCTGTGAAAGAAGGTGGCACTTTCAGAGGCTATCTCACTCCCAAGGCTGGGATGGAGCGAAACGTCTTGCTAGTTTTCTTTTATTTCTCCAGGCTGTGAGTTCTGAAATCTGGGAAAGAACCCCCCCCCTTCCATCTTGCTGCCAATGTGACCGTAACCTATGGCGCCTTACCGTCCGATACATCTCAGACCTTGCTATGCTCTGCTTTTACAAGTTTAAATGATTCACTTTATGTGAAAGGTAACAGTGTTCTGACTAGGGAATCATGATTGAATACACACAGCATGCAGACGGGCTTTGTGCGGTTGATCAGCCGGGGCGAAGCTTGGAATTCTGGGTCTACAGACAAAATGTCACCTTGAGCTCCCTGCCAGATGTTGCATATAACTTCATGTATCTAAAGTCCTGTAAGATGCTGCTCTGCCTGGATCTGGCCCTGCATCTATGACCCTACTGCACCCATGAAGCTCAGCATTACACTCATTAACATTCTAAGACCTAAATGATCTTCAGTGTGGACTGATTGTTGATGGCAGATGTGGTGAGATCAGCTTGTCATAAATGGTCACTTTCCTCACCAGTTTAATGTTTAATGGTGCAATAAACAAAGAGCAAATAAAACAAACCAAGTGGCATTTCTGTTGCCCAAAACACTTTGATAATGAGAGAGTTCAGAGGAGGACAGCCAGACTCATTAAAGCTAACAGGAAGGTCACAAGGGCTAAAACAGCAGTCCAGTACAATAGTGGTGTGCAAGATGGCATGTCTGGACACAACATTTGTCAATCCTTCAGGTGGATCTGGAGACAATAGGACAAACTAACTCAGATTATAAAAGGTGACCAGATAAAATAGCCCTTTATGTATATGTACTGATTACATAAACAAAGACTCCAAATATACATGCAATGTATACGGTCTTAAATATGTTAATAAATATACAGAGACAAAAAGGCACCTTTACTTATAGATTTAAAACCGGGATTTATTTCATTGTAGCCTTTTTCTTAATGTGCCATCGATAACAGAGTGAGAGTAGGGAAATTTCCTTTAACATAGCTGACTACAGGAAATTCAATATTTGTTTTTAAATCATATGTCAAAACTACCATTTATCGTATGATATTTAAGAGACTTGTTTTTAACTATTGATCTGCATTATTGTGCTTAACTGTTTCATCAGCTCAGCAATATCTTATTTCATAACATTTGGTTACCTCCACAGAACCGTCTCAGCCTGAAATTAGAACATAGTGATATCAAAGAAAACGTGTGGTGCACTTACTTCGTTTTTTCGTGTCAAGAAGCTGGAAGAAGTCTTCGGAGGGCGAAGGGCCTTGCCACTGATTTCAAACACCGTCTCGCCCAGTAAAGGCGCCATATTGGGACGCTAAAGCGTTACCAGGACAACGGACAGGACAACGGGCTCCTCTTTCTACCGGCAAACAGGTAAACGTTTTCGTGATGTTCTGCAGAATGTAAAAATTGTGACAGTATGTTCAATAAAAATAATTTAACTGTATGTAACATGGGGAAATGTTAGCACGGAATTTTCAATAATAAAATAATCGTGTAAACAGTTGTTAAGATTAAAGGGTCATGACCCAGCGGATGGATATTTCTCAGAAATATTAATGCATATTATACCTCACTCATATGAAGAAGTACAGTAAAGCGAACGATGATATGTCATTTGGTGTCGTTTTTCTAAGTGGGGACTTAGTTTTAAAGTGCTTAAAATTAGGTAGCAGCTCGCACTAGATGCCGACGATGGACAAAGTAGTTCTGAGCGGAGGAACGGGCCGATCTGGCGGAGGCGCACGGCGGTGGCAGGTCCTCAGCTGATGTGAAGGTAAGAGCTGAGAGAGTGGAGCTGCTCTGTCTAACAGCAACTACAGCACTGCAACAAATAGGTAATAAAACGCACCAAACGTCCACCAGCGCGTCGCTTCGGGTGCGGAGCGGCCGGAATGCGTACGACTTGCTCGTCGGGCTTCTCGGAAAGTGGGGTTCCTGCTTCGCCGCTCTTCGTGCTGCAGTGAGGAAGGTCCAGAGGCCATTTCGCTCCGCAGAGGAGAGTCGCGCTCCGACGGGCGACGTTATCGCTCGTGACGGAGGGAGGCTAGCTGGATGTTTATCAACACGCCGTACAGCGGCTCCAGTGAAACCCCCGTTAGCTACTAAAGCCACCGGGGTTATCCGGGAGCTAAATAGGCGCTCCACTTCTCACCAGGGTTTTTGTATGGGCGTTTAAGGTCCGGGTCGGCCCGTGGAAATTAAATAAAATCCGTGGTGCGGTCCGGGGTAACGGAAGGGGCCCTCTTTTGCGCACTTAGCCCCATGCCCGAGTGAAAACACACCGACAGGCAGCTGCTGCGCTTCGCTCACTAAAGCTGGTAAGTTAACTGCTGGTTACTTGTCCGAGGCCTCGTTAACTAACCCCGGGTTGACCGCACGGTGACGGACACAGTCCTCACGACGAGTCAGCAGCCGGTGGAGTAGGCCTGTCTGTCGGTAGGTGGCCAGCCGGCCGGGCGAGTCTGCGGATAAATAGGCTTTAACCTTACTGACGCGATCTGTCTGCTGTATAAACATAATGGCACACAGGGGCTGCTTCCAGGACCCCCGATCCAACACGCAGCTCAGAAATAATCTAAAATATCCGTACTTCCCAATTCGATTAGTCGCTCACGTCGTCAGAAACCTGAAGCGGCGATGTTTGACGTTTATGCTAAACTCCGCTCTTAGGTCCAAATGGACATAACGCCAACCCAGATTAACTGCTTTGCTGTCGGTTGCGTGTCAAATGGAGCCCGAGGCTGTAATTAGCTACGTCGTACAGTGGGCCTCGGCTAAAAAGTAATAAATAAATGTTTTACCCGTTCTGCTAAAATTGTAAAGCAGACATACGCAAATAATAAGCAAGGGGGTGTTCGTAAAACGAGAAATATGTCATCGGACGCTGTATAACATACTGGTTTCATAAATGTTTAATCAAAATAAACAAAGACGGTGATCCAGTGATTTCTGAGGCCTAAACGGCCTTATGTCGTATTTTTTAACCTTTTGACAAAACTAGCGGTTTGCACAGTATCCTGGCTTGTTAACTGGCGCTGAACTAAAACGATCACATTTTTATAGCGTTTAATCTGACGTGGCTAGCCAGGTCCACCCAGCGAGACATTTATTCGGCATTTCCGTCGTTAGCTGGCCGAGTTAGCCAGGCTTCTCTGCCGGGGCGAGCAGCAATCCGCCTCTCAGGTATTTTTACCGACATACGTAACTTAACAGGTATTTGACTTTTGAAATCGTTACACCGAGGCTGTTAAATCAACGTAGCTTTCCTTGGTCAGGAGTGAAAGGCCTAATTCAGTATTTGTAGTTTATTTGCTGTGCGTCGATTGCACAGTCTACCGTGAAAATTATTTGATTTGGCGTTTAAATTGTGCGAAGTCTTCTCTGACTTAATATCACCCTTTTAAAGTCAAGTTGATATTCTGGGTAACAATAATTGACACGTTTATTTTTTTTTCCGTCCATTTTCTGTAATGGCTCCAGTTTGGAGTGTGGTTGTCTGAAACCAAGGCTGGGTGCATCCTAAACGGGCCTAGTCCCTGTGGTCATGTCTGCAGTGACAGTATACACGGGGTTACCTGCACACATCCTTAATTGAACCCGCATTAAAACGATGTGCCTAGTCAACCTATCACTTCATTTCAGTATTTCTGCTTTGTTCCAATTTCAAAGAAAGAGCAGTGGAACCCACCACTTACAGTTTGAAAATTCATAGGCTGTGGTAACTGGACAGATTTAATATATTTTTAATAGGTGTACAACTACTGTAATATCTTCCCAAAGGATACTTTACAGCATAAATTTCACTCCACCCCTGGGCTATGGGCTTGAATTGGCCCTTTCCTCTTCCTCATGCAGTGTTGAGAACAGTGGCATGAAAATGGGAGTGGTTGTAAATCCCCCTTCCCTTTTCGTCCCTGGAGGAGCCACAGTCTCTCAGGTGTACCAATCTTATCACACGTCGAAGGCCATGCACTGTCTTATCCCAGTGAGGTGGGCTGTAACAATCAGCCATGCTATCAAGCGCATAACACTGCCATCTGTCTCTGGAGATCCTGAGTTGATTGATTAAATTATGGGTAACAGCCTTTTGCTTGTATCTGTCACTGTATACATCTAGAAGCTGTTGTGAACTGGCTCACTGGTAACTAATGTTTGTGGTTAATGCTACTTTTTTTTTCTCTTTCCTTTGTTTCCATAGAATGTACAGAAAGGGCAACAGTTCCAACTTTTTTTTCCCCATACAGTTTACTTTACAGTGAATAGTGTTGCATTTATTTTTTACGATACACTGCAGCTTTGTTTCGTTGCTGATTGTTTTCTAAAGGCCTTTTGAGGCCTAATCTTGTCAGTAACCACTTGTGAACATGGAACCATTGAACAAATTAGGAAAGCTTTTATCAACGTGTGTAAACTGTAAACTGGATGCAATTACTCATTCTTTTAATAGATGTACCTCGTGAGGTTAAATGACTGACTTTAAAATGTACAAACAGATCAGTTTCCTCATTTTTAAGGACCACAGCCTTTGGGAGTTAACTAAATTAAAAGTCTATAGGCTTGTGAAAGGTTCGGTTACGAAATAAGTATTTTGAAACAGTGTAAGTAAAGGCTTTGAAGATCAGAGAGAGGAGGATGGATGAAAGAAGGTGAATTGAGCGGGTGTTTTAGTAGAGAGCGGCGATGGTAGAGAAGGTGTGCAGCTACGCAGGGAGCATGTTGAGAAGCCTTAACAGGAGCACCACAGATTTTAGGTAAGCTAATGTGTTATAGTACAAGTTCATAGTATAGAAATACTGCTGGTTCTGCCTTTTCAGCCAAAATACTTTCCATGTAAGGCAGAGTGGACTAGGAATGGGGTGCCTAGGACCCCGTGTTTATAGGCTGTGTCAATATACCTCATACTGGAGGCACCGTTCCCAGTGACCTGAATGTTTGAACAGTAGACTGACTCTGTGGGGGATTTAGCAGGATACAGAAATTTCTCATGAACGAAATGTAGAAATTTTATCTGAATTTGACTTGGTTAATATTGAGGCAGATTGTCCTTCAGTTGAAGTATGTTATAGAATTACAGGTATAGCGTTGAAGTACATTAAACTTGATATGCAGGTCACTGGTTCCGATGGCCTTGTGGAAAATTAGGGATGCAGTTGAGCTCCTGTGCCGCCGGGTTAATTGCATTTGGCGCTGGATTAGCTGAAAGGTTTTCTGTGTACATCATTCAGTTGTGGTTTTATTTTGGTGAAATTGTGTGTGTATATATGCGAATCTTGTGTTCATTGCTTATTTACGGCTCGGATGCATATTTGTGTGAAACGCTTCAGACTAGCTGTGTAGTTTAAATACGGTTTTGTGCCCACAGGGGGCCTGGACGGGGACCCATTCGGGTCACCAGGCTGCCCAAATTCCACTGCTGTCACATTACTGGGCCTGTGGTTCCCAAGTTAAGTCTTGGTTAATCTTACTTCTCTCATCTCCCTCTTATGTATGTCCAGCATCTGTTTTTATTCAATGCGACTTACAACTCAGCATATTCATGTGCTGTCAGGAGTGCAGTAAACAAAAATCAGACTAGCACAATCACTGTCAGATTGTGCTAAAAATACTGTATTGTACCACACAGGATATGGGTCGTAATGTAGCAGGAGTACTGAGATATTTATCAGAGTATTAATAGTCCAGTTCATAATCATTTTGAGTGCACAAAGTTCTAAAATTACAAATGTTTTAATTATGATTTAAGTTTTTTGCCTTCAAATATTCGAAGTGATAATCAGTCTGTAGACTTCAAGAAATGCTGTATCTGAGTCTGGGCGTCTGCAAAATCATTATGGTCGACACCAAGTGTGTTCAATCATGGCAACGTTCACTGCTGAGCGGGCGGGAGGTGGGGGGGGGGGGCACCTGAGCTTATCTAATTCTCTGCCGTTCGTTGCCCAGAACAACCTTGGTAACCGTGGGATTAGTTAAAAACATGTTTATTTCTCAAGCATTACTTTTGACTGCACACCAGACTTCTAGCTGAGTGGTGAACTGTGAATGACGCCCCCATATCCTGCTTATAGTCTCACCGGTATTTTCTCTGTCTGTCTTCTCTCTAGTGAATGGTAGTGTCTAGAAAGGGTATGTCCCTTCAGGAGAGAGGTGCCAATGTCCAACCGGCCTAATTCCAATCCAGGGGGGTCACTGCGACGTTCACAGAGGAACAGTGCTGCGGCCCAGCCACACGACGACTCAGTCGCAGGAAGGTATGTGCATGCGCGGCTGCTTTTCTTTTTTTTTTTTTTGTTCCTGAGCTTTTGGTGGTATGTGTAGTACCTGCATGCCCTAATCTACCCATCATGGAAAGTCATTCAATCTGCCTGGCAGCTTAAGCTTCTCTCCTGCTGCTACTGCCATGGTGTTGGTGCACAAACACAAAGCTTGACGATAAACAAGACATTTTGGATGCTGGTGGTCGTGAAACATATCCACACGGAGGTTTGGAAGGGCTGAGTGTGAGAGGGCAAAAGAGCGGGAGGGAGAGGCGGGTGGTGGGGTGGGCGGGTGGATGTAGGTATATCCCCGAACACCCTGTCACTGGCTCTTTAACTTTCAACCTTACAGGTTGCAGTCAGAGCAGGTAAAACGTAAAGCAAATTCCCCTCCTGAAAGTAGAAGACCTATTTCTAAGGCTTCAAAAGCCCAACCCACAGGGCACCGCTCGAGAAGGTACCCCTCCTTTCTCCTCTGCATCCTTTGTGTAGTGTGGCTTTGCTACGACTAAATTGGCTTTCTAGACGGTCAATATCTGCTGCGTGTCTCTCTTTGCCCGCTATTCGTCGCTTGTTATGTTAGCTGGGGTTTGAAACTGAAGATGAACGCCGGGAAGGAGCTGAGCATGGCCGTGCTGAAATGTCCCCTTTCTGTGTATCCCCAGAAGCGGCCTTCCGCTGTCAGTGGCTTCGTTCGTACTGCAGGACGACTCGGTTGGTGCGGGGACATCAGAAGCAGAGAGGGCCAGCCAGGCTAAGAGGGAGGGCACCCGGGGAGTGAAGCGCGGCTCGGCCCCAGAGCAGAACAGCTCTTACTCAGCCAGCCCTGCTAAAAAGCCCAAAGCGCTTGTGGCCCCAGACGCCTGCCCCGAGGCCAGACGGACATCGGCTAAACCTAAGAAGAGGCGCTTGGTGCTAGAGCAGCCCGTCTCAGGCAGCCGGGCCCCGAACAGGAAGAGTGGAGCGGCCGGGGCGTCCCCGACCCAGAAACGGAAAAGGGCGGACGCTTCCTCGGGTTCTCTCCCCGCTGGTACCGAGGCCAAGTCCGCAAAACCCACCAAGCTGGCTTCTAAACCGGCCGCCTCAGCCAGAGCTGGGTGCAGCACTGTAACGGACACCTCCTCTTCTGCCTCCTCTTCCTCCTCCTCCTCTTCCACCGGACCCCCCGGCACCGCAGCCCAGGGTGCGCGGCTTAAGCAGGGGAAGGACCAGAGCAAAGCCCGGCGTTCCCGCTCAGCCTCTAGCCCCAGTCCACGGCGCAGCAGCCGGGACAAGGAGCCGCCCAAGCCCCCCGGTACCTCCAAGTTTGAGTGGGCTGCCCGCTTCAGCCCCAAGGTCAACCTGCCGAAGCCCAAGCTGTCTCTGCCCGGGTCCTCCAAGCCAGAGACGTCGAAGCCCGGCCCCTCAGGGCTGCAGGCCAAGCTAGCTAGTGAGCTCCCCCCTCGCCCTTTTAGTCCTCTACCTCATGCCTTAGGGACACATTGTTGGTTCTGGGGTTCTGCAATTTGGGCAGGGGGGTGCCAGAATTTCAAGGGGACAAGGGTGGCTCCCATTCCATTTAATCTCTCTGCGCTTTTCCCTCGGCTAAAATCGGCAGCTTCAGCTGCTGTCCTGTAATGCAGGAGAGGCTTATGGGGGTAGCCCCACCCTCATTTGGCTAGGGGGTGGTTCTGGGAGTTTGGGTTTCTATGGGCCTGTTATGTGGTCAGTGGGATAGGCTGCCATTACAGCTTATGGGTCAGATTTAAGTGGATGTTGTAGTGCAGGGCTGTTTGGAGGGTGACCAGGGTGAGGTGTGTGTGTGTGTGTGTGTGTGTGTGTGTGTGTGTGTGTGTGTGTGTGTGTGTGTGTGTGTGTGTGTGTGTGTGTGTCAGCCAGCTGCTGGGTAAGCCCTGAGTTTGCTTGCATTTTGCATGTGGGTTTTGTCTTACACGGGGTGGGTAAAGATAGTACCTGCAGATTCATGCCCTGTACTCTGGTTTGCCTGTAAGCCCAGCTAAATGCCCTTGTGACTGGTCCGCCATTGGGATCTGCAGGTTTAAGGAAGTCCACCAAGAAGCGCAGCGAATCACCCCCGGCGGAGCTCCCCAGCTTCCGGCGGAGCGCACGGCAGAAGACCACGGGCTCCTGTGCCAGTACCAGGTAGGGGGTGCTCACGCCGGCAGGTGTGGAGTATGTGCCCGGCTGGCTGTATGCGGGCTAACGGTGCCCCTTGCTTTGGCGTCTCTGCAGTCGGCGAGGCTCAGGCCTGGGCAAGCGCGGGGCGGGCGACGCGCGCCGACAGGAGAAGATGGCCGACGCCGACAACAATCAAGATGGGGCCAACCCTTCGAGCGCACGCACCGACGAGGTCCCGCAAGGAGCCTCCGGTATGGCTGCGCCTCAGCCCGGAGAACGCAAGTGTTACTGGCAAGGATGGCCGGCGCCGATGTTTCTCCTAACGGTACCAACTTTTTTTTTTTTTCTTTTCCCCCCCCTTCTCTTAATTCAGCCTCCAGCTCAGTGGCCGGGGCAGTGGGTATGACCACGTCGGGGGAGAGCGAATCTGATGACTCGGAAATGGGCCGCCTGCAGGGTGAGCCGGCCTGATCTGATTGGAAGGGTGTACTTTTTGGGGGAGGGGTCAGGCTGTTGCGGTGACCAGCCTTTCACTATTGCTAAGTGGTGTTTTTGGTGACTTACTGTCTGTTTTTATGTGCCAGCTCTCCTGGAGGCCAGGGGCCTTCCTCCACACCTGTTTGGGCCCTTGGGGCCCCGTGTGTCCCAGCTGTTCCACAGGACGATAGGCAGTGGAGCCAGTAAGTGCCCCTTATTTGTGTACACACGTGACCCCCCCCAGTGTGTGTGGCTGCTCATGGCTTCCCTTTCAGGCTCCAAAGCCCAGCAGCTGCTCCAAGGTCTGCAGGCCACGGGGGACGAGTCCCAGCAGCTTCAAGCAGCCATTGAGATGTGCCAGCTTCTGGTGATGGGCAACGAGGAGACGCTGGGGGGCTTCCCAGTGAAGAGCGTGGTGCCTGCATTGGTGAGTCTGTCGCCAGACTTCGCGGGAAGCGTCTGCGTCTGTCTCGCGCACCCTAACGCTGTCCTCTGTCCCGCAGATTACCCTGCTGCAGATGGAGCATAACTTTGACATCGTGAGTTTGCACGACTGGAATTGCCACTAGTGCTGCTGTTATCCCAGGGCTGTTGAGAGGTGTCAGACCGCAGCTTCTCCCCTTTTTTTTCCCCAGATGAACCACGCATCACGGGCTCTAACCTACATGATGGAAGCACTGCCACGCTCCTCAGCTGTCGTCGTGGATGCTATCCCGGTCTTCCTCGAGAAGGTTAGTCCGTGCGCGGGTCCCTGATTCCATCCGCCTCCTACCTGACTGGCGCAGAGACTCACAGCCACGATTCTTCCCACAGCTGCAGGTGATCCAGTTCATCGATGTGGCGGAGCAGGCCCTGACTGCGCTGGAGATGCTGTCGCGGCGACACAGTAAAGCCATCCTGCAGGCTGTACGCGTCGCGCTCTCGCCGGCACCCTCCTCCGGCTTATTTGTGGTTCTTGGGAGGTGTAGGCCTTGTTTCTGACCCTTCTGGTTCCTCCTCAGGGTGGGCTGGCCGACTGCCTGCTTTACCTTGAGTTCTTCAGCATCAATGCCCAGAGGAACGCTCTCGCCATAGCTGCTAACTGCTGCCAGAACATCACGCCCGACGAGTTCCACTTCGTGTCCGACTCGCTGCCCCTGCTTACACAGCGGCTGACGCACCAGGTGCCCTGCTGCCCCACTGTGTGTGTGCGTGGCATGTGTGCTTAGGGAATAACTCTGCTGTTAAAATGCCAGTACTGACAATATGTTTTTGTGTTTTTTGTGCTTTTTAGGATAAAAAGTCTGTTGAAAGTACTTGTCTCTGCTTCGCCAGGCTTGTGGACAATTTTCAAAATGAAGAGGTAAGGTTGGATCTGCTAGATGCAGACGTGCGGTGTGGTGCTTGTGACCCCTCTCTGACTTCTCTGACCCCCGTGGCAGAACCTCCTGCTGCAGGTGGCGTCCCGTGACCTGCTGACCAATATCCAGCAGCTGCTGGTGGTGACTCCGCCTGTGTTAAGCTCGGGGATGTTCATCATGGTGGTCCGCATGTTCTCGCTCATGTGTTCCAACTGCCCCTGTCTGGCTGTGCAGCTCATGAGGCAAAGTGAGTATGGGGACCCCGCATACGCTGTGCTTGAAGGCACGAACCTGCCATCTGTATGTTGTTGGGTCGCATCCCAGGGAGGGGATCCTGCTGTGTTTCAGTTCTGGATGCCTAACCTGAATGTGGTTAAGCAGTATAGAATGTGTTTCTTTGCAGATATTGCAGAGACCCTCCGCTTTCTCCTGTGCGGGGCGGCAAACAATAGCTGCCAAGAGCAGATCGACCTGGTCCCCCGGAGTCCGCAGGAGCTGTACGAGCTCACTTCTCTCATATGGTACGCGGCCCTCCTGTTTCCTTGGTGCTCATTGTGCGGCGGCCTGCCCCGGGAGCCTCCGTTAACTCTGCCTGTCCTCCCCCCCCCCCAGTGAGCTGATGCCCTGTCTGCCCAGAGAGGGCATCTTCGCAGTGGACACCATGCTGAAGAAGGGCAGTGCCCAAACCACCGAGGGTGCCGTCTGGCAGTGGAGGGATGACCGAGGCCTGTGGCACCCCTACAACCGCATCGACAGCCGCATCATTGAGGTGCCCCTCATCTAAAACTCATTTTTCTGTGGTGGCGGTAAAGGCTGGGTATCAGTCTTGAGTCTATGCTTTGAACCCCGTTAGCTTTCCCCGGCTTAAATACGACGTGTGCAGAATGCCAATACCTGTTTGGTAATATGGACAGTAGATCTTCTTGTGAAGCACATGAACTGGAAATCCCAGGAGATTTTTGCTGTTTTACCTTTGATGGGAACTTGAACTGAATGTGAACTGTTTCAGTATCACATCCAGCTGTATAGAAGGTCGAAATCTGCTGAACTCCAACCCCTGCTATGTTTATTTGACCTGTTAAGTCATCTGTACTTCATTAACCGCCGTGTTGTGCAGGATCAGTCTGTACCCTTATGAAATGATCGTTTTATTAAAGAGCGAGTTTGCGTACGGTTATATTTTAACTGTGCGGGTTATAGTCAGCAGCTGATCTGATGTCAAAGGAAGTGTCATCCATGCTTATCCAGCAGTGGAAGGGATCACTGCTGGTTTGGGTTGAAACCCTTTGCCTGCCTTGACGGCTCTTCTGCGGATTCATGTCTGTG
This sequence comes from Mormyrus proboscirostris, assembly GCA_026779585.1. Classification (NCBI taxonomy): domain Eukaryota; kingdom Metazoa; phylum Chordata; class Actinopteri; order Osteoglossiformes; family Mormyridae; genus Mormyrus; species Mormyrus proboscirostris. The sequence continues at coordinate 401,432 of JAODKF010000042.1, read as the reverse complement.
CATTTATTCCGACCCTAATAGACGGCACACCAGAATGGTGAAGACGAGATCAGCCTGTCTACCCTGGGCCGTGTTTATACCATCGACTTTAACTCCATGCAGCAGATCAATGAGGACACGGGCACAGCACGGGGCATCCAGAGGAAGCCCAGCCCCCTGGCCAACCCCAGCTCCGGTGAGTGGCCCCCTCTGGGTCAGGCCGCACGAGGCATTATACGCGGAGCTGGTCGGCCTGACGCCATACGTGTCTGTGACGCAGGCGGGCATACGGATCTCCGGAAGGACGACGCCCGGGCAGTGCTGATGAGGGAGGACCCGGAGTTGGCCCGCTGCTTCATCAAGACGCTGTTCGGGGTGCTGTACGAGGTGTACAGCTCCTCGGCTGGTCCCGCCGTCAGACACAAGTGCCTTCGAGCCATTCTTAGGATTATTTACTTTGCTGATGCTGAGCTGCTCAAGGACGTGCTGAAAAACCATGCAGTGTCCAGGTAAGGGTGTGTGCCAGCCGTAGTATGGGGCCTGGGCGTTTTGGAGTTTAAGAGACCCCTTTGAGGTCACATCGACATCAGTTAAGAAGATGAAGATCTTCGTGGTGGCCTGCTGCTCGTTTTTGTCTTCAATCGAGCCACGTCTTTGTGTTCTGCAGCCACATTGCGTCTATGCTGTCCAGTCAGGACCTTAAGATTGTAGTTGGAGCTCTGCAGATGGCAGAGATTCTGATGCAGAAACTTCCAGATGTGTTCAGCGTTTACTTCAGAAGGGAAGGTAACAAGATCTAATATTCTGTATAAATTCATCCTACGCCTTCCCATCTTGCAGTTTGGTTTTTATTTGCTGAGAGATGATCTTGTCCCATGTAGTAAATGGTGTGAAATTTCTGGTCTTGATTTCACTCTACTTCAGTGTTGTCTGTTTAATCCAGTCTATTAATTTATGATGTGCAGCTTGCCGTGCCGCTGTTCTGAGGCCTGTTTCTATGTGCAGGTGTGATGCACCAAGTGAAAAACCTGGCCGAATCCGAGACGTTCCTCACCAGTCCGCCAAAGGCCTGTTCTAGTGGTTCTACTAACCTCTGTACCACCATCAGCACTGGTACCACAGCCAGTAGCGCCACGCCCGACCTGGGCTCGCCCAGTTTCCAGCATAGCATGGAGGACTCCCTGGACCTGAGTCCGCAGGGGTGAGCGTGCAGTCCGTCGGCAGTCAGGCTTTGGTGTGCGTCCTGAAGCTCTCGGGCCTCACGGTGTGTTACTTCTGTCTCAGGAGGCTAAGCGATGTACTGAAGAGAAAGCGGTTGCCTAAGCGAGGACCCCGGAGACCCAAATACTCCCCACCCAGGGATGATGATAAAGTTGACAATCAGGGTACCTCACCCGGTTCTGCATGGCGCCGCTGGTTTAGCGCGGGACGGCTTATCTGCACAGGGTTTGTTGCCCTTTAGTTCAAGGCTCCTGTAAAATTTTTCAGTATTTCTCTCCCCAGCTAAGAGTCCCACTGCCACACAGTCTCCAAAATCCTCATTCTTGGCCAGTCTGAACCCCAAGACCTGGGGTAAGCTGGGTGCCCAGAGCAACAGCACGGGGGCGGAGCCCCCTCGGCAGCCAGGTGCCAGTGGGCTGCCTCGGCCCGGCCCCAAGGACACGGTCTCCAACAACCGGTATGCTTGGCTCGACCTTTGGCCTAGGTGTGTCATTTTGTACCATTGGCTGGTGAATATTATTATATGCAAGAATATAAGTTCTAATGGCAAAGAGCTGAAAATGAAATCCGTGGAAACTGTTTTGGCATCTTGGGGTCATTGAACTGTGACTGCTTTCCGAGACGGTCCGAGCCCCTGATGTGGTCTTGCATCCTGTTTGAATTTCCTGTTGGCGATGCTGAATTCGTCACTTAAAATGCAGATTTCTTCGGGGGCGGCCATGTTGCCGTTCTGTTTCCTCTGAGTTCCAGTGAGCAAATGCCCGGTTCACACCTCTTTGCCTATTCCAGGGAGAAGATCAAGGCGTGGATTAAGGAGCAGGCCAGTAAGTTTGTGGAATGCCACTTCAGCTCTGAGAATGTGGACTGCAGCAACCCCGCGCTGAATGTTCTTCAGAGGCTCTGCTCGGCAACGGAGCAGCTGAACCTGCAGGTAACGCTAAACCCCGGGGCCATGTGCTGGTGATGGGGGGGGGGGGGGGGCCCACGGTGGGGGGTG
>JAODKF010000042.1:378901-399135 GCA_026779585.1 Mormyrus proboscirostris | reverse complement strand
CACACTGACTCCCCCCCCCCCCATAGGTGGACGGAGGGATAGAGTGCCTTGTGGAGATCTGCAGCATTGTGTCCGAGTCGGACGTCTCCTCGTTCGAGATCCAGCACAGCGGCTTCGTGAAACAGCTGTTGCTGTATTTGACCTCCAACAGCGACAGGGATGCTGTTGCCCGGGAAGTTCGGCTCAAGCGATTCCTGCATGTGTTTTTTGGCTGTCCGGTAAGCACTCGGCCACGCATGTCTTATCTGAATAATAGCATGTTGGAAGTGAGCGATCCTGTTGGCCCAGACATGAGCTCTGCAGCTCTTGGTGTGACAGTCCCGTTGTCCTGATTATGGCTTGGTGTTGTGGTTTTGGTCCAGGTTCCGGGCATGGAGCCCGTGGGTCGCCTGGACCCCGCTGAGAATGGCTCACTGCTGGCACTGGTCCACAAGATGAATAGCTGCCTGAGTCAGATGGAGCAGTTTCCCGTCAAAGTGCACGACTTCCCCAGTGGCAATGGAACTGGCAGCAGGTTGGGGCCATTTTTTACTGCCCCCTCCCCTCTGCACTATTGTGCCCATATGCTCATGAACTCAAACATGTCCCCCCCCACAGAGGATCTCAGGCTCTGAAGTTCTTCAACACGCACCAGCTGAAGTGCCAACTGCAGCGCCACCCAGACTGTACCAACGTGAAGCAGTGGAAGGGCGGTCCTGTCAAGATCGACCCCCTGGCTCTAGTGCAGGCTATCGAGAGATACCTCGTCGTCCGAGGTTTGAGGACTGTGTAGTTTGGCATCCACTGGCCTATTTTTAGCCCAAGCGGCAGCCATCCTGAATGACGTCTTCTTCACAGGCTACGGTCGTATTCGCGAGGAGGACGAGGACAGCGATGACGACGGGTCCGACGACGAAATCGACGAATCGTTGGTACGAATTTCTTTAGTAGGTTACTGGGTGAATGTGCTCCCATGCCCCCGTGTGACCTTTGACCCTCCCCAGGCCGCGCAGTTCCTGAGCTCGGGAAGCGTGCGGCATCGCCTGCAGTTCTGCATCGGTGAACAGCTGCTGCCGTACAGCATGACCGTATACCAGGCCGTGCGGCAGTTCAGCCTGCAGGCCGAGGAGGAGCGCGAGTCCACGGACGACGAGTCGAACCCCCTGGGCCGCGCTGGCATCTGGACCAAGACGCACACCATATGGTACCGGTCACGTGTTTGGGGATGGGCAGCTTAGGGCTGTGTGTGAGAGGCGGGGCTGCCTCACCACCGCTCCCTGGAGGGGCCCTTTGTAGCCTGGGTGTGCTAAACCTGCGCCGTGTCATTAAACGTCCAGCAGGGGGCATCGGCATGTGAAGTGGGGATGTACTTCCTACGTTTCCGTATAGGCATATGGTGTGCTGTTCGCTCTGTTAGTGGTTACATGACTAAACAGGAGTGTGTGATTAAGCAGTTCTGCTGTGCCGTTTTGCTGATTGGTGCTGGATGTGTTGTACCTGCTCATGTGACCGTCCTGGGCAGTCCCTAACGAGCGTCTGTCTGCTGCCTCGGGCAGCCGGTCGTACCTGGGCTTAATTCCCGCTGTCAGACGGCCAGCGATAGTACGAGTTTAGCAGCGTGTGGTTCTTAATGTACCTTTGAGGGAGAAGCCTGCAGAGATGCTGCCGCTCTGATCCAGCGTGTCTGTTTCTCCAGGTACAAACCCGTGAGGGAGGATGAGGATGGTGGGAAGGATGCAGTGGGGGGGAAGAGGGGTCGCGCCCAGACCGCACCCACGAAGACCTCCCCCCGCAATGCCAAGAAGCAGGATGAGCTGTGGCATGGTAAAATCCTGGAGGGGGGGCTGTTGTTCTGTTTACCTTTTACCAGAGGGCATTTGCCCTGTAATGATCCCCTTCGGGATTTCAGGGCGTCGCAATCTCCCGTCTGCGCTTCTCTTGACTGGGACCCTCCCTTCATCCTCAGAGGGCGTGTGCCCTAATGTCTCAAACCCCCTGGAGTCGTACCTTATCTCTGAGTGTCCGGAGAGCATCACGTTTGAGGACCCGTCCCTGGACGTGATCCTGCTCCTTAGGGTCCTCCATTCCATCAGCAGATACTGGTTCTACCTTTATGATGTGAGTAACCGGCGTCAGACGATTGGTTAATTCTCAGTGCGTGACGGGGGCGTCCGCCACCGTCCTTGCTGCCGTCGGCCTAAGCCAGTAGCACTTGTGCTGGTTGTGGTTACAGAACGCCGTGTGCAGAGAGATCATCCCCACTAGCGAGTTCATCAATAGCAAGCTGACGGCCAAGGCCAACCGGCAGCTGCAGGACCCTTTGGTCATTATGACTGGAAACATCCCCTCCTGGCTGACAGAGCTGGGCAAGACCTGGTAGGTGACATGCACACATCTGCTTTTATCATGTACAGCTCTGGTAAATTGAGACCACAACACTTTTTTTTTTTTTTTTTTTTTTTCCACTCATTTCATTTTATGGGTGAATGATCTATATAATTTCTTAATTTTTTGCAAACTGCAGCCTGGCCCCCCATTCCTCACTGATAAAGGGCTTCAGTCCTGCTTCTGGGAGCCTGATACTAACTGTCCTAGCAGTGCACTTCACACCTGCACTTAATGTTTCCCATTCCTTTTGAACGTCACCTGATGTCATCCTCCGATTCATGAGAAACTATCAGATACGTTAACGGTCATCTCTGGCATTAAAAAGTCGCTTTTGCACTTTACCTGGCTGGTTTCTGGTAGTTTTCAGTTGTCTCCTGCTTCACTTTATTCTTGTGTACTGTCATCTTAGAAATTTTGAACCTGGAAACTAGAGATGCACCGATCCAGACTTTTGACCGATCGGGTATCGGCCATGCGTGACCGATCCACGTCCTATACTTCATGCGCATACCCTTCGCAGTACGAGGACCGTAAAATGAGACCTGACGATCTGGGAGTATTTTACGCTTTTAACAGAAACCAGTAGCACAGTGATTTGCAGTCTTTGTAAAATTAAAGTTTTGAAGTGGGAATAGTGTTTCATGGACAATCCCACTTAAAGGGCATGCAGCTGCGAGGGGGAAAAAAAGCAATGGATGATTTGGGAGTTGCTAACCTGGACTGTTTTGCAAACTCGCTGCAGCTTGTGAGAGAAGACAGGCTGTCATCGCAACAGTCTAACAGCTGCTGCCAATGGGAGAAAAATTCTGCTAATTTTAAGCATTTGGTACTTGTGTATACTCGTTCTGAAGATCTTCATATTGAACTGCAAATGCCTACACTTACAACAAGACGTACAAACGAGGTGGAATAGGACATTATGTAAGCTTGTAGTAGTCTGATTATTTTTTGTCATACATTTTATCCATCTGTTTACTAGCTTAAAATTTAATATAAAAAGTATAACAAAGTAAAGAGCTTTGTATTGGTATCGGCAGTTGTGTATCGGAATCGGAACGGACCTGAAACAATGTGGATCGACCCGTCCCTGTGGAAACAACCTGCCACTCAGTGTAGCCTTCTACCCAAAAAACCGCGATTAAACCAGAATTTAAAAATGCAGGTTTTAAAAAAAAAAAAAATAATAGGTCTCAATTTTTTCCCTGAGCTGTAATTGCAGTGTTGAAGTTCAATTTTATGTGCATGTCTTTAAATCTCTTATCCTGGTTAGTGTATTGTAATACACATGTACAGTTACGTGGAATGTTTCGGTTTATTTTTTTAATTCAACCTTGTTCACTGTCATGTGGCGTTCAGCTGTAATAGTCCCCTGTAGCCTTCCAAGTTACACAATAAAATGTGATTTTTTTCCCCCCTAACCCCCCCCCCCAGCCCTTTCTTCTTCCCCTTTGACACGAGGCAGATGCTGTTTTATGTGACGGCGTTTGACCGGGATCGTGCCATGCAGCGCCTGTTGGACACCAACCCTGAGATCAACCAGTCCGACTCTCAGGACAGTCGCGTGGCTCCACGACTCGACCGCAAGAAGGTGACTGGTGAAACTGGGAGGTGAGTCTTCTGTGGGGTGACTCCGCTTTACTCATGACGCCACCCTCCCCTGTCCACAGCGCACTATAAACCGGGAGGAGCTTCTCAAGCAGGCAGAGTCGGTGATGCAGGACCTGGGAAGTTCCCGGGCAATGCTGGAGATCCAGTATGAGAATGAGGTATTGCTTCGTCCTGCAACCCCTGTCGACTCCCCTGTTCTGGCCCAGTTTCACCCTTGATCCTGGTTCTTTCAGGTGGGCACTGGGCTTGGCCCCACGTTGGAGTTCTATGCCCTTGTGTCCCAGGAGCTGCAGCGTGCAGACTTGGGTCTCTGGAGAGGAGAGGAGGTCACACTGGCTAACCCCAAGGGTATGTGCTTGAATTGGAGTATGCGTCCTGTCACTCTAGCCCTGTGACTTTTCTGAAGGCCTTGTGTTTCACCCCTTGTCCTGCAGGAAGCCAGGAAGGCACCAAGTACATCTTCAGTTCCAGAGGCCTGTTTGCTGTCCCCTTCGGCAGGACCACCAAACCAGCACACATGGCAAAGGTCAAAATGAAGTTTCGTTTCCTGGGCAAGCTGATGGCCAAGGCCATTATGGACTTCAGGCTGGTGAGTCTTGAGTATAGTTGAACACGACTTGCATGCACATCTGAAATGTGCTTAGTCCTGTTAAGCTTTGAGCTCTCCTGGGTCCCATGGCGAATGCTGGCATGTGCGTAGTGCATTTGGGGTGACGCCTTGATGTTTTTCCTGCAGCTGGACCTGCCCCTCGGACTCCCCTTCTACAAGTGGATGCTACGACACGAGTCGTCCATCAGCTCCCACGACCTGATGAACATCGACCCTGCCGTCGCCAGATCCATCCAGCACCTGGAGGACATAATCCGCCAGAAGAAGCAGCTTGAGCAGGACAGATCGCACGTTTGTCTAAACACCCAACGCCCTCCCCCTTTGCATCTTTCCGTGTGTTTGTTTTTTTTTTTTTTTTTTTTTTTTTTTCTCGGTTTAACCGGCGCTTGTCCCCTTAGACTCGTGAGAGCCTGCAGTTGGCCCTGGAGAGCCTGAACATGAATGGCTGCTCTGTGGAGGACCTGGGTTTGGACTTCACCCTGCCCGGCTTCCCTCACATCGAGCTGAAGAAGGGTGGCAAAGACTTGCCTGTAACCATCCACAATCTGGAGGAGTATCTCAGGGTGTGTCTGACACCTGTATTTCTGTTTCATCTCATTGTTACTGAACTCGACTGTCTCCTGCCATTTTTCGCTGTTTAAACTTAAGCACATTGCCCATTACCCTTCATAAAATCTAAGCTTTCAGCCCTGTTCAATCCCGAATGCAGAAGTGAAACCTAAGGACTTGTTCATCTTTTTTGGCACCTTTCACACGATGCTTGATGACACACTTGGTGATTTTCAGTGAATCATTCACACTCTTCTGCTGGAAGCTGTCAGTCTTTCCCAGCCAGTGTCTATGGCATCCTGGCTGCTAAAACCATGAGCTTTTCTGCAGACCAAAATGCCTGGTTTTGGCATCTGCCAAGTGTACAGACAAGCTGTTAGTTGTGGTTAAATTTAAAAGTTCCTTCCTGTCTTGTACCAATAGGGTTCCATTTCCCAGCCTTTGACCATCTGCCCTGTGTGTTCCGCTTCCCCTTTAGCTGGTCGTCTACTGGACGATGAACGAAGGGGTCTGTCGGCAGTTCGAATCTTTCCGAGAAGGGTTCGAGTCGGTCTTCCCTCTACATCACTTGCAGTATTTTTACCCCGAAGAGGTGAGTTTCCCGCTGCCCCCGTTCCCTTGGCCCACTGGCTCTTGAGGGGCGTCGGGTCCGTTCCCGCTAACCGTGACTCTGCTTCCAGCTGGACCAGCTGCTGTGCGGTAGCAAGTCTGAGACGTGGGACGTGAAGACGCTGATGGAGTGCTGCCGGCCCGACCACGGCTATACGCATGACAGGTGCGAGCGAGCGGTGGCAGGCTCCTCACTCGTATAGCGGGCGCATGCGTGTCCCCACTAACCACATCCGCGCGCGTCTGTCCACAGCCGCGCCGTCAGATTCCTGTTCGAGGTGCTCAGCAGTTTCGATGCAGAGCAGCAGAGACTGTTTCTACAGTTTGTTACTGGGAGCCCTAGACTGCCGGTGGGAGGTAAGACCTCAGCAAGCATCACAATGCAGCCAGTTAGTTAAATCATGGTCTGTCAAACACTGTACAGCCAGCAGCAAGCAGGGTGCACCTAGTTAGTGTTTCAAGCCCAAGTAAAGGAGCAGAGCAGCCCTTGCTGTGAGTTAGTGTGAGACCTAAGAGCTTCCGGTGTTATGGGAGAGTGTAACGCTATGTAAGATCAGTCATTTTACCTTGGAGTGTAGAAATTTAAAAACCGAATAGAATTTCCTGTAGAACTGAGCTAGCAGTGTTCCCCGCCAGTCTGGATTTAGGTGACGTTCTCGTTCCCTCTTGGTGTCCCAGGATTCCGAAGCCTCAATCCGCCGCTGACCATAGTACGCAAAACGTTCGAGGTGACTGAGAACCCGGACGACTTCCTGCCCTCGGTCATGACCTGTGTTAACTACCTGAAGCTGCCTGACTACTCCAGCATGGAGATCATGCGGCAGAAGCTGCTGATCGCGGCCCGCGAGGGACAGCAGTCCTTCCACCTCTCCTGATCTCACTGTAACATTCAATGCCTTCTACAGCCACAGAGAAAATCACGCTCCTTTAGGGGGTCTCCTTTTTCCTTTTTTATACTCCGCTACATTCAAGGCGATGTGTACAGCATTTCCCCCCCCTTTTTTTTTTTTTTTTGTTTTTTTGTTTTTGTTTTTTTTTTTTTTTTGTCAAAGCAGCTTGCAGATATCAACACGCGTGCGCACACACACAGACACACAGATCGTGTGTTCTGCTCCCTTCTCAAACTGAGACGTTTCATGACCTATAATTTAAAATGTGTATAAGTCTAGTATCTTGGGTAATGTTTAAAAAAAAAAAAAAAAAAAAAAAGTAAAGAAAAAATCTGGGGTGACATTTTAGGGCTTTCATTGCTGTGTGATATTAAAAAGGGATCCCTTTCCACTGAATGGTGATTTTTGAATGATCAGTTCACACAAGCTCTTCCCACTGACCAAGCTAGGCTTCCCTTGGCTCCAAAGATCATTTGTACAGACTTAATTCTTCCCATCTTGATAGATTAGCTTGATCTCATTATTCATTCCCTTTCAGTTGTGTCCGTTTTTCAATATGTTCTGTATCATAACCCGCAGCCTTTTGTGTGAGTGTGGTGAAAAAGAGATCCAGTTGCCAGATTGAAGGTAGTCATGGGAATGGTTTGAAGAAGGCTTTTACCAGAGTTTGTGTTCTAACCTGAAGTTGAAGTGCTTCAGCTCTGTGTTGGCGTTTATCCACCGTCTTGGATGGGTTGACAGTTTTTGCTTCTCGTTGCAGGAGTACTGACCGCTGAGTACAGGTCAAGGTGCTCCACGCCCATACTGTAGCTGAGCACATTTGGCTGGTCTCGTTTTATCGTTTGACAGCCAGATAGCATTTCATTCATTCATTTACGGAGTAAAGTTTATATGCAGTTTCACACCTAGTTTGAGGTGACATGGCTGCTTTTTTTCTATTTTTCCCCCCCCTTTGCTCTAGATTTTTTTGCACTGCTGGCTTGGAACAGACTGTGGTGTGCACCTGCAGTCTTAGGCCAGCGAGGGCTGCACAAGAGTTCTCCTGGCCAACCGTTCATGTGCTGGTTTCTAAGATCTGCAATAATTTACTGCATCAGGTTCTTGTTTTTACCTGAACATAAATAAAGTAACTGTTTGACTCATCTTTGTTCATGTTTAGAAGGTTGGTTCATTGTGCTTCCCCTGCTGTGTGTGTCTGCTCATGTGACGCCGGCCAAGCCGTGATTTCCTGGACGTGAGACATTGTGTAACACTATTAAGTGGAGACAGCGGAGTAGGACAGGGCCACAACTGTGCTGGGAAGATCACTGTAAAGATGACCCCCCTTCCCCCCAAGCCACACCACTGCAGCCCCCGCCTTGTCTCCCGGAGCGCAGACGGTACAGCTGATGCTAGTGTCGTACCTCGGAGAACCACATAAACATCCTGTTCTTTCCTGGTCTTTACTTCTGTTTGATTGCTGTGTCACTTCATTGACTTTGGATGTGTGTGGGGTTGGACCCAGTTCATCCTGCTGCTGAACTGCTAGGACTGGGTGAAGCCTCGCTGGATACACACCAAAGCATGACATTTCGGATTCTGCTCACCCTGGATTACATGGATGAGGGAGGGCCACAGCTGTAAAATGCTTGTGAATGCAATTCCAATAGCTTGAAAAGCAGCAAGTATGTTTTTTTTTTTTTTTCCCCCTCAATCCTTGGGTGTAGGGATGAGCTTTAAATCATTAACTGATGAGCGCAGCAGTTGCCTATGACTTCATTGGTCTCTCTGAAATGCTGACTTCAGCCATGCCTATGTGAGACAGGTAAGCTTCCTGCTAGCTGTAGTCTTAGTGGAGAAGACCTTCAGCTAAATGAACATGGACTGAGACCATAAATCCAGAAGACTGTCACTGAGTTTGTTCCTCATTGAGGAGAGAGACATTTATCACCCATATTAGTAAACTTGAGTCCAAGGGGATGTTTTGTGATTGTTCTGTGTTCGCTCAATCTTAGGGTCCACCAATTTCAGTTGCCCTTGACCAAAAAAAGAAAAAAAAAAAAAAAGCCATACACATTTGCACTTGCAAGCTTTATTTCCATTGTCTCTCCCTAATATAGATGTTTCAGTGATGGGCTGAACTTGCAAAACAATAGCATTGTTTTTCCACAGGGACAAGACCACATCAGTACTGTATTTTATTTTGATACATACTGTAATAGTACAGTAGTAATTAGATGTGTGAATTTATTAAAGGAATATTGACGATAAGGCTGTTTCGGTGTCTCCCTGGGACCTGTAGTATGGGAGTCATGGGTGGCTACTCTACACCTGTAATGCTCTGCGGTGATGCTACGCCAAACTCTCAAGTCGTGCATTTTCACCCAAGTTCAGTGAAGGATTATTTTGAGTCCACACAGCCCTCCTTGAGCTTTGAACCGTCTCCTGTTCTGCTTTGAAGTTTTTGATACTGCTGCTGCTTTGTGATGACTGATGAGGTGCTACAATGTCTGCTTTTACTATAATGTGTATAGTGCAACAACTCAAAGATAAAGTTCAAACTAAAAGTGCTTTCCAAAAATGCTTTGTGAGGACCTGCTAGGTTTACACTGATGAATGTTGATGATATGCCTCTTAAATGACCCAGTGAACAGGTTAGAAAACTATAAACCTTTAGACTCATGACACTTGCGACCTGCCTCTTGACATGATACATGGGCAAAAGTATTGGGACATCTGGCCATCCCATTCTAAATGCGTAGGCATCAGTATGGAGTTGGTCCTCCATTTGCAGCTATAAACAGCTGCCACTCTTCTAGAAAGGCTTTCCATAAGATATTGGAGCGTATCTGTGGGAATCTTTGCCCATTCATCCAGAAGAGCATTTGTGAGGTCAGGCACTAGATGTGAAGGTCTAGCTCACAATCTCTGTTCTATTCCATCCCACGGGTGTTCAGTGGGTTTGAGGTCTGGGCTCAGTCAGGGCCAGTCAAGTTCTTCCACAACAAACGCCAAATTTTCGCTTTTTCAAAAATTATGTGAAATATAAAGAATGTTGAAAATAACGCCCTCCAACAAGTATGTAGATATTTGCTGCCACCTAGTGAATATTGGACGGTATCATTTTTTAATATCCAATAAAATAAAAAAAATACGGATTATCGAAAAGAGTTACTGTTACTCAGTATTTAAGCTGATGGATCTCACATGATAAATAGCTAGTTAGTTAGGAATTTGTGTAGGGAAACGGCAGAGTAATTTAAGATATAATTAAGAAAAGGTATACACAGAACGCTGTTATTGTTCGTTGATATATTTATTTACTTACTGCATAGTCTGACGGAGACACTCGAGAAAGAATTTAATCGTACTGTGTATAATGACAATACAACCTTGAAACCAGAAATTGTTCCATGACATTATGGGCTTAATTAATATCACATTTCAAATTAAGGAATATGTTCATACATGCTCAAAAATGCATGACGAAGCCACTGTTTTATACTTATATATGAACAGTACGGATAACCCCGCAAGAATTCGGACATCAAAGAAACCTTGCGTGCTCGGTTAACCAACCTTAAACCTGCTTAACTCCACCCCCTGAAACACGCAGGGACGTTATGCGTGTCGTGTACGTCATCTTTACGTCAACGGCGCATCCGGGAGTCTCGTAGTTTGACGGGTAGTCGTCATGGAAACGCTCTCAGTTAGCCGCCATTTTGTCAGTTGCTATTTCTTTTTTTGCACTTATTTGCTTTCCTGTCGGAGTAATACTCGTACTTTTTTGCGTTTATGGCAGTCGTGTTTTAGGAATGCTTTGGCGACCCTGGACTGGGACAGCTGAGAGGCGTGGCGCTCACTGAGGCGGCGCAGGCTGAGCGGTTTGTCCGGGTGTCCGTACCGCCGGGCCGGTCCGCTGCGCAGCTTGGCAAAGCGCGCCATTTTATGAGATTTCCGACCACCGGTTCGCGAAAACGGGCTTTTCACCCGAAACGGGCTCTGCCTTCCGCGCCATGCTTACGCTTCCCGTGCTCCACGCACAGGAGTGAGAAGCCTGCGGTTGTGCATGCTTGGCGGGCAAGGCTATCAGCTGCCCGGAAGCACCGCGGAGTCCAGGGGCGACGGCGGCGATGCGGGGACGTTAGGCGGACGCCGGCTAACCAGCGGGGCCGGCAGCTGCGCGGCGGCGCTGGATGCTGCAGCACCTCGCCGCGGCTCTCGGTCCGTAAATGAGGGTCGCGCCTAAGGTGAGTCTGTCCGCATGACGCCGCGAACCGCCGCATGACACGCCGTAACGATCCCACCGAGAGCCCCGATACCGGTGTCATAAGGAATCGTAGCCGGACCACGCTTCTGGCGTACCGCGGCTAGATCAGGACGCCGGGCATTTCCAGTCCGTCCAGTGCATCCCGTGGCTCTTGACGGTAATGTGCTACAGATGGTAATGGGAGCGGAATGCCGGTTGGAAGCGCATTGATCATTCATTCATCGAGGTTTCCTAAATGTAACATTTGACAGCGCCGTGATCAGGTAAACAGTTTAAGGCAGAGCGCTTTGGTTTTACTGTGTCTCCTGTCAGTTTTCAAGGGCAGCTGGAGACGTCACTTCTCACCGTCTGCCGTCGTTTTTTTTGTGCGTTTCTGCATGGGTGTTTAAGCTAATGGTTTTTTGGTGGGCTGCTGAGATCTTTGTGAATGCTTTCGAATGCATTTCTAACACAATGGGAGAAAAAAAAAATCAAAACTAGGTTTTCGTCTGGAGAAGATCTGGTTTGCCTCATATGGGAAAATCGTTTGCAGAATCGCGAGAAAATTTTAATTATTCACATATATCTCCTGAATTTATGCGATGATTTTAAATTATTGCAAATTTGTAGCATATGTTGCTTTTGCAATTTATATTACGTTCCTTGGAAATTAAACCTTTCTGATACCTTCATAGTCCGCCTGTCGTTCTGTTACCTGAACGTGTATCCGTTAAGCACATAGGGACTTATCGTTACTGCAGTGTGATTCGGTTTCGTATGTGCACACTTATGATGCACTGGTATTTGATAATTGACAAATGGGTCAATTTTGTTTCTCCACCCTCTGGACAAAATAACATTGTCTGTATATGGCAGTTTTCCCTCAGGTTATTATGCCATTGAGAGCAGATTGTACTCTCAGTAGCCATGGGATTTTAATGCTTTGTCTGTGTTATCTTGCATCCAATGTTTTATGGGAAAAACAAATCTTGTTTCTATCAGTCAGGTTCGACTGAAACACTTCTCTCCACTCAGCTTGTTTCACCACCAAGCTGCAGTTAATGATGGGAAAAATGAGGCTTCAGAAGCCATAGTGTGTGGGCTCGTCGCATCCCATCAATCACTGCCTTTTCTGTCCAATAGTCAAGCCAGGCAGCATTTGACAGAGCATTGTAATCCCACCCACTGTGGTTTTGAAGCCTTGTTGCAAACTTATCGCTAGTGACACTTAATTGGGAATAGTGAGTAACTGCTTTATTTGCCTGCGTGTTGTTAGACAATGACAGTTTAATAAATAAATGTAACACCTTTTTAGTAAAAATGAATGTATGTTCATTGATAGCCAGTATATACGTGCTGCAGAACCTCTATGCTTGTAGGATGGTGGACATCTTTCTAGTCTGACTGTGTGATGTTATTATTAATATGTCCATCCATCATCCAACCGCCACAGACCTGAGGCAGGATTCAAACCCACAAACTTGGAGGTATGAGGCAGCAGTGCTACACACTGTGCTGAGGCATTGGTTTGTGAGTTTTTAATCTTCAGGATTTTTTTTTTTGTTTGTGTGTGATTGTATGAACAATTGAAATTGCTGAGAGGAAAATATCATCTTGCATGGTCCCAGGCTGGTCTGAGCTTCCCCGTACAGTGTTTACGCACCCTACTCCACCATACAACAGGCCTTGGGTTTTAATATGCTCCATAACATTTTACATTGTGGTCTGTGTTCCATGTTCTTTTGTCAGAGTAAATTGTCATTGCTTTGATGAATTTAATGTATATTGGCACTTTTTTTTTTAACCAAACGTGAACATTCAGAGTATTAAATGTTTCTTTTATTTTTTAACAATCTCTTGCATCCTTTTGTTCTAATGAATCAACAGAGCTCTTGGCTCTTTTTGGATCTTGTAATCAGAGTACTTCCTCTTTGGTTCCACTCGTCACATAACTGTAACCCCAAGCTTATGAAAGCTGGGCACCTCCGAGCTGCCCAGTTGTAAGGGTTGCCAGTCCTTATAGCTGGTCGTGGTTTTCTATCATTTTTCTTTCAGGATGGTATGAGATTTGTGATCGTTGAAGTAAATGCTCTTTTTGTTCTTGTTGCAGCTTTTCTGGGCTGATTACTTCAGTATTTTCACCTGTGATACTGTACTGATGATATTTATCAACTTTAGATAGATGAAGACTTGCATAATATCCATATGTATGCTGTACTGTATCATGTATGTGCACTTTAATGGGGTGTGTAAGGGAGTAAACTTATTTTATCTGTATTTGTCTAATATTGTTAGGATATTTTTAGGGGTCTTCTTTTAATCACAGTTTTAAAAATAACATTTCTTGGTTTCAATTGCT
The DNA here is from genome assembly GCA_026779585.1 of Mormyrus proboscirostris. Classification (NCBI taxonomy): domain Eukaryota; kingdom Metazoa; phylum Chordata; class Actinopteri; order Osteoglossiformes; family Mormyridae; genus Mormyrus; species Mormyrus proboscirostris. Next base: position 385,915 of record JAODKF010000042.1, on the reverse strand, counting down.
GCTGTGGAATTAGGATTTCCTGTATTACGTATATATATATATATGTCATAGGTATGTATAAGTCAGAATCCATGTGACGTCATCACAATGGCAGGTAAATCTGTTTGTGTGACGTAGATCATTTTTGAAATTAGGTCCTCAAAAAGTTCACCTAGCTATGATTACTATACATTATGACATTAGGAAAGTGCTTTCCTGAAATATATTTCAGCATTTGAACAAAATAACAGATTTTGTCAAAGTAGTAGCTGTTTTCATACAGTGAAAAGCTAAATAAGAGAAATGTGAGTTTATACCACCTGAGCTAGGTAACCAAGGGCTTTCTAATTAGTGGTCTAGTAGATTGACGTTTGCAGGTGATGCAATAGGACAAAAAGGTGGGCTGTTTTAAGCATTGTGAGACACCTGCTTTAATCGAGGACAAATCTAGATCTAGATTCAGCTTTATGGCTAAATAAAATGGTAATGAATAGTAATAGACTCACTGTGTTTCCATATTAACTATAATTAGCGATTATGATTGGTGGTAGAAGTGTCAGTAGTTTGTCATGGAATACAATCTAGGTCAAATTGCTGGATACTGAACATAGAATGTGTGTGTTTAATAGAGGGGATTTATAAATGTATTATAACTTTCTTTTCATGTGGATTGTCGCCTTAAAGATATTATTTGGAGCTGCAGGTGGAATGTTTTAAGAAATATCTAGGTAATTTTTTTTTTTTACAATTTCTAGTTTGTTTTTCTTTAACCTGGCCCTAAACTTTCCATGAGAAGTCATCAAATGCTGATAGCTACTTGACATTTGCCTGTCTGCTGTCTTTGGGTTTCCTGTTCTCGCCTGTCGTATTTTGCCTTATAAACAGTAGTATTTCATGTTTTCAGGCTCAATGAAATTATTACATTTTTGTTAACTCTAATCCGGCTATGTAACTGCACAACAAAACAGCATTTAGTCACAATAGTCATTTACACTGCTGCTAATATTTCAGACTCCAAATGAGCTAAATCTCATTTACAGCACCTGTTTTTTTTCCATTTCTACAAAAAACACTTGTGACATTTCTGTGACCTATACCTTGTCACTGTTGATGGGTTAAATATGTCCTAATTGAGAAATGCTATTCTGGACCTGAAGTGTGATATTCAGTGCTGGCTCCTCCTCCTCCTTAGATATAGCAGTAAAAATGGAAATGGTAAACACCCTTTAACTAGTACACCGCGAGAATCGGTTTGATAAAAATCACTTTTCAAATTAATTACTTTTTGTTTTGTTACTTGCTGAATTGCATATTACTTTTGCTTTTGTAATTCGTTTAAATTATTAAAGAAAATCAAATGGTACATTAGCAATTAAGGAACTGATCTTGGATTCAAAATATTGTAGGTCATTCATCTCATGTTCATATGCTGTCTGTGATACCTTTGAACAAAGTACTGCATAGGATTTGATTCAGTGAATTTTTTAGATATATTAATGGTTCATTTGCATTGCAAAAATTTGCAAATAAATTTAATAATATACTTCAAAGTTCAGTAGATACTGGAAGTTCTTCTGTTACAGAAAGAAAAGGTGATTGTTCTGTGTTTATCCCACTGCTCTGCTTTGGTAAGTTTGTTTCTTCTTGTCTCTAGACAAATGCTGCTCCTGCATTGGGTTGCTTTTTTCTGCTGGGAACTAATGTGTGAAAAGCAGCTTGAGAATATGACAATGTGCAATTTCATTTCTCGTTTATTACTTGTTTTCCTATTGGATAATAAGTGGAAGCTCTGCCCTGGCAACAAAAGTAGGTTATTTGCATTCTGCCTTGTGATTGGGTGAGTTTGTCAAAGACCAGGCCAATGACATGAGATCTTACTGGTGGTAGGCTGTTGTAATTAGGTGCTGTTGCTGGGGTTCAGAATAGTGGTTACTCTGTGTGACTCCTGCATTGTTGCCTGGTGAAAGATGTTGATAAATGCGCCTTTAATGATCTGCAAAATTCACACTTGCGGCATATAGTCCGATTATAACACAGAACTGAAAAGATTTGATTTATGGACCAGAAGCTTTCTTGTGCAGAACACTCCTTTGAATTGGATTTAATTATACCTATACTAAATAATTACACGGATGACTCGAGTAGCTCCCATTCCTGCAGTGTGTGTCAGCCGATGCGTGTGTCGGTGTGTGAGCGGTACGTCGCGGCTGTTTGCAGGAGTTCCGGGAGCAGGTCACAGGCTTGGCCCTCCGCTGGCTCTGGGGCTGCTTGCTCCGGCAGCATCAGACAGCAGCTGCTTTCACAGGCGAGTCCATGCAGTTTTTGGCTCAGCAGAGCACCGTGCTTTCTGCACGCTCATGGAACGATTTGCTCGTGCTTTATCAGGGTATTTTATAATGACATCAGATGTTTTCCATCGTTTTTTTTTTTTCTTCTCCTGTTTTACAAATTTAATTTTTTAATCTGTATGACCCCTGGAAGGCTAAATTTGTTTCTAAACCCAAACCGGCCTGAATCCAGCAGGGTTTAAAAATATGTGTACAGGAATAATTTCACTGAGGTCATTTCTGCTGACTCACACTTACAACCCGTTATATTTCAGGAGGGGAGACTTCAGCATGCAAACCCTCATCCGTGTGGCTTGCACCTTCGTTCTCTTTCCATGCCGCTGGGCCCATGCCTTCACAGATGGCCCACTCCCAGCCGCAGTGCAGTGAGCACCTGCTGTGTGTGGGGGCCTCTGGGACGGAGCTGTCATACAGTGAGCCGGCCACAGACTCCCAGGTACTTGCACTCATGTACGGGGACACCCCCTTCGGGACAGATGATGCTTTGTCTTTCTTTTGTTTATCATAATGCTGCTTTATGCTGGTATGTGCACATTATTTGATCATTTGATATTACTGTGGTATTTCTGTATGGTTTTTTAAATTGGGAATTTAGATTGTTCGCAGTGAAGTATGTGTAATGACATTAAAGCATTTGTTTAGTAATGTGTTTTCCCTTTCTGTAAATGGGTGTGAGCATTGGAGAGATGTAACAGCACCCTATTTAAAAATGCAACAGTGTGTGTTTAAGTTTTAAGAGCTATTTTTAAAAAAATAGCTAGCCACGGTGTTTGCACGGTACCCGATGGCATACAGAAGGAGGTTAAATGTCTAAAGGTTTAAAATGTTTAAAGGTTCTAGGGAAGGTCACCATGGCTTTCCATTACAGGGGCTCATGCCACAGTGTTTCCGTGAGCCGGCGTCTGCTCCATTGAGGAAACTGTCCATCGACCTGATCAAAACTTACAAGCACATCAATGAGGTAATGGCATTTTCCACACTGGCTATACCCAATTTATTTCCTTTTTTTTTTTTTTTTTTTTTTTTTGTAAGCTTATAATTATGTGTAATGCATCTGTTAGGCTGTGGCTTGTGTAGTAGTGTAGGCATGAAACTTCAGGCACCTTTACTTTTCGACATTGAGGTGTACTATGCAAAAAAGAAGAGACGATATCAGCAAGGCCGAGGCGACGACTCCAGTCACAAGAAGGAGAGAAAAGTGTTCAATGACGGCTACGATGATGACAACTATGACTACATAGTGAAGAATGGCGAGACTTGGATGGACCGCTATGAAATAGATTCTTTAATTGGCAAAGGATCATTTGGGCAGGTATGATGATTCAGTGTAACGCAAACTAATGAAATGTTGGCCATTGCTTAGTCTTTTAGATTAAATATGGCTCCACTGGGACCTGCAAAAGTATTTGCTGGAATTTTGTACAGAATAACTTGAGGATTATCACAATATAGACATTGATATAATCTCTAGATTGAGTTTTGTTTTGACCCTGAGAACAGTGCAGTTTTAGATCTGGTTGACTTGAGACAGAACGGGTCTGAGTGTTTAGTGTCTGTAAAACGGTTGGTGTACTTTCTTGACCTCCTCGACACTCTCTGTGTCTCCTTGATCCCTCTGCCTTGTTTAAGTGCAGTTTCTCTCTTTCCTGTTAGGTTGTGAAAGCCTATGATCGCGCAGAGCAGGAGTGGGTCGCCATTAAGATCATCAAAAACAAGAAGGCTTTTCTCAATCAAGCGCAGATTGAAGTGCGACTTCTAGAGCTGATGAACAAACACGACACGGAGCTCAAGTACTACATAGGTATCGCTGTTTGTACCTGTCACTAGTGTGGCCAAAATACAGTAATGAATGAACCTAGTAAATGTCAGCTTGGCTGTTTTTCTCTTAGACTTTATTTTTTTTTTTCTTTTCAGTCCACCTGAAGCGCCACTTCATGTTTCGAAACCACCTCTGTCTGGTGTTTGAGATGCTCTCCTACAACCTGTATGACCTGCTGAGGAACACCAACTTCCGAGGCGTCTCTCTCAACCTGACCCGCAAGTTTGCCCAGCAGATGTGCACGGCGCTGCTCTTCCTGGCTACGCCTGAGCTCAGCGTCATCCACTGCGACCTGAAGCCGGAGAACATACTGCTGTGTAACCCCAAGAGAAGTGCCATCAAGATCGTGGACTTTGGCAGCTCTTGTCAGCTTGGCCAGAGGGTGAGTTGGACGCGCTTGTTTATGTGGTCTGTTAGCACAGAGCTTTGCATACTGAGATGTCATTAACTGATGATGGCTGAACCCGTTTCTTAGATTTACCAGTACATCCAAAGCCGATTCTACCGCTCCCCCGAGGTGCTTCTGGGCATGCCCTATGACCTGGCCATAGACATGTGGTCTCTGGGCTGCATCTTGGTGGAGATGCACACCGGCGAGCCTCTCTTCAGTGGGGCAAATGAGGTACGTTTTTAACTGTACTGCCTAAAGATCATTAAAGATCGTCATTGTAGGCTGTTCACAGGAAAATACAAGAGTAAAAAATCCTAGTACTTAATTAACAGCAATAGGAACTCATTAAATACTAATTTCACTTTTCAGCAAAGGCATGTTTACGATGTGTAGGGTAATAAAATTTATGTGTAATTATTTGATGACTTGTTTCTGAATGAACACAAATCTATTGTACAGCCTAACCTGTTAAAATGAGGGCATCCACTGACTGATAGAAGCTTTCATTGTTTCTTCTCAAACTTGTGTCTATAATAATATCTGACATCACCTTCTCAAATCTTCACAGACCGATCAAATGAATAAAATTGTGGAGGTCCTCGGGGTCCCTCCCAGTCACATTATGGATTTGGCTCCCAAGGCCAGGAAGTTTTTCGAGAAGTTGTCTGACGGCACATGGGGTGTGAAGAAGACCAAAGATGGGAAGAGGGTGTGTATATCTGACATCTGTCGTTTTGGAAGCTTACTGCCTTATTTGGTTGGAGTTTTGGTGTCGGACCGGCGTGTCACTAACGTTTCTCTGCCCTGCAGTACAAGCCACCGGCATCACGGAAGTTGCATACCATTCTGGGAGTTGAAGTGGGGGGGCCAGGTGGCCGTCGGACCGGGGAGGCCGGTCACACTGTCGCTGACTATCTGAAGTTCAAGGACCTCGTCTTAAGGATGTTGGACTACGACCCCAAGAGCCGCATCCAGGCGTATTACGCCCTGCAGCATAGTTTCTTTAAGAAGACGGCAGATGAGGGCACCAACACGAGCACGAGTGTGTCCACCAGCCCGATGGACCACTCACAGTCCTCTGGAACCACATCCAGCGCCTCCTCTAGTTCAGGTGCTCCTGTGGGGGGGTGGGGGGGGGTGGTCACGGTTCTAACCATTCTTCTCACTCTTTTCATTATGGTAGTGTGCATGTTATAGGGAAGAGCTGTAACCCCTCCTGCCATTCATACACACGCAGAGTCATCCAGACTGAAATTCACCAGTTTAGCTGCACTGCATTTTTCACTGGCATTGGCATCACAATCACGATCAGAATGACTTGTCTGTAGATCCAGAGGTCACTTATAATATTATATACATATTAGAAGCTTTTGCCCTCAGTGTGTATTATGGTATTCATGAATACACTTTCTCTCTGGTGTCATTTTACTGTTTAGTTTGCTCACTTGTATGCTCTGAATCTCTGTTTTCCTTAAGGAGGTTCGTCTGGTACCAGTACTGGTGGCCGAGTAAGGTCCGATATGAGCCATCAGCATCCGCACAGTGGGCCCTGGATCAGCACCGGATCAGCTTTGGACCGCGAGAAGATGTGTGGTCAGGTAAGTCGCTGTGCCTACTGGGAGAGCAACTATCTTCTTTTTGAATCGCAGTTGCTCCAGCCTCACTTTACCTCTGCCTGGCAGGTGAGGCAGACTTATGCGGTTCCTGTGGCCTGGAAGGAGCCGGTCCCTGCAGAAACCCATCCCGTTCAGGAGACCAGCTTCCTTGTTCCTCCCAAGCAGCTTGCAGTGCTACAGAGCGCCCCCTTGAGGCCAGTTGTGGCAGCGTGGCCACAGCCAGGCCTCCTCTCGCCCACCAGTACCATGTCGACGCAGAAATCCATGGAGGTGGGGCAGGGCCATATTTCCATGGGCTCCTTGTCTTCCTCGGCCTCCTCCTTCTCCACGTCCTCCTCTTCCACTGGGAACCAAGGCAACCAGATCTACCAGAACCACCCCATTCCTGCCCATGCCTTGGACTTCGGCCAAAATAGTGGCTTGACGACAGGCCTTGGCGATTTCTCAAACTCCCACCAGGAGACTGCCGTGGCAGAGCACCCCCCGTACCCCCTAGGTACAGCATCAGGACCTGGCCGGTTCGTTTCTGAGGCGTCCCACCTGGGTGGGAGGCCGGGTCTCCAGAGGGAGGATGCTGCTCTGCAGCCACACTCTGTGGCTAGCTCCTGAGTGCGAGAGAGCGAGGGAAATCTCACCGAACCATTACAACCCTACAGACGCTTTTTGTCTTTTTTTTTTAAGATCATCTACTTGCAAAGATCTCTGTAATATGGCAAGAATTCTGCCAAGATGTGCATACACCATTTTATGTGGTACTCTGACTCTAGTTATTCCATAGAGGAACCGCCTCTGAGTTGGGGGCAGGTGTTCTGTGTGTGTGCGTGGGCGTGTGTGTGTGTGTGTGTGTGTGTGTGTGTGTGT
>JAODKF010000042.1:353298-372257 GCA_026779585.1 Mormyrus proboscirostris | reverse complement strand
GGGACATGGAAGCATCAACATACACACCAAGGTCTTTCTCATAATCAGCTACCTTTATTTCAGTAGGACCCATAAAAACTCATTAGTGTATATTGGAGCATAAGGTGACTGTGTGTTGTGCAGCTGACTGCATTTTCTGTCTGGCGCTATGTCGCATTTGACAGTTTGAGTTGAGTGTATTGGTGTGGACATATAAACAAAGAAATACAAAATCCATCAGAAAGCAAACAATGGGAATCGCCAACCTGTCTAAATGACTCTCTTACACATGTCATGATTTGCTGATGTAGACGGTGGCCAATGGCTGTACACGTCAATGACCACAAAGTACCAATACACTGGACATTTTCCTAGTTTCGTGAAGGACCAGAGGGCCTCATTATGATTGATCTGAGCTACCTGACGGAGGAGGAGAGGGAGATGATTTTGATGGTATTGAAAAGGGATGCGGACCTGAAGAAGGCTGAGGAGTATCGCATCAGGTGGGTCCAGTGCGTCTTCAGCTTCCTTTCTCTAGAACTGATGTTTTCATTAATATGTTAGATTCAATTGTCTAATGTGCTGAGCTACACCCAAAAGATGAGCTTCCTATACCAGGAGTCGAACCCAGGCCTCCTGCGTGAAAACCAGGAATCCTAGTCACTAGACCATATGGTATCACCTTCATAGGCTACATAGTGTCGACTTTTATATCAATGAAATGTCATCTTTCAAACAAGGTAACATTCTTGTTTACTCCAATCTTTGAAGCCATAAAAGCCATTATTTAATTATCTGTATCACGTATCTATCTTGAACTGTGTAATACTTGTGTATTTTCGTCCCATCAGAGAACTGGAGAAGTTGCGGGACAAGAGCCAGCTGAAGTTCCTGACGGGACAGTGGTTTTATGAGGTCCGATCACATAGACACCGGATCCAAGGGTCTGAAATTATTAGGGCCTCCCTGAGACGGCGGAGGCCAGCAGCAGCGTGTGAGTTTCCTTCTGAATCATATATGCAGTCAGTTGGAGAAGATGATACGTTATTGTTGGAGGTGTAGTTATAGATGAATGATTTGGGGGGGAAGTGGTGGCTAAAAAGCATTTTAAAATAGGCCTAACACCTCTGGTTATTGCAATGGCTTCAGATGTTGTGACCTTCATCAGATCTGAGATATTTAAATAGAATTATACTGGACCAGAAAAGAACAGTTGTGAGTGGGGCCATAGTGATCTTCTACAGTGCTCTGTGGATACGTTTTTGGTTAATGTTTAGCTCAATCTTGGCCAATGGTTTTCTTTCAGCCTTTGTAGTTGAATCCGCACAGCTGGAGAAACCCTGCTCAACCTACAGTGGAAAGCAGGACAGCCCCTTCTCAGCAGAGCCTTCTCAAATCACAGAGAGAACTTTTGTAGATTCCCAACGGTGATCCATCTCTCTCTGTCTCACTATCTGTCTGCCTTGTCTGTCTCTCTTTCTCTCTCTCTCTCTCTCTCACACACACACACACACACACACACACACACACACACACACACTTACCCATTCTTATACTTCTTTATGATTAAGAGTTCTGTGAAAAAAAATATAACAGATAACACAGCATGAGGTTAACCAAACCCTGGACATAATTAGCTTTGACAAATTATGGTCCTTCGACATAGAAGGTAGAAGCATAAGAAGCTCTGTGGTTGGTTGTTTGTTAAGGGAGGTCCATCAAAACATGCTGTAGTGGAGTTTCAGGGTTAGTACATGGTTCACTGGTTTACCTATGTGACTTCAAGGCGTTGGCACCTTATGACAGTCCTAAGAGCCTTGATGACTCATATTGATTCAACAGAGGTGTAGCTTACCCACACAAAGATACTCAGGTACACTTACGGTCTCAGCTTATGTCATGCAATATAATGCGTTCTAAAGACAAAATGACAAGAACTAAATGAGGACTAACACAAATTAAAAATAAACGTACATATTTTGGCACAGAATGATTATGAAAAAAATCCTACCAGAATGAAGGCTTACTTGGCAATACACGATGACCCGAGAGGTTTAGTTGCTGACAAAGTTGTAGAATGGACAGTACGTGTGATTATTTGTATATGTTGTCACTGAAATGGTGGGTCTGGCATCTCAGAAACAGCCACCATCCTGAGATTTCCACAGAGTATGGTGTCTTGAGTTCGTTTGTCGTTAAGGGAGGTGCGAGATCATGTCCTGCCACATGGTGCAAAAAGCAAGAAAAAACATCCAGTCAGAGGCAGTTCTGAGGGCAACAAAAACACCTTGTTAATAATCTGACCAGCTATAAAGGAATGCCCAGATAAATTAAAGTTAACAGGAAGGACACAAGAGCAAAGGTAGCATTTTTTATATGGAAAGTTTTGAATGCCTTATTGAATCCATGTCTCAAAGAATTCAGGCAGTTCTCTAGGCAAAAGGGGGTCATATGCAGTACTAGGCTGGTGTGCCGCATACAGTGATCACATTCAGTATATTGTTTGATTTATTTTGTAAGAGTGACTTTATGCTCTCTTTAGGGAACTTTTCATTATGCTGCCAGTTTTCCAGCAAGAAAGAGCAAACCAAGGAGTCAAGGTCTGTAAAAGGCGCAATATCTTCTAGGCATCTGCATTTTGCTTGAAGAGCTATTTCTACTGAACCTGTGTGTTGCTGCACCATCTGTTACATGGAAATGTATTGTGTTTTTTTATTTTTTATTTTAAATTGAAGCAAAGAAGCAACCCGTTCAACACAGCATTAACGGGACCAGAAGTATTTCAAGAGTCAGAGAGCAAGAAAACCATTGCTATGGATCCACTGAAGTCATCTGAAGGGGGTGAGAGTTCACATTAGAGCAGAGTCCTAAGAGAACAGTGTCCAGCAGCGGTAGCTGATTGCATTTAATCACCTGTTCCTGAAGAGGGTCTGAAAAACGCAGGTTCTTATTGTATTGGGTATTTGTGAAATATGATTTCCTGTTTTGACGTTGTATTAGAAAGGCATTTTAAAAACAACCCCTGATTAAGTAGAATAATACATCTGATGATATTACAGTAGGTGTTTTATATCTTGCAACAGGTTAAATTCGAATATAAACAAAATAATTTCTGCAGTTTTGCAGGGTCTAAGGCAGGGTTATTCAAATCACGCTCCTCAAGGGCCGAGCACTGCTGGTTTTCCAGCTTTCCTTTACCTGAGAGCCAGTTGTGAAACCTCTGGCCAATTAGAGCCAGAAATTATTAAGCTAACTACCTGGGAGACTTGAAAACAAGGCCTGGATTTGGAATCGAGGGCCAGACTTGAATAGGGGGGGGGGGGTCTAAGGTATCATTTGATACCAGCGCAAGGTATTTACCAAAAAATTTGCATTGTTGACTTCTCCTCAAAGCCCTCGAAGTTTACTCACTTTGCGTGTTACCTCAGTGCGCGTCTCACTTGGGTACACTCTCCTGGCTCATCATGTTCTCTTCCTGCACTCAGAGCATGCAGAGTGCTGGCAGCAGTATTACCACTGTATGATTCTCTGTCACAGCCCTTCCCACAAATCAGTGGGCAGGAATCGGTCACAGCATCTCTGCGAAATGCTCTAGTCCAGGTTTAGGCAATCCTGGTCCTGCAGTGCCGGTATCCCGCAGGCTATCTATCCTACCTGATGTGTCTGCCTGGGATCAGGTGTGGTTCCTCAGAGACCAGGTATTGTTTGTTTGGGGTTTCAAGGAATAGTATTAGTTTCATGCAGAGTCCCCCAATATCCATGGGTGATACGTGGACCTACTGCACAGTAAGATATCACCAACATTGAACACAGTAATAATAAACTATATAAGTACATCATTATAAGGTACTATACTCTCTCGAATGAAAGGGATTCTGATGTTTTAGCCTGATTCACAAGAGATGCAATGAAAAAATATCATGCATTAAGGGACAACAGAGCAATCAAAGTCATGCTTTTATACCCCTCAAAGAATGAAATAACAATGAAAAAACACACTTTTGCATAATTTACAATGAAACATATGATATCACCATGTAACAGCCTGTACTTGCTTGGCGCACAGTTTGAAATTTATGAACCATATATTTCTGTAAATTTTTTTGGACACTGCAGATAACTGAAATCTCGGATGGGGGTCTCCCGCTGTATGTAGATTGTATAAATATGAATATGAAATACATATTATAAAACTATTTGATCCCACCACAATGACAGACTCTTATTTCTTTGCAGGTCAATATGACTTTCAACCTGAACCCCACGTTTATCTTGTACCCTCCCATTCGTCCCTGGGACGTGAGGAATCCGAGGTTGCAGCAGAGAGTCAGGAAATAACAGAAGAAGGAGAATCCGTACTGAAAGTACTTGAGTGGTTCAGTAGAAGCTCGGATAGTGATGACAAAGAGAGCAAGCTAAAAGGAGAATCAAACTACCCTAAAGATGGCAGCTCGACCTCTAATGCGCTTGTTTCCATTGAGGTCCTGTCACAGAAGCAGCAGGAACAGGAGTTAAGCGCATCTGGTAACGCAGAAGACAAGGAAATTGTTCCTGGAGTAAGTCAGGATGAAACGAAGATTCTTGAAAGTAACAATGGAGACAACTCTGAGTCCTTTGGAATGGATCTACCATTTCAAAGACGTTTTATATCTACTGTAGAAATACAGACAGGAATACAAAGGGAAAGTGAAAGAATGATGCCCGACATGCAACAAAATGCCGAACAAAATGAAGTATTGGAGAGCTGCCATGATGTGAAGCCAATAGAGGCACAAGATGAGAAACCACCCCGGATAGTTGCCAAGATGAAGTCATTCTGGGAAAAAGGAAATGGTGTGGAAGTTCTGAATAGCGGGTCAGGTGAACAAGTGAAAACTAAAGAGGCAAAAATCAGCCAAGCCGATGTGTGCCGAAATAACAGTGAGACTGTTACGTGCTTGGGTGAGGAAGCCACTCTATCCATAAGCGATAAAATTTATGAAACAGGAAGTGACATATATAAAATACACACCTTCCATTCAGCTTCCCCTGATTTTCAAAGTGACGAACAACTTGTTGCTTTGGAAGACAATATCAGACATAGGGGTGTGACAGATCGTTCTGAAGGCTCCGATGCTGCTCGTAAGCCTGAAGATGCTAAATATGAAAGTAGTTACTTACTGGATAGTCACAATGACCAAGAAATTAACTCTGCTACTCAATACGTCATGAACGAGTGGATGAAATATACAGAGCTTCCTGTTAGTACACAGCAGACAACTCAACTGCAGCAGAGAGAAGGAGGGTCCAACCAAACTAACCGCAGTGCTAGCAAGGTTGGACAGTTAAAATCCATGTGGGAAAATGAAGTGATTGGGCCCAAAGTGGCTGACCATTCAAAGGAGGTTTTTGAAATTCAGCTGACCAAACCTGCAGTGGGAAGTTCTACAGATAAATCATTTGCTACAGATAAATCATTCGATCTGAAGAGGATGGAAACAGAATTAAGCAGTGAGCCTGTGTGGGCGACATCTTCTCCACTCAGACAAAAGCCCAAATTCACAGTACTTTCAATGAAGGAGAGAATGGAAAGACTGCAGGAAAACTCTCCAGTCGACTCACAGTTCAAAAACACCCGAGACTTCTGGGTGGGGGCAGCCTCAAGCTTGCGTGATCCACAGTATCCCACTGCTGAAGCACAACTGACCAGTCCAGAGAGGTTCCACTCCAAAGGTGCCGAGCCACAGGGTCTTGGGCAGCAGAGAGGGGCTTTTCCTGGAGAGGAGTCAAAGATGTTCGTAAGTGAAAATGACCAGCTACAGGCTCCACCCTTAGATTCAGGAAAAACTCACGCCAGGCAATTAAGTGCTGAGAATAAGGAGTTAAACATCTTCATGAATGTACCATCACCTAATAGGGAGATTCAAGACAAGGATCAACCTCTTTTAATCTCTCTACTTGGTGAGGAACAGGACGTGGGTTCAAGCCCTTTGGGTGAAACCAAAATTGCCACGTCAGAATCGCCACAGTGGCTCTCTACAGATGATGGGCAGGGAAAGAAGGCCTTAGCACAAGCCTCAGTAGATGAGGTACTTGAATCACAGTCCATAATTATCTTGGAAGACAAAAGAATCCCCATTAAGCCAGCTAGATGGAATCTACGAAGCTTGGACGAAAGAACTAATGCTCCACAGATAAGTCCAGTCATATATCTCGAAAAGTTACAACAGCGGGAAAAGCAAAAAAAATATGAGGAAAACCAGAGTGCAAAACAGATTTTCTATAATACGGGAGACTACAGAAAGTCCTTGTCTTTGGAAGAGATTGAGGTCTTGGGAATTTCAGAGAAGGAAAATCTTTCTGAACTGGGGAAAACTGAATGCCAGAGCGATTCCAAGCTCCTAGCAGAGTCGAAAGGCCAAGCTACTGGATTCATGAGCTCACAGATGACTAAGAGTGGTGGTGAAGAAGGGCAATGGAACCCCACCCAGCATGTTGCAGGGGGCGATGACCTTGAGGTGACTTTCAGAACCAGCACCCCCGAAGCAGTATCTCTCAATTGGACAAGTCCAGTCAGTGAGTTTACATTTTTTCTCTTGACTAAAAAATCTTTGCGTTAAAATGTCTCTAGCTAATATTCTTCATCCTTGGTCTTTGAAAAATTAACGAAATAATCAGTATACAGTGGAGTCAGTTCTGTGTCGTTCGTATTTATGAAGGATGCTGAGAGCCAGTATTTAGCTTGAACAGAGTCTGTATCAAGTACTCTAATGAATGAAATTATGCTGTGAAATTTACAAATTTAATGTAAATTCTTGAAAATAACAGAACTGAATGAAATAAATCTTGCTAAAATGTCTTTACTTGCGCCCACTAGAGACTGAAGCCCCTTTGGTGTCGAGTCTGAAATCTGAACCTGCAGAGTCACCCGTTAGACTTATTGCCTCATATAAAAGTGTTGAAGACTTAACCTTATACACTACAGGTGAGGATCCCCTTTAGCTTATCATAGCAAACTCTATTTACTCTATAAGTAAATAGTTTTCTAGAGCAATGAGCTGTCATAAAGAGTTCATTAGTAATATGTCCTAGGAATCCTTTGAATGTAGGTATTAGGGTGTGTTTTTGATCCCCACCCAAAAGGAGACACTTCCTATTGTGTATCAGAGTAATGTGCAGGGGCTACGCCCTACTTATACAGTTCAGCTTACAGTATCTCAGTGCTGCATCCGATTGAATGATCGAATCTCGCAGTAGCCAGCGGAGGACAATGTAAGAACCGATTATGTAACACCCAGGTCAAATGGATGATCCATGGATGTGGATTTTCTTGCTTGAGTTAAACATGGATTGTCTTGTGGTAAACACCTAACTGATCGTTCTTCCCAAGGAGAGGAAGGGAAGAGGAATGTCGATGGAAGCAAGTCATTTGCCGTGTATAACGGTAAATATCTCTAGTTCTTCCCATAGAGCTCAATCATCTATTCATTTATTGTACATGCTCTGGCAGGTTTGGGCCAGTAAGGATACAGCTGATTCATTTAACGTTTGTGCAGATACACTGCAGCATGATTCTTTTTCACATATCCCACCTTGTTCAGCGTTTTTTTTTTTTTTTTTTTTTGCACATAGAAAGGAAAAGCAAAGCTTGGGGTCTGAGCAAAGGGTCAACTGTCCATCCAGCCCCCCAGAGCATTTTTTAGGAAGTTAAGGACCTTGGTCTTGGGCCCAATCAAGAAGTGGCTACTCTGCCAAGTGTGGGAATCAAACCAGTGATGTTCCGATTGTGGGGACAGGGGCATAACCCGCTAAGCCACACACAGCATCCAGACATTTTCCCAGCAGGCCCTGGGGATCTTGCTTTTTAGCTGCAGGGGGCGTTAGTGGGAGCCAAGCATGGAGGATTAAGGGTGCGACGGCTGCCGAAGTGCTGCAATTTTTACAGGTGGCCTTCTGTCCGTGGTGCTGACAGAGTTTAGCAGCTGTCTGGCTTTTGGCTGGAGCTGTGCTAGTTTCTGGGGCCCAGTGTTGATGGTCTGACAATACCAATATGCATGTGTGTATGTATACACAGGCACACACACAGACAGACAGACACACACACGCACACACACACACACACACACACACACACACACACGCGATAAAACCCCAAGATGAAAACAGCTCTTTTCTGTTTATCCCAGCAATTATGGTTAATTAATTCTACATAGACATACTTAATCTGATTGGGCCTATTTAATATGCAACACCATTAAGAAGTTGCAAGAAAGGCAGATTTTGGGTTAACTGGGCGACTGCATTGGCGCGGTGCTGTGTTTGCAGTGGACGTGTCATCGTACGAATGTACACACCTTCTTGATATTCCCATTTTCCAGTCTCCCCAGAGCCATTTGTTCCCAAGTCCTCCTTTGCAGAGCCCGACAAGTTGAAGAATCTAAGCATCTCTGTACCTGACTTCCTACTGGATGAGGTAAATCGGTCTGCAAAGCACATACCCTGTGACTGCTGGTAGCCAGCAGCATCCAAAATCCCATCCATTGCATCATCTCTTGATGTTACCGAGGGTCTTTGCCATGTTCATGCTAATGTTCAAGTAGGGAAGGTACCTCAGGATATGACGCTAAGCTGGGACTGAGCTCTCTGTACCACATCTCACCCTGTCATCTCTGTACCCCGTCATAGAGCCCAGAAAGCGTCAGTGACTCCACCTATTCATCAAGCTTCCATAGCAGGATGGGCAGGTCCCTCACCAGCCTGAGTTCCTCATCTGACTTCGCATCAGTGTCCTCTGTATGCACAACCATCAGCCTACTCCAGTTCCATCAAGTCTGAATTAAGCTTTCTCTTCCTATCAGTTAAAGTTCTTGATAGATCTTCATAGGTTTATTTTCCTCCTTGGTTTGTTGTTGATGATGAATTTTTACTCCTCTTGGATTGCAGGTGCTATTGTGCTTGTAACAGAAAAATTACCTTATTCATTTTTTTGACTGCGGCTGTTGTAGAAATATAGCTAGAACTCGTGCATGTTTTTTTTTTTATATGGATTTATAAAATTCCTCTTGAGCAGGTGAGCGAGAGTGTAGTGAGCCTCTACAGCGGAGACCTCGCTGCGGTGGAGGTCAAAGGGACAATACAGTTTTCCATCAGCTATGAGCAGAAGTTGAAGGAGTTCCACATCTTCATCGTTCAGTGCAGAGACCTGGCAATCGCAGACCAAAAGAAAAATCGCACTGACCCGTGAGTACATTTATGATTCGTGCTACTTGGTGTTGGAGAGCTGCTTGGATTTCCAAATCAAATTACAGGTCTAAATTACATTATGTGTTTATATTTTAAAACTACAAGTTATATGAAGTAATTCCATTTATTACAAGAGTTCTTGGTAGATCAGTTTTCTACAGGATTGTTACACCTTTCAGCTTACAGTATGTGCCAAACCTTGAAATTTGATGAACACTATTCCTACCCATAGCTTTATCTTTCTGTCATGTGTATTTATTTACTGTTTCAAAGTTAACTGTGCATACAACCCTAGATATGTAAAAAGTTACCTCTTACCGGACAAAGCAAAGATGGGAAAGAGGAAAACGTCAGTGAAGAAGAAAACACTAAATCCAACTTTCAATGAACTTCTTAGGGTAAGAGTTTCACCATGCAGTGTTATCACCATGCATTGTTATCACTATGAGGTGCTATCACTATGCAGTGTCATCACTTAAGCATTGCCACTATGCAGTGTTATCACTCTGAGGTGTTATCACTATGCGGTGTTATCACTATGCAGTGTTATCACTATGAGGTGTTATCACTACGCAGTGTCATCACTTAAGCATTGCCACTATGCAGTGTTATCACTATGAGGTCTTATCACTATGAGGTGTTATCATTATGCGGTGTTATCACTATGCAGTGTTATCACTCTGAGGTGTTATCACTATGCAGTATTATCACTATGCAGTGTTATCACTCTGAGGTGTTATCACTATGCAGTGTTATCACTATGAGGTGTTATCACTATGCAGTATCATCACTTAAACATTGCCACTATGCAATGTTATCAGCTTGGAGAGACTATGCAGTGTGTATATGTTCCATGAGGTGGATTACTGGCCCATCCAGGGTGTCCCTTACACTGTGTACTTTTCTTCAGGGAATAGGCTCCAGGTTCACCACATTTCTGTGTTGAAGTGTTTAAGGAAAACGGACGAATGTCTTTTCTGTGGATCGCACTTACAGTGTTCCTGTCATCTTGCCCGCAGTACCGAGCCAGTCTGGACATCATCCAAGCTCAGACACTCAATCTCTCCGTGTGGCACAATGACACTTTTGGACGGAATAGCTTCCTTGGCGAAGTCGACATAGACTTATCCACATGGGATTTCAGAAGCACACCGATGAATAACATGTTCCTGAAACCAAGGGTAAGGAAATGAAGACGAGGGCAGATTAGGGCCATTTTTATTTCTTAATTTACATTTACCCTGAAAGATTCATACTTGCCTCAGAGTCTGATCTGCAGAGACATTTGTTAGATTAGGATATAAGAAAACAACCATGAGAGTGTCGTGTTTGCTGGGAAATGAACATTCTAGAAAACCTGAGCTTTCCTTTCCAGATCACTTCCAAACTGCAGCCCTCGGATTACAGAGGGGAGATGACATTAGCTGTACGCTTCCTGCCCAAGATCGCTCACAGTAGAGAGACGATGACTGCTCACACTTCCAGTACGCAACCTTCCACGCATGTTTACCCAGTAACAGCTCTGCAAAATTTCGTGTAAAGAGATATGCACAAAATTTTCACAATTAGCTACTATGAGTACATTAAAAATGATCGCCTGGCCTTTGGTACAGGTCTGTGAGTGTACAGATCACAGACCTCAAATACCATTTTGCACACAAGACTTTACTAAACCTAAAACGTAAGGGAGATTATGTATCAAATACCCTAACTGCACTACAATCAGCAATATAGCCATTTGTGTAAAATAATTTTATGTTTTGGCTGGAGCTGTGCTAGTTTCTGGGGCCCAGTGTTGATGGTCTGACAATACCAATATGCATGTGTGTTTCTCTATGTTGTTTCTGTCTATGGATGCCTTTATGTTAAATCTGATAAGGGCTAAGAAGGACATGAGGTGTCCATACTGTACGTGATGCTTGTCTTCCATGGCTAGATATTCAAGAACCCGACAGTGGTGAAATCCACATCTGGGTGAAAGAATGCAAGAACCTACCTATCATCAGGGGTTCGACTGTGGACCCATTTGTTAAATGGTAAACCTTACGATGTTCATATTTAATTCCCTTTCAAACTGTTAAAAAGTGTGACGATAATTTCTGTTTAAACCAGTGTGCTACATTATAACATGAAAATGCTTTTTGACATCTTTACAAATGCGATACAGTGGAAATACTCTGTGTTCTAAGGTTTTAATGACACATCACAGTTTCTGAACAAACCTCGGCTTATTGAATGGAAATGAACCAGAGCAATACGGGTTTCTGTAGTTTTATATTTCCAGATACTAGCAGAAAGAGTCGCCAAAAGACCAGGGTATTGAAGAGAACGGCTAATCCCGTGTTTAACCACACCATGGTGATTGACGGCTTCCGGGAAGGTGACTTGCGAGAGGCCTGCACTGAGCTCACAGTCTGGGACCATGACCGACTTTCTAACCACTTCCTGGGAGGCCTAAGGCTGAGCCTGGGGTCAGGCGAGTGACCCTAACCGCCAATACGTCTCTCACTGGACTCATTCTAAGCTAAAGTCTCAATTTACCAAGTCTCACTGAAATCAATGTCATCCTTACAGCATGTCCCAAAAATCATGTGAGCAGTGACATTCTGGGGCCCCATTTGAAAACCCCACCCTGACCTCCCTCTCAGTTCCAAAAACTAATTTAATAGCCAGCAAGTGGAGTGAGAAGATGGCAGAGCGCTAGCTGGTTAGCAGAACATGCTACTTCAGCATCTCCTAAATAAGGAGCCTGTTTATTTAATATAGTAGTAACTGTGGCCCTGTGCGGATGCATGGTTTGAGTATTGGCAAACACCGGCTCTCCTTTAGGCATCGCTACTAATGCCTCACACGATCACCTGCTTAGAGATCATCTTTTATCCTGATAATGTAATCTCCAGAGCTATCAAGTTGTTTTTCCAAGGTTTTCCTCAAGGTGGCGCTGTATCTCAGTGCTTTTCTAATAGTGACACCAGTCACCAGTTCATACTGCATGCTGAGGGCTGGATGTACAGGGCCTCACGCGTTTGACCATCCCATCATAACCAGCGTCACGTTTATACAATTGGTGATCCTTGATGGGGTCACAAGGATCCAGTACGCGGAGCACAAGGCGAGGGTGCACTCTGAGCGGAATCTCAGCCCATTACGGGGTACACACTCACATACCACACTGTATGATCCCCAGTTCCCCAGCTGCTTGTCTTTGGACTGAGAGGGGAAACTATTGTTTTGTATGGTGCTCTGCAGTGATGTTGTACGCAAGTAGATCTCAGATGAATAAAAATGTCTTTCTCTGCCAATTCAGGTAAAAGCTATGGGAGCGTGGTGGACTGGATGGACTCAAGTGCTGACGAATCAAAGTTGTGGAAACGAATGATGGAATCTCCCAGTGAATGGGTGGAGGAGACGCTGCCGCTGAGAGTGGTGACACCAGTAAGACATACCTGGAAAAAATGAACTTGGTGATTCGCTAAGATAGCTGCAAGTACTGTGCCATGCAATTCCGTATTTCGTACTTTAAAATCAGTATCTTGAAGATTTTAATATCACCACCTTATTATTATTATTGATTCTTAGTAATCTTGGCTACTTTCATAGCTTCCAATTGGTGATTCAATCAGTTGCTGCTGTCAAAAACTTAAACCCCACCATATACCATCGAAAGCTTTACCGCACATTGAGGTTTCACATAAAGCTTAGGCAAATGAGAACATTCCCCCCTGTACCTTCTGCTGCTCTTAATCAAGTAATGTCAGACTATAATAAAGTATGTGAAACACTTTGTGGTGTTGGTCTCGAATTTGAGGAATTCTGAGTTTCTGAAACCAAAATGTACAAAAGTCAGTTTAAACAATTCTGTCAAACTATAATTATTAGTTGAATTTGTGGAAAAAAAGTGCCCAAATGGCAGCATTAACCCTGACTTTAACTCTTTAGGCAAATCAAACCCAAACCCTAGCTTTATCCTAAATAGCAATCCTAATCACCTTTTAATATAACAATACAATAAGACGTCTTTTCACTTAAGTAAGACTGCACTGCCATCTACAGACCGAAATATTTACTGCATCTAGTAAAGTAGTTTGGTTTACAAAATATGCTGTAACCGCTGCATACTCTGCAACAGCTCCAACATAATCTGATTATTCTAACCTTAAGGACCATACCGATGTCTCTCAAAGCACTCAGTCATCCACTATGTAGCTCTGAAAAACAATGGTCACCATGGCTCCACCTCCCCCCAGAAATCAGATATACTATTTTATAAAAGCTGTAATTTATTTCGCAGAGGTTACTTCAACACACAGAGGTTTAAAGTGCCATTTTCCACATTTCCAGTGTCAATAAGTGCCATTTCACACACTGTATTTACCCAGCAACGCTAAAAAAAGGCTACAGAAAAAGAATCATGGAAACATTCATGATAAAGATTTGATTCCTGAAGACATTTCCGTCTTCTCCGGCTCAGGATGAAACCCCCGCCCTCCCGTTTTCATCAGGAAAAAAAAAGGAGTGCAATTTCACTTTTAATTTTCCCCAAGAAGATGATTTTGCTTCTGAATTCCGAAACCCCTTGAACAGTCGGAGTCAGGCGCTGAAACTCTACTGCAGCATCGCAACAGGAATGCAAAACTTTGACCCATAACTTTGTCCGGAAGAGATGAAAACGGCAATGGGGTTGGAACAGTCATGCATCAGAATGCGTGGTGACGGGGCTGCTGGTCGTCCTTCATAAACACAAGCGATATTCTTTGATTCGTTCAAAATCATTCTCCTGAACATCATCACTAGTCATCTCGAGACATTAGCAGCCATTTTACGGAGCCGCTCTCTCCCCGTTCCCACTGCGGCCATCGATTAACGACGAAGGGGGGAGCCGGCAGAAGTCTGTCGGCGCTGTAGACCGGGCAGCTCTTCAGATCGCAGGGCCAGTCCCTCCATGCGTAACGGAGCGCTGCCACAGAACCGGTGTATCCCTCCACCTTCAGCAGGACAGAGTTCTGGTCCCAGCCGGTGACAGGGGCCGACGTCCATTTTGTGGACGGCTGGCATGACTCCTGGCCCTCGGAGAAGCAGACCTCAACAGAACCAGAAGAACGAGCGTCAAAAACCAAAACTTCACCCCGAATCGACTCCTTTCACATTAAGGAGAACCGGGAGTAATGCAGACTCACCTCGAACAGGGCATGTTTTACGGACGTATTGAAGAATATCGCCTTATCGAAGGTGACGTTCAGCTGATACCCGTACAAGATGCACTTTTCTGGGAAGGGTCCTTGGAAAGACACGCCCGACTGTCCGTAGGCCACGGCTCGGGCCCCCAGTGTTAACCTGAGGGCCACTTCCTGTTTGTAGCGTGGGTGGATGCTGCCGTAGGGACATGATGTTACACATCCAATCGCACCACCAGTCAGAAGTGTTCGCAAACCACAGGTTTTTACAACTTTTCCATTTATTTCATAAACAAAATTTTTTTTATTAAGTGAGAATAAAATTCTAGCCGGACTTTAAAAGCACTAGTTACCGTTTCACCCCATGAAACAGAGCAGTATTTAATGTCCCTTGTAGAAAGAATGCCTTGAGTTTTCTCTGCTGTTATAACTGCTAGAGGAAGTTACTTTTTATTAATCAAACATATGACATTTTCTTACTAGTAAAGGTACTCAAATAGTGAACATACTGTAAATGTATTTGTTAGCAAAGAATATTGAGTATATTTTTAGTAAATGTTAAGTGAGCAACATGCAAATGTAGAAAATCTCAGTGTCGCCAAAAACTTTTGACTGGTAGAGTACATTAAAAAAAAAAAAATCAATATACATAAAAATCAAACAGCACTTACATCTTAAAATGTAGCCATTTAAGACAGCACTTTTTGAATTAGTTTTTAATAATTAGGGCGGGTGTTCAAGGCAAAGCTACTAAAAGCTGCAGTGCAGTTGTACCTCAACTGTGGCACTACAGAAAGCTATGAGGTACCTCAATACATACTTATTTTCTAATCCATAAAAATGAGCATTCTTGCTGCTTGGCTCCTGGTGTGCGCATTCTCACTCATATAGTTCTCAGTATGCAACTGGCTAATGTCTTTTTTCATGGCATTAAGGACTTAAACTGATGAACAGCAGGAGGAACTAACATAATAAAAAAAGGAAGCACCTTTCAAACTGCATACGAAATTTCCCAATGAAACAAACACACCAGGGGATTTCTTAAATCAGGGTTTACAGATGACCTATAGAACACATTCAGGAAGTAGATTCTTGAATACAGAGATTGCTTTGAATATCTATTCATTATATATCCATTTACAGCTTACCAGATGTATGTGTTCCATATGCCTTTAGTGAAAAAGTGAAGTTACTTTTTATTACGCATTCATACCTGCCCCATGGTGACTTCTCATCAGGCAGGTCCAGAGAGACTGCCATGAAGGTCCTCTTCATGCGGGGATTGGGTGCAAAGCCGTAATCAGCCGTCTGGTGCCAACGCAGTTCTGGAAATTCCTCATTCATGGAATGCTTCTGGTCAGTGCAGATCTGTGCACAGTCAGGAGGAGACGGCCACATGGATAAGTGGATGCCTGCAGGCCTCAGAGCAGTTGCTCCTCAGGACCGTGTGGAACAGCACCAGTGTCCAGTGACCCAGGAAAGTAGTGGAGTTCTTATTTGGAGACTAGCTAAGGTACTTCAGCTAAAATATAAGTGGGGATTCACTGCCACAGAGTGCAACCTCACTGACTAATCATTTGGTGTCGACAATGACAATATTTCACCACAGCCCACAGAGTCCTCTGCATTTCACCCATATGTGACATAGCAGGGGGCAGCTGATTCAGCGCCCGGTGAGCAGTGCTTTGGGGGCGGTACCTTGCTCAGGGTACCTCAGTGTTGCCTTGGTGGTCGGGGATTCGAACCTGAAACCGTTCAATCACAGGAACGCTTCCCTAACTATTAGGCCAACACCGCCCCCATGTTGGGAGGCATAAACGGAGCACCTGCACAAATCCGAAAGGGAAGTCTTGGGCTGTCTGGCCCCCCGACCCCTCGTGAAAAGCCGCCCTCCAGTCATCGATCATGGCGGGGAAGCTGCAGTTATACTGGTTCCGGTGATAGACCGTGTTGTCCTCACCTATCGGTGAACAAGACACTTCTTGTTAACTGGGATTTATGCCTGGAGAAAAACCCTAAGGGGCTGGAAGCTCCTCACAGGATGTTCTCACCTTGATACCAGATGGCTCCCTTTATCGTCATGTTGAGTAGAGGGTGGATCATGGCGTTCCACAGTACAGAGTTTTGCCACACCTGCCCAACTAAAGGCATCCTGCGGATGGAACCAATGGCAAGCTGGCTAGGGTCAAGCCCATCACATAATTAATAACAGGGGAGGTGGGGTGTAAACCCTGGATGCATATAATGATATACCCCCCCCACCCTCACAAAATGGTTACAATTCTTCGGGTAAAAATAATCAGACACAAATAGAACTATATAGATGTTAATATAGCCTTTCAAGCTAAATTTAGGTTTTGCAATTAAAAAAAACATTAAAATATTCCTCGGGACTAATTATTTTGTACTTCAGTCCATATAAAGAAAGGTTGTGTTGTCCCAGAGTTCCAGAGATTGCATTAAAACCACTGGCAGGCTCTCTGCACCACTGGGGTCACTCTCACCTGTCCGGCGTCCCTGCCAGGCTGCACTTCTTAAGTGCCCTGGTGGACGACCAGGCCTCCACCGGTGTCCCCCCCCAGCAGGACACCACAAGCCCCACGGGGTAGCCCAGGTTCTGGTGCAGGTCACGGCCGAAGAGCCAGCAGACTGCTGAGAAGTAGGTGAAGTTGCCATGGCCCAGCAGCTCTGCCAGACAGAAAGACGTCATGAGAACAGAATGAAGGAATCGGGCCTGAACACACAGCAGGACGTGCAGAGTCGCCCCAGGACACGTGCAGAGTCGCCCCAGGACACGTGCAGAGTCGCCCCAGGACACGTGCAGAGTCGCCCTTAAAGACTGGTGAATTTGACATTACCAGTTTCGGTAATTCACCAGTTGGCTGTGAACAATTAAACAGGAATATTTTGGGATGACAGAAATAGACAATGCGCAAGCCAAAAACTGACAATGATTTGGATCGTATAATTTATAAATATTAGTGTTATTTAATATTTGTTAGTATAAGCACATACTATATCTTTAATGTTATACTTTATTTTTAGGGGGGGGAAAAAAAAACCAAAAAAACAAACTTTTTTTCTCTCTGCATGCCACGCATCTTTCTCTTGGCAACCAGCCTGCTAGGGGTCTCTGTGACCGTGGAATCTCACATTTCTCGCCGTAATTTTCAAACTTTTCAGTGCTGATAATGCTGAATTCTGCATAACAGGCCAAAATATCACTCGTGAATTTTCACATTTACAGGGATCTCGCTGCCCTTGTGAACCCGAAGGGGGATTGTACGTCACCGTATCTTACACTGGGCATTTTACAGCCAATATAAGTTCATCATTTCTATGCACTTTAAGATAAAAATGCAGACAATGATGGGTTATATAATGCTATTAGATAGATAAAGTGACCACAACATCACAAAAGACAAGCATTACATCACATTGATAGCTGGTCACAGCTTTTGTCATTTTTGACAAGTCGGTTTTGAAGTCTGTTGCTAGAGTGAGTGAAGGTGACATTTTTGGCAAATGTTTTCACTTAGTGCATCTACTCATTGTGCATCTACTCATTGTGCATTCACAGATTCAGCAGAACGAAGAGGAATTTTTAAATTAAAAAAAGGCACGGATCTCTCACCCCCATGACCTGAATGTGTTCTTATGCGGGCTCTTAAAAAACCCAGAAGAAACACATAATGTTACTTAAATGACAACGTGACCGGTGTTACTCAAAATGGGGGGAAAGGAAGATAAACACAATGCCTATTTGCATAGACTGGGCGGCTTATCTCACTAGTGAACATGTCAAAATATTTAGCACATTATGTTTGTGAAAAGGAGAAAAATGCGGAAGAAATTGTTCTTCAATCGTATCAACGGCGGCGCGTGGTAGACAGCCTCAGCTATCCGCTGTCAAAACAATGACCGACAGCATGCCTGTGTTGGCCGTAGGGCGCAGGCCGGGCTGTCAGCACCAATCCCCCTAGCAAAGACGCCAGAAGCAGCCGGCAGGTTATAAAAGAGAAGCTCCTCTGTATCAGAGACTCCGCCCTTCCCCCCAACCCCACACGATGCGCCTTAATCACATTCACGCCATCGAACTCATCTGCAAACTATCATTGTCATTTAATAGTAAGTTAATTGTAACATTTTATTACTCTCTGTTGTATGGCTCATATATACAGCTTTTCAAACATACACTGTCTATATCTAACCGAAAAACTGCATATGTGAATCCATTTAAAATACTTTAAAAATAACAACCACCGCCATCAACACAACACCCACTAGACTATGTAAAAGTTTTGTATGAGTTGTCCAAATCATTTACCATCATTTAACAGCCAATGACAAATAACCTATAGTTAATAAGCCGACTCAAAATGTTGAAAGAAATTATTTGCTTAACTGTCTGGCTAAAAAGTAGCATAAGGCAAACAATTTGATGAGACTTATGGCTCCAAATCAAATTAACAGTAGAAGGAAAAATTGTTAGATCTGACGGGTGTGGACGGAAAATTAGTGAACGAGTGGACCACAGTTCTGCAGCAAACACGCATTTTTAAAATAACAGCCTACACTTTTTAT
>JAODKF010000042.1:324692-353242 GCA_026779585.1 Mormyrus proboscirostris | reverse complement strand
CACACATATACACACACACATATACACATATATATATATATATATACACACACACATATACATACATAAAATGTATAGCAAAATGTATAGCAGATGCTGACTGTCTAGAACTAAAAAGAAAGGACTTAGAAGAGGGACAACACAACAAAACATGCTTAATTTTCAAAGGAGTGAATGTTCACCTATAAAAAAAAAACATGTGGGTCAGCCTGGTACGCCGAAGACCAGCGATTCTCAACCTGCGGGTCGCGTCCCAAATCTGGGTCAAAGCAAGTCCTGAGAGGGTCGCGAGGCAGAGCTGGAAATGTAATCATTTTAAAACCAGAAAGCTCCAATGCGGATCCATGATCAGATTTCCCAGTCCCAATCCTAGAATTAACCTATATAAAACGGGTCTTGGGTCTGCAAATGCTTAGCGCAAAACTAGTGAGCACTCAACCAATCTAGAAAGCCAAACCACAGATGCTTAATTTAAAATTCACTGGCACATCCAACCAGATTTGTGTGATAGGCATTGGCTGGCGTAAATTGCAGAATGCACTGTGCGCTGTGTGAAAGTGTTCATTTAAACCTATACTTCATATAGGGTTGCAACTGAGCCGGCATGGTAAAAATTGGGTCACAGTGCAATAAGGTTGAGAATCAATGCCCGATACGACACCATGTAGAAAATACTTGGTAAGTGAAAGCGATTAATTGTCATTGTTGACACAGTGCATGTGTCCTCTGCATTTAACCCATGTGACATTGTGACATAGCAGGGGGCAGCCAATCCAGTGCCCGGGGAGCAGTGCTTGGGGGGCGGTACCCAGTGCGCTTCCCTAACCATCAGGCCACCACTAGTACGGGCGTGTGGTGAAATGACACCGCCAACCCTGGGATTTCAACCCAAGACCATGGACACAACCAACCCCCAAGCCACACACCCCTGCCATAAACACTACAAAAAGGAGGGAAAAAAATGGAAAGAGAAAAAATGCAAGGCGACTATATATTTCACCTGGAGTAGGTACGGCCCATGGAAGATTAACACTGGGCAGGTCTAACAGCTCCACCTCACTTTTCTCCAGTGCGGCCGAGAAAATACGAACGTGAGGGTATTTGACAGCCTGGGCCAACTCCTCGCTCGCGTTGATCACCTGGTAGGAAGAGCAGAGTCTGCATGACACCCTGATCACAAAACGGAGTAATTATTAACTGCATGCATAGAGCAGGAAGTGCACACAAAAGATGACAGGCAGTACAATCACCTGAGAGACAGTAAAAGCCATGTTGCTCTGGCCCCCGCAGAGCCACACGTCCCCGAAAAGCACGTCAGTCAGTTTCACAGTCATGGAGGAATTGCTGATCTGTGTGGCAGCCAAACTGTAGGGACCCCCCGCCTTCACGGGTTCAAGAGTCACTGTCCAGATATCTGCGGGGCGCCCAGAACTGCATTAACTACACTTTTGTAACTTGATGACTAAAAAGCATTTCCCATATATGGATTATGTAGAATAAGTCAATGTTTCCCAAACTAGTCCATGGTGCACACTGGACGGATACACATTTTTGTTTTATCCCATTTCCCAGAACGTCTGACCCAAGCAATCAGGAGTTCTATATACCTTACAAGTGTGCTGGGAAGTGGGTTAAAACGAAACTGAGGATCCGTTCAGCGTTCCCTGAGGACTGGTTTGGGAAACACTGGAATACGTGGTCTACTTCTAGAAGCTAGTGGTAAGAGCTACTCTGCAGTTCCCAGGTTCGGTGTTAAACAGCAGACTCACCATTTTTCACATAGGCAGTTTTCGTTTGGTTACTTGTTCCGTTTGTCACAGTAACGACGACTTTTGAACCACCGACCCCATATCCCCACAGCACAGCTCTTTCTGGAGCTTGCTGGAGAACCATGTGATCGCCATAATAGGAGGCAAAGCGGAAGTCCTCCCCTGAAACAGGTAGTAAACAACTTCTATGAGCAAATTACCTCCCCCCCCGCGACGTAGAAAGCAAATACTGTATACTAGCTTTAATTGACGTGGAAGAGATGTCACTTTTTCGTGACACAGCGGAAAAAAAACACAACAAAACACACTGGAGTTTGTAGAAATACAATATATGGAAACAAACGCACACATTCAAATACTTGACAGCAGCTGCAATATGTATTTTTGTAGATGTTTTCGGCTGCTTCAAAGTAGTTCCCGCTTCAAATTTTAAACAAACCTGGAGCCGTCCCATTTTGTCCCGGACAAAAAGGGACAGCCGACCTCTTTCTGTGTAACTTTATGCATTAATATACTCACGGGCAGCCTCTAGCTGGGCTACTACAGCAGCCAGTAAGACGGTCACGCACAACCAGCACATCACCAATTCTCTCAGTTAGGCGGCTTGCCGGAAACCCGGAAGTGCAGCCGTTTAGGGAAGCCGGTCATGTGACCCCGGCTTTTATCACGTGAGCGAAACACACACGAGCTAAACTTATGAACACGGAGAAACATCTGAACAGAACAATGTGTAAAATTGTGAGCTGGAATTTTATATGGGAAACCACATGAGTTGTGTAGTTAGTTTCCACCAAGGGAGTGTATGTGTATGTGTATGTGTGTGTGTGAGTGTGTATGTGGGGTAGGGTGGTCGATTTTAATTGTACACTTTTAAATATGAGTATGCATACAAGAAGAAAAGCTAACTGCCATCCCACGTGGCCAAATGTAATTTAAATATCATAAAAAATCACCAAATTCACTGTGGGCTTCTGTGCTCTGCCAGTGACATGATTTTCATGGCAGCTGTACTAGTGTGATCCTGTATCTATCCTATATGGACAAAAGTACTATTGGGACCACATTGCTTCATTGAATCATTGAATTCAGGTGTTTCATTCAGACCAATTGCCAAAGGTAAGGCTGTGAAGTTTACAAACATTTATGAAAGAGTGGGTCGCTCTGAAGAGTAAATTCATAAAGATTCAGCCCCCCTTTCCATTCATCTCTGACTAAGCCTCTGTTGCTAGATATTCCACAGTCAGTGGTATTATTGCAAAGAGCGTTTAGGAACAACAAAAACTCAACCACAAAATGGCGAACGACATAAAATAACAGAGTGGGGTCACCCAGTGTTGAAGCGTGTAATTTGTAAAATTCACCAACTCAGTAACTACAGAGTTCCAAACATCCTCTGGCATTAATCTCAGCACAAAAATTGCACTGGGAGCTTCATGGAATGGGCTTCCATGGCCGAGCAGCTGCATGCAAGCATGTATCATATCACCTCATATCACCAAGCGCAGTGCCAAATGTCGGATGGAGTGGTGTAAAGCACAAAATGCATTCTGTGGAGTGACAAATCACACTTCTCTATCTGGCAGTCTGATGGACGAGTCTTGGCAGATTCCAGGAGAACGTTACCTGCCTGACTGCACTGTGCCAACTGTAAATTTTGGTGGAGGAGGGAAAATAGAATGTTTTTTTTTCATGGCATGGGCTTGGCCCCTTAGTTCCAGTGAAGGGAACACTTAATGCTTTCGCATATCAAGATATTTTGGGCAATTCTATGCTTCCACCTTTGTGGGAACAGTTTGGGGAAGTTCCAGCATGACTGTGCCCCAGGGCACAAAGCAAGGTCCATAAAGACATGGTTGGTATGGAAGACCTTAACCAGCCCACACAGAGCCCTGATTTCAACCGTCTAGGCCTTTGGGATGAACTGGAATGGAGATTGTGAGCCAGACTATCACATTCAACATCAGTGCCTGACTTCACAAGTGCTCTTCTGGGTGAATGGGCAAAAATTCCCACCGACACGCTCCAAAATTTTGTGGAAAGCCTTTCCAGAAGATTGGCAGCTATTATAGGACCATGTTGATGCCTATGGATTTAGAATAGGATGTCATAAACGTTCCTGTTGGTGTAATAACCAGCTGTCCCAATACTTTTGTCCATATAGTCTGTTTGTCTAAAAATTAAGGCAGGTGTAAGGGAACATTTCACCTCAATAGCAGATGAAGTCTACTGTAAAACACTTTGGGACCTACTGTTTAATAAAATATCATATTAAATAGGATTTCATGCACTTGTGCCGTGGCCAGGTCCTGCTTCTCGCCATTTCTCATGTCATACTTTGTTTCCCCTGTACAGTATTTAGAGATGTTACAGTCTGTAAATAACAGCTGTGCTGAAAGGCTGTAGTGCTGCATTGCTGTGCTGCCTTTTCTGTCCACAGCTGCTCTACCTTCCTGCGGTCTGCTTTTCAGTACAAACATCACAGGTATGTTGGGATTTAGTCCAGTCAGGTTAGCTGTGCTGTGCCCATTTCCTTCTAGAAATTTAATTTGCTCCCTAGTTTACTTCGGTCCATTTCACACACACACACACACACACACACACACACACACACACACACACACACACACACACACCATACAGAGTGTGGGTGAAACATGGCTTTGCAAGGCAGAATTTAGTGATGCTTCCACATAAGCCTTTGAGGTTGAAAGACTCACATCCACATTAAGCACTCAGGTTCCTGTTCTCCACAAAGAGCCAACAGCCTCAGACACCATAGTGCGTATAAGATATTACAGACACAGCAGGGCAGGTCCGATGAAATCTATAGGGATTATATGGATTATATAGATTCCTTGAGGCACTTGGAGGACAGAATGGCCCCGTATTGTCACTGTAGATATATTTTTAATGTTATGCACATTCAAACTGTAGATTTCCCAGTGAGTGCAGCATGATGCATGTGTTTTCCAGATTTAAAGATATCTGTTTTTGGTAATTGTGGCTGGAAACATTTTCTAGCTTGTGCCCAGTGATGCGTCTTACCATGCGCTGCAAGAAGAGGAATATTTTCATCAGTTAGCTTTTAATGCCACCATGTGCTGAGCGTACTAGTAGATCTCAGTTACACTGACATTGCGTTGTTGCCGTCAACCTCCTTGTTTGGGTGTGAATTCCCCCTATGCTTTGTGTGTGTACTTTTAATGCTCTTCCTGTATTATGTGGGTCTCCTCCTGCAGTTCAAAGATATGCAGTTAGATTAACTGGCATCTTTAAATGTCCTCTGCAATGGACACGCGTCCCATCCAGAGTACACCCCTGGCATGTGCCCTAAGCTGACTGTGATTGGGGCCAGCTCCCATGTGACCCTGGTCTGGTTTAGTGGTTGAAAGGGGGATAGATTTCTCTGAAAGATACAGCGGCATGGAAGTACATAAAATGAGAGAGAAATGATGTGATATATAACAGGCTCATAGTAACGGATAGTAACTAACTGAAAAAAATTCTACCAACATATCTACTGGGATGACTATGCTTCTGCTCATCCTTACCTACTGATAACTGCATAAATAAGAATAAGGGGGAGCAAATGAACCAGGTAATCCACATTTAACCTAACTGCCAAACAGGACGTGTCGGCACTTATTTTTTTACGTTTGTTATATTTGTTATACGTTTGTTATATGTAATTGTTCGATAAAGCATGATCCATGTGTAAAATTTTAAATACTATATAGTATCTAAGCAGTGTCTATCGAATGATCAAAATAGCCTGTAGTTATATTAAATGATATGTATTTTCCAAATTCAAGTGTTTTTTTTCAGTCAAAGGCATCATCAGACTTTTATTCTGAAATAAAATATACTTTAGGGAAGCTAGTGTCTATATTAATTTTTGTAGTATCAGCTGTAATTGTATTTATCTGGCTAATAATCTAGTTTAGACCACTTCCAGGCTTTGTAGCTGGAGGCAAGAAAAAGTCAGTTAAATTACAGTTTATTCAAAGCATAAAAATAAATAAATAAAACAATAAAGAAAGATATGCCAGATAACTGTGGATTTATGGGGTGTTTTCAAAGAAAGCATAAGTACATGCTGACCTTTTGTCATGACAAACAAATTCAATGCCCCTGGCTGGCATGTAATTAAAAAAATCCAGCTCTAGCAGAAATTATTGATGGATTATAGAAAAGCAATTGCGCGGTATGGAAAAATGATTTGCTATGCGGTTGGCATGCTATTTAACACAGATTGGGAGGAAAGAAATGGTTTCTCTGAGAATGATGGATTTTCATTAACTTTAATGATCACTGCTTTTCATACTGATCTATACAGTATTTTTCTGTCTGAAAAAAGTCACTGAAGAGGATATTTATTTAGCTGGAAAAAGGGGTTGTATACATCGCAAAGGTTTATTTTTTAAAACAAGACATTCATATGATTTAAAAGCTTTATTTCAAGAGTACAGTAAAATACTGATTTTAGAATTGCGTGTTGTGTTAGGGTTGGTGCATTTCTGGTTTGGTCCCATGTGCCTTTTCTTGTTTGGCCGGCATCTCCCTTGGTGTGTCATGGCTTTGAGGGTGGCCTGATTTGGTTAATATTTTGGCTTTATTTTCTCCCCTAGTTTCTGACATGGTTAATTTATGTCTTTGCTTTGTGTCCCTGCGTATGGTCTGTCCTGCCCGTGCCTTGTTTAATTACGTTCTGTTGTACTTATGTTGCTAGTCTCTCTTAGTGTAGTTAGCCCTCAGTGTTTGTTCCTGTTTCCTAGTCTCTAGTGCCTGGTAGCTGTAATATACTCCACCTGTTCCTTGCTGCCCTGAGTCCTTAGTGATTGGTCGATTCGGTTATGGTTCTCACCTGTCCCACGTTGTGTCTTCTTAGCAGCCTGTTCTTGTTCTGTCCCTTGGTGGTTCATTGTGGCTGTTTCCATGTGTTGCTGTCTTATTCTTAGTTGTACTAACATTTGTTAGTTATTGTCGTTCCCTGTGTTCCTTCCTACCCTTGGTATTTATTGTTCTTGGTGTTGCTCCTGCCTTAGTTTAGTTTTTGACCCCTTCATGGTCCCTTTGTTTTCTATTCCTCTCTTAGTGTTTTGTTAATAAAACCTGGGTTTGTTGGAGCTCCTATGTGGATCGTCTGTCCTTCTCCTTGCCCACCATAACATGTTGCCACTACATGCCCTGTTTCTCACAGTTTCTAGCAGCTATGTTATTCATGTAAAAGTGGAACTGCCACAATTGTCTGTGCTAGGGAGCGTCTGCATTTATTTGTTGACTCAAAGGGCTACAGATGAGACAGTCTATCTTCACAAGATGCTCTGCAACTCTGTGTTTAGGAGATGTGAGAGGACTTGGGTACTGTACTCATGTGAACTCATACAGACGGTGCCCTAAAACTGACTTTACAATAATCAAATGGCTCACATTTTTTTATGCCTCTGAAAGGGATAGTTCCACTGTTTATGTGGTCACATTGGTTTTTCAAATATCATCTTTAGCTTTGTGAAAAGTTTTTCTTTGTCCTGTGGTATAACCAAATCTATAACAGATAAAACAGGAGTGACCCCTGCATTCATTAATTACTAATCCCTGTTTGCTTGGGAATAAGGTATGTAATATACATAATGTCATTTTTACTGAAACACATATGGTAAATGGGGCATGGGATGGGACAGAAAAGTCACCTTAAGACAGACCGCTGAAATCATTATGGAACTAGCCTGTTTGATAATGGAAAATTAGAGCACTGGGTAGTAAGTAGGGCTTTAAAAATAGCAAATGAAGCATATTTACAATAAGTGTACTTGGGAAAATAAAACTTCAATGCAGGAGATAGATTGTTGACAAATGGGATTTAAAAATGCAAGTCTGTTATTTTCTCCTAAACGCACACATGCCAAACTTAATAAATGGCCTTCTTGGAGATCTTGTTCAGTAGTAGTGGTGGACTCGAGTCGGGCATTTTCTAAATGCGCTGGGTGATCAGCCGATAAGATTACAGAGGCTTAGCTCAACGCCGAGATTTGCTATCGGTTTGTGGCAAGTCAGAGTTATGGACTGAGTTTGGGAGTTAATTTAGGGCTGGGGAATGTGTTTGAGGCTGCATGAGCCACGTAAAGACGTACACTGGAGCGTGAATGTGAGGTTATCAGCACGCTAAATGCATCCATCAGGGGCTGGGTGATGGATTAGGGAGGCCACTGCTTTCCTTTATTCTCTTGAATGGTCATTACCAGCATCCAAAAAAGCTACTTTACTTTGCTCTAAGCTAATGAACCATGATGTGTTAGAGATGCCATGGGCTTTACAAATGGGGTCAGATGTGTAACTGCCATATTAGAACTGGCTTCAAACAATCAAAAATGTATTGTTATTTTTTTTAAAAAAAAAAGTATTAAACAACTAAAACCTGATTGGATAAAGCTTGTTATATGTTTTATATGTTTTCCTTTCATGGATTTTGTTTGTATTTTCATGTTTGTTTATGAATGAATGAATGAATGAATGAATGTTGCATTTATATAATGCTTTTTAATACACCCAAAGATCCAATGGGGAGCCGCTTCAGCCCCCACCGCTGCGTAGCCCCCACCTGGATGATGTGATGGCAGCCATTCTGCACCAGTACACTCACCACACAGTGACTGAGGTGGCGAAGGGGCAGGAGAGAATTCACCAGTGAGATACAGGGCATGATTAGGAAGCCGGATTTGAAAAGGCCACAGTGGGTATTTTTATCAGGGCATCAGCCCTACGCTTTCAAAGGATGCCCAGGGGTCTTTTGTGGCCTCAGAGGGTCAGAAATTCAGTTTTACGTCCCATTTTTACAGCACTGTGTCCCAATCACTGCACTGGGGCACTGGGATCCACACAGACCACAGGATGGGTCGACACCAATATCACGTGAACCATTTGCGTTCGTTCCCTGTGTCAGCAGATTCTCAGTTTCTGTCTGCCGCTCAGGAATGGGTGCAGCGGAAGGTTTTGACTGGCAGCAGCTTAGCCGTCTGTGGGATTAGCTTTTGGGAAAACAACAGGAGCGAATTTGTCAGCTAACTACAGATGCTCCTCGCGTCGCCATGTGTTTCACTTACAATATTTCACCTTTACGACGATGCGATGGTGTAGCACAGTCAGCAGGCATCAAACTTTGAACTTTGATCTGTTCCCAAGCTAGCGACACGTAGTATAGTACTTTATACTGTTGCTAGGTGACGGCAGCATTCCACCCTGCCACGCTTCCAGTCTCTGTAGTGACTGTGAGGGTAAACATCTCATATAGTATATAACAATGGAATTTTGGTGGAGTGTGTGATTGCGTAATTGGAATGTAATTTGAGGAGCATCTTTACATGTGGTTGAGCCTCTGCCCCAGTGGATGTCCTCAGCGCCAGACTCTGTTCCTTCTGCTCCCGTGTCTCTCAGCATCCACCCCGCGCAGCGCCGCCTTGCACACGTGAGCGCTGTTAAAATGGCTCCCCAGATTCTCTCCAAATATTCCCTCTGCGGGGCTCCATCCACCTCACCCGGGAGGGGGGCCATTACCGCCTTTGTCCTTTCCGCTGGTGACCCAGAGGGGGGGGCAACATCAAAGTGGGACCCGCCAGGTGAGGAAAGAAAATTTTGCTCTCGATTACCTGCTCTCTTCCCAGCAGTTTTCCAACATCCGAGGGGGGGGGGGGGGGGGCTTTAGGCCGAAGAGCAGCCTGCATCTCCAGAGGCTTCCAGCCTGAGTTTGACCACGACTCTTGGTTAGCCGGAAAAAGAAAATCAGAATCAGAATTAGCTTTATTCACAAAGTATGTTAATACATACAAGGAATTTCTCTCTAGTTTTACGCCACTCTCAGCATACTTAGGCAGGAAAGACGTACGGCAAAATGGAACTACAGAAAAACAACCCAAATATTCAAATTAAATACAACATGTACAGAAGTGACTTGAGCCAATAATGTTGGAAGGCCTGAAAAAAACCTGAATTACACTAATCGAGGCCAATTGAATAAGCGAAAATCAGTGCAGGGATTCTGAGCTCATGAAAGCAGGTAATACCCACATGACACCGGAGGAGTGGCAGCGTGGGATGCAGTCTGGGTTTTGTTTGCACTGTGGTCGGTCAGGTCACTTATGAGCAGGTTGAGGAATCTTTACTGACCTGAGGAGCTTTCTCTGCCCTGCCTTGTCCATCCTGCTCCTTTGCCGATTTCTGAAGCCCAGCACATGCCACTAATTGTGCGATTTCAGCCTTTCTGGGTTCTTGCAGAAGGAGGTGTCTGTAACAGTACCTTGTGCACCAGGAGGAGGTCCTGGGGAGCAGCTGAGGAGGTCCTGGACTCCATGCTAGTAGCGGATATTAGTGTCTTGATCAGAAGTCTCCAACTCCAGTCCTGGAGAGCTAATGTCTATAGATTTCCTATCCTATCTGGCTTCTGATGAGCCACACTAGTTCTCAGGTAGATACCAGGAGCAGGTGTGGCTCAACAGAAGCCAGGTAGGATAGAAATCCTACTGGATGGTAGCCCCTCCCCCCCGGTAGCGGCGCTGGAGACCTCTGGTCTAGACCATCCATCTCCTCCGACATGGGGCTGTCCCTCTGATTGCAGCATTGGCTCATCTAGAAATGCTCCTTTGTGGGGGGTGCCAGGGAGGGGAGGGGGTGTCCATATCTACCCGATCATCAGCTCCACTTAATTCCGACTGAGCTCACCTGACTCCAGGCAGTATTTGTTGAGTTTCTTTGCAAAGTTTCACATTCTTTGTGTGATTCTGAGCAGCCTGTGATGGCTCCTTTGGCACAGTCATGTTATATTGGTCTCCTTTGTTTGCTGTGGTTGTTTATTTCTATATTTGTTTGCCCAGTAGAATTTCCTATAAATCTTGAAGTGTTTACACTCATTCCCCATGTCGGCAAGTTCTCCAGTTTTGTGACATCGTCTATGTTTTCATGCGTAGAATTTGATACCCCAGGATGCTCTTGGGCATTTCTGATGGCTTGAATCCTTTCAGCGTTTGCACACAAAGTTTCGGATGATTCCTGACTGACTGCCTGTAAATTACATAGGCCTTGGTGAGTCAGCGACAGTTAGATGTACGTTGGAAATATTTTTATTTGTTTTTCGTTGACAATCAAAGTCTTTGAAACTGGCAATGCTGGATTGTTCAAGCAGGGGCAGGAAAAGGAAAATACAAATATCTTCAAGGACGCATGCGGGTAGCATTTTCAGCCTGCATTTATTGAAAGTGCTAAATGTAACCCGTAGAGGACAATTTGATTTCAGCCCTTCTGTCTGACCCATCGCAGACTATTCCACTGTGAAATTGCAAAATGCCAGAAGAGACATACTTGTGACCAGTGTGCAGATTTAAATATTTGAAGTTATTTATTATTTTTTAGGCTTCATTTCTGACACGAATCATGTCAAACATGAAGAAAAATGTCTGGACGGTTGGAAGGTCAGAAAAAGTAAGGTCACGTGGCATTATGTAAATGTGAATTACAGATTCATGAATCCTGTTTAATGACCTTTAATGCTTTCACATTCATTTTCAGTGCCAAGCTGTTTCGTCATGTGACTGAGAAACAAAACCTTGTGACAAATGCTAAGGGCACAATTTTTTTTTAATTTTTTTTTTTTGAAAATATTCAAAGTGGTGCATTCTTACATTAGAACAGATAGAAATGGTTGAGGATAATCAGATGTGACCATGGTGATATACAGCGTATCTCGTGGTCTCGGGACCCTTAGCAATGTTAAGGGGTACATGTGCCTGCCATTTGGGCTTTATAGCCCCCTCAGCCCCCTGTCATTCATGCAAACACAGGACAGGAACCTAATCCACACTGGGTCGTTCTTGTAGGCGACAGATTTCCACAACATTGCCAGCGCAAGGATATAATACAATGAAAGGAAGCTCCCTTTTGACAATATAATGATCATTTCATTTAAAATGAATAACTTCTCATCCCTTTTATGCAAGGAAAGACAGAAATGTGGTCACCTCCTCTTCTGAAACGGCCTTATATTCACATTATGGCTTCCTAATTAGGTCATTGCTTATTTGTCGCTTATATGTTACCCGCAGGCTAATGTGTTTTGGACACAAACTCTATTACACAAAAAAAAAAGTTTGTGGCCCTTTTTCTTTCTGCATGATTTCTTGTGGCTGACAGAGTGCAGGCGATATATCTGTAATTGCATTTACATTTCACCACAGCATCGCTCAATTCAGCGGCAGCTGCAGCTTGTATCTCGGTATAATTCATGTCATTCGTCTTATTGGTAAAGCAAGTGCTGTTATGTTTATGCAGAGTGACATATTTCACATAGGGATTCAATCTAACAAGGTACTGTACAGTTGCTCCACTGGACCTGTGTAGGTTATGGGCTTGATGGTGGCCATTTTCACAGTGACTTATTTTCATATACAACCCAGAGTTACGTTTGGTCTTCCAGAACGTATTCTTTACTTTACTCTTTCATACGGCAAGTGCATATAGCCACATCCCACCCCACCCCCCACATATGCATTCGGGGGGTGAGGAAAAAGGCACCACTGCTGGAACCCCCCTGCCCCCCCACCCCCCGTTTCACACCATAAACGAGACCTTGTTGGTAGCAGAATGATAACACTGTCGGAATTTTTTTGTCTCACCTTAATTCCCTTCTGCAAATGCTTTCCGACATTCTCTGTTGCCAGGCAACCATCCAGCTGCTCCAGGGAGCAGAAGATAGGGTTGGAAAGTCATGTCAGATTGTCAGGTAGATAACCAGAACTCTTGATGAGCCAAAAATAAAAAATATGGTGGAAACCTGACAAAAAAACTAAATTGCACTAATCAAGCCCAATTAAACATAAGGGATTGAAAAGAGCAGTTGACATTGTTATGAGACGGTATACAAAAGAATAATGAGATGTAAATAATGGTAAAGTTGGTGTAAATGGATGTAAATTTTATGTAAATGTACAATTTTATGTGAGAGCTGGGCTGAATTCTGAAAATAAACATCTCACTGCTGGCCACTGTCTGAGGTAACATATTTATGTGTCATATTTGTGTGACAGGTACGCAAATGACGCCCGATCGAGAGTCACTGGTACTTGTGGGAAAATGTACTTTGTCACTCTCTCTTTTGTGTCCCTCGAAATTCAACCAAGGTGCCTCGGTCTGGTGATAATGGCTTCGCGGCGGGTCCCGGGGACAGCCCTCGAGGCGAGACACGGATGGTGGCACCCTGAGCAAAACATGGCACACGGGTGTCGCATAGAGCGCTGGTCCATTCGCATGGCATCGCACCCTCTCCGGGTTGAAGGTGCCGGCGGAGAGAGAAGAATGGGTGGCACTGTGATGTGTGACAAAGGTAGATTCATTCCTGCAGAATGTCACGGCGGGTGGATGAAGGAAATCTGCCAGGAAGGGCGGCTGGCCTTCGTACCGTTCGTCCCTCGGATCTACGTGGCGGTCCGGAGCGAAACAGGACTTGTCTGGCCCATTGGGGGAGCACAGACGGGCTGCATGGTGCCAGTACTCGGTCCAACACCCCTCATGAATTCCTGTACAAGCGTGAACATTTCCAGCCCAATCCAGCTCAAATGGCCGCTCGATCGAATGCTAAGATAATCATCCCTTCCATTTGCTGCCCTCCTCTTAATAGCAAATCGCAGAGACGGCCTGTTTTATGACGCTTTCCACATAAACTTCTGAGGCCATGTCTGGAAGAGCAATCAGAGCAAATAGGAAATCTAGAAATTTGGACTAGACCCAAGACACAACTATGCAGCTTTTTCACTTAACGAAGCACTCTGAGAGATGCGCGGAGGACCCCCTCCCCTCTTTGTTAAGAAATCGACAAAGTGAATCTGTAGGGAGCGAGTCTGTAACGGCCTCCCGAAGAAGTTCACTGTGAGCTGATACATTCCTAAAATATCACCTTCAATCTAAAGAGGCAATTTAGCCTTATTAGGCAACTGGCAGAGGTAATGAGTGGCTGTACTGAAAATGAAAGGCAGGGAATATCAGAGACACGACCTCCACAAATGCAGCGAGCAGCGCATTGATCCGGTCCTTGTGGCGGCATTCTTAGTCATGTGACGGATTACACTGCGTGTCTTGCAGAAGCGCAGGAGAGCTGCATGACAGATATGCTCTGCACCTCCCTGAAGTGAACACAAACATGCAGTAACAATGGATGGTGCGCAGGCACCAGAGTGTAACACATGCCTCTTGTCGTCCTGCCATCCAAGACATTCACTCAGTATCTCTGCGATTAATGAGTTTTTGGTGTGTTAAAAGGAGGCAGCATTCTCTGGGGAATGAAACTCTGATAAATAGGTAAATAAACTACCCGAAAGACATCGTGTTCTCGCCTTAACGATGATTAATATTGACATACTGTAATAATGAGCCGAACATGCTTGGCATTAAACAAGATGCCTTTTGGAAGGTTTGGAAAATTCCAACTCGGGTGAACAGCTGTAACCTAATTGATGTCCTTTAATTACACCTAATAGTTTCTTTTATTTATGGGATATGTCAGCGCTAATCAAAGAACAGTTTGACTACTGCTTCATCATTAAGTATTCTGTTCATATCGGAGTGTTACTCAGATTTTTTAATTACCCAATTCCTGTTCTATTAACAATTACAGGTAAAATCCCAGTTAATAAGACCTCTTTTCCTTGGTGTTATGTAATGGGTGATGTGTGCATTGGTGTTATATAATTTTTAAATAAAGTTACATAACTCAGGTTTGACCTTAGTGACTTTTAAATGATGTTACAGCTCAGCAGACACCTTTTTGGTCAGTTAGGAAAGCGGTGTAGACCACTATGTAGTTGAATACAGACCACTACGTAGTTGAATACAGGACTAATATGAACAGGTTGGAAATCCGAAGCATAAAAATGTTCAGAAGAACAAGATGCTTATTCATCTTCTTAATGTTGCACTTCCTGCTGATCTGAATAGCAGTCGAATGGATTCCCTTTGTGTAAGATGTTGTCAAGGTGCTGTGTGTCCTTGCTCCAATCCTCGCTTTACAAATGTGAACGTGAACAGGGTGGAGGATCAGAGGAAGAGATGGAGGCTCAGAGGAAAATGCCAAAGACACAGGAGAAGGAGAGAGGTCAGCCACGTCACAGGATCTCTGTTACGGCTGTTAAAAGGAGCCAGGTGAATAATTAAACCTGAGTGCTTCAGATTAATATGCATAATTAGACTGATATGGATACAGTAATTAATGTGGAGGTACATCGATCATATGACAGTGAAATATGGGATATGCCACTTCAACTTCAATGCTTGAATGGTTAAAACTAGTTTTAAAAAATCATTAGGTGTACAATAACGGCAGTCTGGTAACAAGGTAACCAACATCATAACATGTCTTGTCTGATGTGCCCTTTCTCTGACAAAGGAACAGGTATTATGTGGTATTAAACTTGATTAAATTAAGCAGTATGACCTCTTACCAGATGCTTCGCTCAGTCACATGACCATTTTAGAATGTTTCTAGAAATCCCTCGAGAAATCTCTACTCTGTGAAGAGTTTTGTGGTTCATGCACAGTGCTGGCAACTTCTGAAGCTGCTATTAATCTTTCAGTGAAAATGCAGGATGCTTTTCTTAATCAGGTTTTGCTGATTACATTGCGGTAGCTGGAGAGAAAATATCAGCAGAAATAAATGGTCATATATACATGTGTAAGAAGATGCTTCCCAAAGCAAATGGTGGAAGGATAGATGAAGAAGATATATATATCGGCCCTTAGCCCCAACTGCTCCAGGGACCGGCTGATCCTACTTTCACCTCTAGGTCAATATCATGAGGTGGCCTCCAGGGATGCTTTTCCAGCTGTCCTGAAGGAGGTCCCACATATGCTGAACACTCATTGGCCATTTTTCCTTCATTATCCGGTCAAACTCCTTCCAAACCATCTCTAATGTGTTTAGGTCAGGTGGCCTGGTCACGTGCTGCAACACCGTCACTGTCTTTTGTAGATGACTTAACCTACCCAAACTTTTCACTGGTACTGTATATTCTTTCTGTCAGTGATCGTTTCCTGTATAGCTTTGGTTACTATAAATAACCATTTATTTAGATATTGCGTTTCATTAAATGGAATTCTGGGACGTGACCACATTTGTTCCGTAATACAACCAAGCAAATAATAGTTTTGGCTGAAGAGCGGAAAGTTACTCTTGCAGGTCGAGCCATGGATGAGTATTAGCAGTTGCACAACATGGCCGCCCTGCAGAAATCTCATTAAGTAAACGCGATTCCATTGAGAGAGAGTGGCTGTGCGTGTCCCATTAAAGTATTTATTCAAAGTGAATTCCTGAGCCAAGCCTGAGCCCTGGTGATCTCTATGGATGCTGTTTCTGACTACATTTTTTTTTCCCAGACAAATCATTCCGGATCAATGTATTCTTGTGTAATTTCAGTTAATTCTATTATTCTTATGCTAATAAATGTCTGTTTTTAATTAAAAACGCAGGCTTAAAGCACGATTTTCATAAATTATCATAAATCCATGTCAAACATGCATATAACTACAGCGATTCGATTATCAAACTCTCAGCATGACACCGATGGCAAGAAAAACACACTGTATGAAGATGCAATCGATTTTAGCTTCCTAGTTTCACACCCACTGTTTTAACTGCTACGTACGATAACCCTGTTAATCGTGATGAGGTAAAATATAAATGTTTATGAAATTGATGAACGGTAACTTCAGAACATTACGTCCATGCTTTTTGACAGTCAGGTACACTTAAATACATTTCGCTTTCTCGGCGGTACTGCAGGATTTGTCATTGCGGATCATTTCGGAACGCTGAGCTGAATCCTTATTTTATCACAGTATCTATTAACAATGCAGCTGACAGCGGATCAAATTTATTGTTCAGTGGTGCAACCATACAAACCTACCATGATAAATGTCATAGTAGCTGAACTTGCTGAAGAAGGGAAAATACGAAATAGGATGTAGAGTAATGCAGTTTTTCTGTTTATGTACGATTTTTTAAAGATGTTTGTTTTGTAAAACATAACAAAAATCCATTTCCTTGAACAGAAAAAACAAACATAATTTTTGTCTGGGCAGATCCAGTGTCGTTCTATCATAAACCCGGATCACCGTCCCTTCTCTTCAGGATTGTATGTTAACGATTCACACTCTAAATCACTGCATGTTTTGGACACCTGAATTTCAACCTGGAGGTAATTAACTTTATGTTTTTACAGTGCCATGTCCATTTGGTGAGGATAAATTGTTGTTCAAACAACTGAAAGCTTCTTGTTT
This sequence comes from Mormyrus proboscirostris, assembly GCA_026779585.1. NCBI lineage: Eukaryota > Metazoa > Chordata > Actinopteri > Osteoglossiformes > Mormyridae > Mormyrus > Mormyrus proboscirostris. The sequence goes on along the minus strand of JAODKF010000042.1, from coordinate 336,164 downwards.
CATTTACTGCAAGGGCAAGCGGTCCTTTACACGCGGAGTGAATCTCAGAAAAAAGTAGGTATACCACATGTCACCAGCAGGGGGCTCTTTCATTACAGGGAATCGGAATCTCAAGCGCAATTTTCTCCCTTCCAGAGGTTCAATAACATTTGTATAGGGCAGTTGCACGGAGTGGATGGTATTGCTGGACTGTGTGACGGACTAATTTTAAAAAAGAAAAAAAAATGTAAAAGCCTCCAGTAAATCTTCAGAAGTGCAAGTAAAGACATGTTTTCTTTAGTAGTGATTCCATTATTACCTCTAAAAATAGCCATACCCTTTCCAACCAGACCCATTAAAGGCAGGAAATAGGCTTTGGGTCAGCACAGACGTGAGATTTATACTGAAATTACATATTATTATTGAGAACTCCAGAAAAGCTTGACACGTCAGTTAGAAACACTTGGTAAAGGGTAGCTTCTGTATGATGTCTGAAATCTGTGTGTGCACACACGGACCTCTCGGGGTTTTATAAACACGCAAGGAAGGTCTGCTCTGGCTTTGCAGTGTCCTAAAATACTCGTGAAGTTAATTCCAGCTCAACATATTGAAAACTGGTAACTGCTGTTCATTGACAAGAAGATAAATGTGAGCAATAAGACATGGAAAGGGAAGTTATGGGATTACAGACTGAAATGGGATTTGCTTCAGGAGTCAGTGTGAGATTGACCCAAATTGCAAACAACTGTAGCGAACGCTGGCTTGGTTTTTTTTTTTTTTTTTATCATTGACTCTTAAATTCAGATAAAAATAAAATGCCCCACAAAATGAACAATAAAGAACAATGAAGAATTAAGATTGGGGCTGAATTTATACATGGACCATTGAAATACTGGTTAGAGTGTTAAGTTTTTGTCAATAATTTGAACATGACAGTAAAGACATCGTACAGCATAATTACAACTGGACAGAACTGGCATCTGTGATACCCCACCAGGAATATTTCTCTGTGTCAGAAGGCTGATGATCAGACCATGTAGAGAATGTTTTATTAGGGGACACAGAAGCCAAACCGCAGCATCCCTGCTGGGGTTTGGATACCTGCAATTATTATTTTGCTCATTCATTCTAAATGAAGGAACGGCAGTAAAAGTCGCAGATCCCTGAAGATCGCTGCTGGGAAAACGAGCTTGATGTTTCCTCGTCTCGTTTTCCAGGGCCGCTCCCTCCATCGCTGGATCTCGGCAGGCTGTTAATGCTGTATGCAGCTCCTGCCTCCTCTGTCGCTCTGGTTTCTGAAAAGAGTCTCATGAAGGGCTCCAAGAATGATTTCCTTCAAAGCCATTCATGCAAGAAATGGAACCTTTGCCATTGTACTCCATGAAAATCAGCCCGCGATGCCCCTGGTTCAATAGCCCCTGGCATTGCCACCATCGCTCTGTGTGCGACTCTTTGCGATGGGGAATCGCGGCTGGAAGGCTGGAGCGAGGTTTGCAGTGATTCTCCATGACACTGGAAACGGCTGACCTGACTTCTCTATATACAACTAATCAAAAAAATGACACAAAGCATGAATAGTAAGAATTTTTCCTTGGCACAAACCTGCCGGCGGGTTTCGTCCTTAGAGATCCGGCTTCTGATGAACTGCACGGACCTGCTGTTAATAAGTTTTATAAGTGGGGACTCTATCACGGTGACCTGAGCGGTTAGAGAAGGTAACAATGCACGGTGAATGAGCTAGCGACCCCAGTCGCCTTATCTGCTGGCTAATATCGATTTACTGGGACCCAGCTTCATGACGACGTTCTCTCCAGCTGCAGCGATCAGCAATCAGCAGGAGCAAGGGGCTTTGTCCTGCCGCGTGCTGTCAAGATCTGTCATGAGAAATAAACGCCGCACTGCCTTCTGGGGTGGGGAAGGAAAACGTGTGAGGATCCAGTATTATCGAACAACGCAGTGCTGCTGCAAATGCAAAAGAAAGGATGCAGTTTTGTTTATCTGGTATTCATTTATTCTGCTTGTTTGTTTCAGAAAACCCTGCTGCTGCTCTACAGCATTAATGGAAACAAAATTTCCGTTTAGAACCTTTTAATTATTAGCTTTCTTGAAAGAAGAGGAGAATCCAGTCACGTTTTAGCTAATATATCGGCATTGCGCCTGTCCGCACTTAAGCGTGTTAACCCCACTTGACCGGAAACTCCATCGTTTCTCCACGTCGTGATTCTGCTCACCATCCAGTCCCTAAGCAATCTGAAAGCCAAGCGGTACCATTCCCAGAATCCCTCAGCTCTCTCCGGACCAGGCATGCTCAGTGAGCACGAGTGCTTAAAGCTGCTTAATTTAAGTATCTCCTCAACACTGCATTGAACTGACGGAGAAAATAATTTAAGAGATTAGCGGGAAACGGCTCTGTAAATCACCGGCGGCTTTGTCCACGCTGACTTTGAGCCAGCTGGGCATTAGCTTTCAATACCTGTCAGTCTCTAAGTGAACTCAGTCCTTCGGCAACAATGCTGCAGGTCACTGCAGGACTCGCCAGTGGTCTGCAGGGGGGCCTGGGGTCGCCTCTAATTTAATACCCTGACAGACTCTAAGGTAGTGGAAGCTAAGAGCAGATAAGGGGGAACATACTGGTGAAGCTCGGGTTGATTCTTGATTCATGGAAGCAAATTTTCTTGTTTTTTTCTTGTAGAGAAGATTAGGGTGACCGCAATGCAGCATAATTAGCAGCTGCACATAAATTAACTACTTTTCTCTCATTTACGATTATGGTTCTTTTTGAAAATTTGAAGGTGAACATAAACATCATCATCATTATTATTATTATTATTATTATTATTATTATTATTACACAGTAAGAAGACCAGTGTAATAGCTGAAGCCATCATTTCAAATGCTAGTAACCCACAGCTGAGGCAAAAAAACACAATCTAAAATAATGCATAATGCGCAAGTCATTGTTTGATTTTTAAATACAATCTACTGTAATTTATGCATCCATTAACTTGATATATTCTGACCCCTGTCTAAGTATTTTGATGATCACCAACTAAATTAAATTGCATTATCATAGAATAATATGAAGACCACGCAGGGTAGAGTTTTATGCCTGAATGTGCCCTCAGAGCTAAACAAAGAGCCGTGGCAATTCTGCCGAGTTGACTGTTAATGTCTCGACGGCAGGGTCACTCCGGTCAGATCACCGTTTGTCTGTTTCAGATGGAGTCACAGTAATGCATTTACTAAGCTGAGAGGAAACAGACTCGTGCCAGGCGAGTGAAACAATGTGTGTCTCTACCCCCAAGCGCCATATATCACCATATAATTCATTTTCTGAACTGAGGGTCCTTTCTGAGTCGCCCAATTTGTTTTCAAGAACAAGAAATGCCTGAAACCAGTCCCAGTCAATCGTCGGAATGTCACAACCCTTCCCGTCTTGCAAGTGGCTTCCCAGACACTTTTGTATAAAGTGCTCCATCATGTACAAATATACAAACATAGGGCCAAAATGCCAGAGGAGCAACCAGAAGGTGTGAGGCTACTGTTAAACACATGCATGCATGCAGCTTCAAAATACAAGTCTGGTGAAAGAAGATCGGTGTGTTGCAGAATCAAGGGGACCTTGGCGCCACGGCAACCAGGCCTGCGGAGAGGGAAACTCAGTGAAAACACTGGGAGGCCAGAGAAGGACTTTTAATCAAAGAAGTCAAGGGATCCAGCTTAGCACATTCAAACAATTAAGAGGACAGCTGCACTGCGAGGTCAGCCATTATAATTACTTGTAATTACTGGAAAGCCGAAGATGTCGGAAAGATGTCCTAAAGAATGATATGTTTATGGTGTGGCGTACTTAAACCGAGTGGGGAATGAAGAAAGATGACTGTTTGGGAGAGAGCCATCTGTCCCAGCTGGATGAGTCAAGTTACTGTGTGACCTTGCTTCAGTTTCTCTCACTGATCCATTATTTCCTGCAGATTACGATGTTTCTGTCTGGTCCGTATTGACAGGGCTGGTTCAACTATTTTCAGGACCCTAAGCAAGATTTGAACTGGGGCCCATTGCCCTGGCTTTTCAGATGGGGGGTGGGGGGTCTTGCACTGGGCCATAAGCAACCAGTTCATCCACTTTTCCTTTTGGCTGATTCTGTATCCTTTGATTGTCTTTCATCATCGTTTTGCTCATTTTGTCTATGTAGTTTATTTCTGCCACACCTCTCCTCTTTCTCCTTGGGCTGGGTCCTTTCCCCCCAAAGACCTACAGGGTCATATGGATCGGCTGGCTACCCCAGGATAACACGACACCTAAGGATAGAACATGTGACCAGCGCTGGTGTCTGATTTTGACTGCCATGTCATTTTGGTAATGACAAAATCACAATGGACTTCTTCTACAAAATTCCCCTTAAACCTGTCAGAAGTTGTTTATAATCACTGAACCCGAAACTGTAATCTCCAACCAATCTAGATTCAGACTTGAGATATATTAATATGTTATAGTGCAGCTGGAATACCAGCTAGTGTGAATTATCCAAAGCCCACAGAGTTTTACTGATCCAAACAGGGTGATACATTTTAAGGTGAGGCAGACAGACAAGTCTGCAGATGCTATCTGTTTTTACCTTTAAACTTCTTTAAAGTCTAATGGTAATTTAGTGCACATGGTTCAGCTATAACCTGTGAAGTATTTGATACATATGCAAATGAGCCACACCTCCGAAAAGCAAAAAAACAAAAAATTGCTCTAGTTCTTTAACCTGTGTTTTTAAATCAAGCATCCAACATTGCCCACTGGCAGCCTATGATGAAATATGAATTGAGCCGTGAAGCCAACTCGTAATATTGCTTTGGGTTACAAAGATGAGAAAGTGGGTGATGGACGGTAGTGCGGCGGCCAGTGGGTTCCGGATACACCGTGATCCCCGTTGTTCCTTTTAGCCATTATCTATGTGCACTTTGCTGGACCCCTGGGTGAAACAGGAACCAAGAAAGCAGCTTTGTGTGAAGATGAATTGTACCAGGGAGCTCTGGAGATCAGATAACTAACAGAGTTGCAGAAGGCAAAACTAAGAGGCTTTATTTTGAAATCAATATTTGCTCCAAAAGCAGCAATCCTGGTGCTAAGTATTAACTTTGTGCGGCAATACTGGGATTGACTAATAAAAACTGGCAACATCACCATGACAACCAGATTTCCGTCATATTAACAGAAAACACAGAAAAAGCAATATTTATGTATTACGGCTGGGTGCAATTCATATTTTCATACTGCAGAAATGTTAGGCATATATATTAAAATTGAAATTGAAAACGTTAGCAGGCCTACGCAATAAATAGGATTTCTCAGTATTAATGATCACATAATCTCAAATTATGTAAGATATTACCAAATTTACTTTTTGAATATATAATACACACCGGAGATTCTGACCTAGAAAGTGGTTGGAAGATGGATGGATAAATGGATGGATGGATGGATGGATGGATGGACGGATGGATGGATGGATGGACGGATAACACAATGTCATAAATATCCATCAACACACCCATTCATAAAAGCTGAAACCAGATACTATAACACATTTTTTTCCCATCAGGAGCAAATTCCTCTGTGCATGACTATATACCTTTCACAAAGTCAGATCTATGCTCAACATGACTCAACAAGATTTTTAAAAAGGCACTTTCATTTCTAGACACAGTGTAATAAAGACTTCAGTGGATGTTAATGTCGTTCCCTCCCAATGCTAAACTCATTTTATAGTCCCTATAGGACTTCCTGTCAGACTTTTGACGTTGTGACTTCAACGCCACAAATTAACTCTGGGTATTGGGCTCGCTCAGAAGTCAGTTGATTAATTTTTTTAAGCAAAAAAGGAAATTGAAAATGGAGGATGGTTTTGCATCAGGCTGAATTTAATGAGAAGGTGCATTAAATTTGTTTGCCAAGATGAATTGTTGCTTTATGTAACCCTACATTTCATAACCTGGCTCCAAGACTTACAGCCATGGAAAAAATTAAGAGACCACTCTGTTTTTTTTAAGAATCTGCATTGTTAAATCCTGGTTTGTGGTTCTGCTGGCAGAAGGCTACGCTGGATAGCAAGATGCTGCAAGGTTCAAAATGTCTAAGACAGCAGTACACAAGAATAAGGTGAAGCAGGAGACACCGGGAACGACCTTAAACCAGCCAGGTAAAGGGCAGAAGCGACTTTGTAATACCATAGATGACCGTTAACGTATCTGACAGTTTCTCATGAATCGTAGGATGACATCAGGTGACGTTCAAAAGGAATGGGAAACATTAAGTGCAGGTGTGAAGTGCACTGCTAGGGCAGTTAGTATCAGGCTCCTAGAAGCAGGACTGAAGTTCCATAAAGCAGGGAGGAAGCCCTTCATCAGTGAGGAATGGGGGGGCCAGGCTGCAGTTTGCTAAAAAAGCACACCCATAAATTGATAAATGAGTGAAACAAAAAATTGTGCTGTTGTCTCTTAATATATATATTAGGCTGTATGTATAAAAATATTAGGCTGTATATATATATAATTTTCACAGCTGGAAAAAACAGCAACCGCATGGCTTTTAAATCTTTATTTAAATTTTTTTTGTTAAAATCTGCCAGTCTTATTAATTTCTTGGTCTTTTCAGGTGTGCCACACTTTTTGTTAGCGAAAAGACAGATACGCTCTTTATTGTAAAACCGTTTCGTTACATTTGTATTCAGGCTTCCACACCATTTTATCGCTCAGAAGAGGAATTAAAAAGTGTGGATGAAAGGTGCAGCTGGTCATTCTCGCCGCATTATACGTGCGTTTCAGGCTTTCATCTACCCACGAAGCCGCCTCGATTAACGGCAGTGGATGCTCCCCTAATGAGCTGATCGGTGGCCGGGAAACACAGCAGACTAATGGTCTAACGCCACAAATTCGCAAATAACGCCGCTTCCTTTAAACTACGTTGATGAGCAAAAGAAACCATGTTCATGCTGGTCACTGATAATCAACACAGAAAAAGCTGCGTAATCGCATTTCCTCTCCCAGATGTGGATAATTATATATTCTCAGTTAAAATATAATTGTGTGCTTTAATTACTTCAATTAAAAATTGAAATTGGCTTAATTATTAATAACATTCTTTATCTGTGGGCGCATGTTCAAGTTTTTCTTGAAGACAAACTGGTGCTTGTTAAATATGCATACATTTCTATATGATATGATACCTTGCTAATACTTACTAAAATGAGAAGAAAATGAAATGAATACTGCAGTACTTGGTATTTGATTATAAGTGAATCAAAAAAACAAATCAATGCCAAATAATTCATTTTTCAAAGACTAAAATATCGACAGCTATCCGTCAAAGCAGCTGATAGATTTGCATCTCGCCAATGTTCATAGATGCTGTGCATTGCAAGTCCTCAAAGCCCCATTACATAGTGAGAATCAGCGTGATGGAAATAAACCAAAAACGGAGAAGCAACTAACATATAGATCAATGAAATTATAGAAGGACGTAATAAATCTAAGCGAAATCAATAAGCAAAATAAAGCTACATAAACAAATGAAAATGGCTTAAATACGACAGTAAAATATAACTAAATTATTAATTAATATATATAAAATATAAAAGAATAAATGATTACAGTACAAGCTCATAAAAGCTGGAAACAATTAATATGATATTTTATGGATACATCAAACAAGACAAATAAATAATACCAGAATGATATAGGAAGATAAAAATAAAGTGTGATAAAATCTAAAAATTGCGATTTCATCAGCAGCTCAGCTTCTCTAATGTCTACCTGCAATGTGTTTCGGAGCATAATAGCTAAAAGCTGCCTCCCTGCTATATTTAGGTATGTATTGATATTTATGTATGTTTATGAATAAACAGAGGGCTAGGATTGGTTATAACAGGACTCCACGCTTCTTGGGTGTTTATGGGCGAGTAACTTAGGGAGCACGGGGACATCGTGGAGAATGCTGATGGAACAAAGTGCGGTTTTATGAGGAGACAGGAAAGAGCTGAGGACGACTGTGGGAATCACAGCAGATATGCTTGGTGCAGAGGGGACAGTTAATCTAGGTTACGTCTGACAGTACTATCATGTAGGCAAATAAAACAACACAAACAGAGATAAGGATGCCATAAATCAAAGCAAGGGGAAGGAGGCAGATGACTGCTGGTTTAGTGGCAGCTTTCCAGCTGGCATGTGAGCTTATTGGCAAGGACCACCAATCACAGTCCAGCAAGGAACTTCACGGCAAGAACAGCACAAAAATATATGACTAAATGCAGAGACCGTAATATGATAACTTTTATATATTCTTGGCCAAGCGCAAGCGGCGCTATTGTAGTCAGGGAGGTTTAGGGAAAGTGGGATTATTCTGCGTGAAGTTTTGAATCAGGTGCAAACTGTAATAGCCAAGAGACGTAGGTTTTTATTCTGAAGACTATAGGTTCAGGTCCCCGGAGGGGCCTTTGTGTAGTCAAATCACTTCAATGAAATAACCTGTGGCTCATGCACAGAAAAAATATTTAAGTAATTTTCCTCCTGGGCCCAGTACATTATTACATAGCATATTATTACAAAAATGATAGTTTCCTGATATAGCACGTAAAAGCTAATGAATAACTCCATATGTAATAAGGTCAACGTTAGCCCACCTTTACAAAGGCAAGTTCCCACAGATGCAGTCTAAGGAAAACAATGTATGCGATAAACACTGTTAAACTCCCCGGATAATGGAATATGTTTGTTATGTTTCTTAGTAAGAGTGTAAAATTCGTGACGTGATGTTTGTCACGGAATGATCCGATTTTAATGATCTTGTGGTGACCAGTAGTCATTCTCCAATTACAGGCATAAATAAATGTGGGTGTGGTCATCCTGGGGGAGGACAGACGTTGAGTCCATCTGTCTCATTATCAAACACGCAAGACGTAAGACAAAGTTGTTTTCTCTCGTCAAGATAGAGCATCTTATGGAGCATCATGGGAAATGCAGAAGGAGTATTGGCGGAAACATGAGATCCCAATCATCCTCGAAGCCCATTTTTACTACACGATGATTTAAATCTTTACAGCATAACCTGCAAAATTAATTTGCAGGTTTTGTCTGATTGGGATAAGTGCAATGAAAGTCATACTAGAAAAAAAAGGTGATAATTACACTCAACCACATTAAAATAAGGTTCAGCTGGGCTGACAGCCAAATGAATTACACACAGATTCAACAGAATAAGAACTAAAGTCTTGCCTGAGCCCTATCAAAAAATCAGCCTGCTCTTCATTTCTGTTCTATGACTTTCAGCTGTGAACCCAGTTGATACTTTTAATGTTTAATTCTGGAATGAGAAGTGGTTGTGTAATCAGTTAAAATTTCTAACCAATTTTGGTCATAAACATTATGCAGTTACGGTTCACTGAACAATGTTGTGACAGTAATAAGAATCTGGCCAATAAAATCCCCACTGAATAGTTGCTAACTGAATAGTTAATATCTAGTTTTTCAATATGTACAGTACAAGCAAAACAAAAATGATCACTAGTTAATAATGCTTGTATCTTAGAGAAATTGGAAAAATGTATACAAAGACTTCATTTTCCAAAACTTATTAATATCCATACCAGCGTTCATTTTTAATTTCACTATAACTGATGGACAATAATACAACAAGCTTCAAATTCAGCATAAAAAAGGTAGGAAATGGTAAGACTGTATCTATTTTTGTATAAATCAATTTAGATGAATTTTCATCTGTAAAGGCTGTTTACTGTTCATTAAAAAGGCAGTTGGTCTAATGCTGAACCCACCACAGGACAATTTCATGAAATTTAATGACAGGATCGTTAAACTGAGATAAAAAAAGCGATTTTACCACAATGGAGATAGTGATAGGTAATAAATCATACACTGTTTTGCTGCAAGACTTTGCAAATGTCATTAGTCTGTTGGTTTAGGGAACCAAAAGTGTTTTTAATGCTGCCTTGATAAATAACGGAGAAGATTTTGCTGCTGGAGTTTAATTAAATTAAGCCTATAAATTATTTCGGGGAACATTAAGGCAGTTTTTTTGTAGGGAGATTGTTCTTAATGACGCAGGCCGTTGAAGTGAGTAAGAGGCTAAGAGCACTGAACTTGCATGTCTATAGTGTACAAGCGATATTGGAGGATGCAGATAATGCTAAGCAATAAAATGGCCTGGATGAATAAACAGCTTTCATGCAGAGTTCATTTACTAAAAATAACATAATAGGCCATCTGGCAGTCCACAGCTTACAATTCAGAACTTACTAGAACTTTTAAGCTCAGCCCCAACTAAGTGAACAGAAAAGAGTTATTACGGACATCAAAAATAAAGAAATATCTCAAAGATCTTGCTAGTGCCTTTGTGATATGCTAGATTCAGGTTTCACAGAGGTAATTAAAATCCTGCAATGACATCATATGCAGTGAAAAGGTTCCTCACTCCACAGGCTGTGACTGGAGTGGGATTTTAGTATATTAAATATTAAGAGCTGGGTGTTAGTGCTTTAAATGGAAGAGGTAGAGCTGTGGGACCCCAATGAACTTGTAATTACAGCGATGTCACACCCCAAAAGTCATTTTTAATTGGTCCTTTTTTCTTGGGACTAAAGCTCAGTGGGAAAACCCAGTGGTCTGATTGGTCAGGCATTTGATGCTGTTCAGTAACTGGCTGGTGCCACACAGGTCACGCCTCCATGGAACATCACTACGGCAGTGTAGGAATAAGTAATACTGGGGCAAACCTGAATATGCAATGTCGATAAGCCCTGTGAATTTCACCAGCCAATAGGATATGCAGCCCAGCTAGTGATACATCTGAAATGATCAGGTTTAGGTTGCGAGGCTGCTCTTCAAAACTTTCATTTCTTGCCACTTCCAAGGTGGGATTCATGTCGGCAGACCAGTGGGAGATAGTAATGCCGTTCAATGGAGCGAACCTTATACAATTATGTATGTTGCATAAAAAAACACACTTGATGCTGATAATCCTGAAAGGGGATGAACTGGGATAAAAAATCAAGTAATAACATTAACTGGGATTCTGATGTAAAGAACCTGTCTGAGGCTGTGTGGGAAAAGAGCATCCTTTCTATCTATCTATCTATCTATCTATCTATCTATTTGATCAGAACTAATTACAACAACAAATAACAATAACAGCAATTATTATTTTTATCATCAACATTATCATCATCATCATCATCATCATCATTAATAGTAATAATAATATTATTATTATGGAGGCTACTGTGAAACAGGATCAGTGAGATGAATTCTGCATAAAGCCTTGATTCATGCAGGGGCGATGAGAGCACAGCTGTGAGCTTATTGGTAGCTGGTGCTGAAGACTCTACTCCCCTCTGAAGCCTCTGTCAAATGAAGGGCTGACGTCCACAGGACCATGCGGCGGGTCTATGAGCTGCGAGTTTAGCACAAGTGGACTGGAGGGTGTGGGGGGCGG
>JAODKF010000042.1:267786-283514 GCA_026779585.1 Mormyrus proboscirostris | reverse complement strand
GTGAGATGTGCCAGGGGCTTGGTGGGAGGGGGGTGTATGCTACATGCTGGGTGTGTGTGTGTGTGTTTGTGTGTGTGTATGTGTGCATGCTGCGTGCTGGGGGGTGTGCATGCTACATGGAAGATCAGCATGACTCAGTCTACACGTTAAACATTTCTGACATCTTTTGTAATTTCCCAGTGGGTTTTGGTATGAAATGAGCATCACATTCAATAACTGTGTTACTTAACTGTTTGCATCCTTTAAAACTAAAGCAACTGCATATTTTGAAAATACCGTTATATTAGGCACCTATTTAATATGCAGTGTATGTCACGTTATGCATGTATTTAGAAAGTCCGATATAAACACATATATAATGTCAACTGAGCAAGATTCAGTTTTGCATCAAAACTTTAAATTTCTGTCATATCATTGGGTATTGGTCATGTGATTCTGGGTTTTGATTTTGATTGGCTGGAGGCCTCACAGAGCATGCCTGACCAGGAACCAGTCACATGAACCAAGGTGATCTCAGCCATTTTCTGCCCCAAAAGCAGGCCTGGCTTGGTATCCCTTTGCAAGATGTCTGACCTGATTTTCTTCAGTTAAAGCATTCAATCAAATGACTGAAGAATGGAAAGGTGAAGAAAAAAGATCACATAAGTTTCCTTGGATGAAAGTACCAACTAAGCAGCAGTAATACTAACAGAGTAGGTCTATACACAACAAAGCTTTCCTTCCCATATTACCCAGCAAATGACAGGCATGCAGATATCTGTAATATAATGGCAAAGGCTCCCAAACCTCAAAGGCAGTGAAAGCTGTAGAGAATTAAAAGAGCTGCCTGTACTATCTAATTATATGCGATGACACTGGAGTGTGATGTGAAAACTTAATTGAAAATTCTCAGTGTTTAAACGGGGAGCTCTAAGGACAGGCGATCCACCCATCCAGCTAATAGGGTAAATCGCTGTATTTTCAAGCTGGCTGCTCCATTTTTCAGACCAAAAAAAAAAACAAGCAAAAAAAGAAAAAACCTGGAAAACACAAGGGGAGAAAATGGCAAAGACGCGTAAGAATAATTACAGAAAAGCCACAGGAGGTTGGCAGTGGACATTCAGTCAAAGCAGGTCTCTGTGTGAAAGCAGCGCTGACAGAAATAATAACCTAAAGAAACTTAGTTTTGTTAAGATTGCATGTGAATTCTTTCTTTCTCTGAGATTTCTGTAGCGTTACCCAAACCTTCCAGTGCCGTGAGGACTCTCTCTCTCGCTTGGTTACTGTCGCCATTGGTGACGCCGTTGTCATCTCCATTCCCTAGTCTGGAAACCACTGTCTCACGAATGCGGGAGCCATTATCCCGGCTTTTCCAGTAAATGCTGTCAGGCAGATGGTTCCTGATTTGATCAGCATCATAACATTTAACATCTTTTATTATGATTTTATTTTCTCACCTTTGTTATTATAACAAACAGTCTCCGCATCGTCCCCATGTGGTAGATGCATCCGTACTGATTTATTTTTCAAACTATTCTTCAAAAATCTACTAAAACTGCTATTTCATACAGTAAATATTAATTGGTATGGGATCTCAGACAGATCTGGTTTGTGAGACTGTCCTGCATGAAATTCCAGTTGGGTCTTACTTAGCAAATTCAGAGTGATAAGTAAAACATTCTTGCCAATGAGAATCTGAACTCACCTGGTTTATTGTGGAATGTGGAATGAGGCCTGCGAGAATTCCGGTGGAGAATTCCTCCAAGAGGATTATGGGAACTCAGGATGAAAGAGAATCCTAAAACACTCTGAATAAAACAGGTCACGAATGATACCCCTTCGAGCAGCTCTTCAGAGTCTAATACACCACTATAAGTGTATCAGTAAATGCTTTATAGAAAGTGTGACTAATTTTTTTTTCTCCATTTTCCATTGCAGGCCTGATAAGACAATTAAATTAATTGGAGAGGGAGATTGGTGACTGCAAAAAGCAGTCTCTTTGTTTCCAGCATGATTATCGCTCATGTTTTTGTGTAGTGGGTTTTTAGCTGATGAAACATGTTAACTGGAATAAAACGTTTTCTTTCATTCTGTGCTCGCACTTGTTTTGTGCTGTGCTTAATGTGAGCTCAAAGAAGATTTTTCTTCAGGCTGAAGATCCATTTCAGAGCTGGAACAAAGACTTACCATTTATGAAGTTTTGCAAGGCCTAAAAAAACTATATATAGTATTCATGACACCATATAATGTAGCCCAGTCTTGCGCCCTGTACTGTCTGGGACGGGCCCTTTCCCTCCACCCTGACTGAGACATTCGGTTCTGACATGGATACAGGACATATGATAACTGCGCATGATACCTAATGTTATTGTGAACATAGCAAATGCACTTAGCTGTCAAAAGCTTTTGCAAACCACAGGTTTTTTACCACTTTTCCATTTATTTAATAAACTGCAGATTTTATTCTTGTTAAGCACTGGAAAGTTGAGTGGGCAGCTATAAATGAAAATATAAGTCAAATAAAACAAGTTTCCTGTTTAAAATTGGAAGAGTGTGTAACAGTGCATGTCTGACGTCCTGTTAACTGGTTGTGTGGTGATGGCAGAGTCTTGGCTGTCCTTTAACTTTAAAAGCACTAGTTAACTGCTTCATCCTATGACACCTTGTACAGCAGAAAGAATACCTTAAATAATCTCTGTCGTTATAACTGCTAGAGGAGGTTACGTTGATGAATCAAAGATGTGACGTTTTCTTGCTAATAAAGGTACTCAAATAGTGAACATACTGTAAATGTATTTGTTAGCAAGGAATATTGAGTATATTTTTAGTAAATGTTAAGTGAGTAACATGCAAGTGTAGAAAATCTCAGTGTGTGCAAAAGCTTTATGCTGGTAGAGTAAGTTGTTGAAGTTATTACTGTTAGGCTGTTTTGTATGTACTGTTAATGAAATCTGAATTATAGTTTACTGCCTTCTGTGATTGTGGCAGGTAGACTAACAATGGGATCCACTGTAAAGGCATCACTAAAGTTTGAGTCTGAGGAGTCCAAGGAGAAGAGTTCATGAAGGAATATTTATAGAAGTGGTAACCATAGCGTTGACAGACCAGTGCAGCCCATTAATGATCCAGGCATTGCAAAAGGTTTTCAGAATGATTTTTACCTGCGACCTCATACCACTGCTCTTTTCCTGATCTGTGTAACACTTTCATACTCTAATGCATTTTGTCACGGGTAGCCATATATTCATAATGCAGCATGAAATTTTAATATCAATCCTGGTAAACATGTCCAGAGTACCTACTGCTTATTCTGGGAACTGTTTTGTTTTGAGTTCACAGACAAAATCGCCAGACTGCCTGTCAATAATTAACGAGGCACCAAGTGGCACTCACATTTTTAAGCAAATGTTTCTGTTGTTCGGGGACCTCTCCTGTCAGACTGGGAGCTGCTAAAACAGTTGCTTTCATTAGTTATTTTCGAGTTCTGTTTTGATATTTATGTTCCACAGAGACTGCAAACGAGACTATTTCAGCTTTATATAAATCTCGTACACCAGTAGTGACATTACAGATTCTGTTATTTTTTAAAAATTTATTTAATGTTTATAAAATTTTATTTATTCATTTTTCTTAAGTTTCTAGAACGAGGCCCGCTTTGGTGTAAAGAACCAAACATCCAGCTTGCATCCATTTCTTTATTTTTTCCCCATCGTCACATACCGCCCCCCCCACCCCCCCAAGGTTATCCCCTGTCTTGCATCTGTAGCTTCTGGGATAGACCCTCAGGACCCTGCAAAGGACAAGCGGGCATAGAAAATGAATGGATGGATCTTCACATACCCAGTGCTGAGTCACAGAGAGCCTGCAGCGTGCTCCAGGATGCTGAGAGCCCATGGCCGCATGGCTGTCCGTACCCTGGAGAGGATGCCAGTCTACCACGAGGCAAAAAAGAGCCAAAACATTATGACCACAGATGTAATGCTGTTAGTCCTCTATGTGTCAGCAGTGTCCCACAGATCCGCAGATTCAACAAGACCTCCGAAGGTGTCTTCTGGTATTTGGCAACAAATTGTCAGAAGAAGATCCTTTGGAATGGAATGTCCCTCCATTCGACCACTCTTCCTCAGTACTGACCAATGCTGACTGGGAAGACCTCACATGGCCTGCCGTCCCAGAGACACTCTGACCCAGTCGTCTGTCCATGGCAATTTGTCCTTCTTCAGAGTTACTTAGATCTTTGCCCATTTCTCCTGCGTCCAACTCATCAGCTGTTACTTGCTGTTTAATATATCCCACTTCTTCAATAGCACAGTTGTTCTCAGACCATTATTTGCATCTTCTGTGGGCGGTCATATTGTTTTGGTTCTTTATTGTCTATTGGGTAGGAGAGTGGCTCTGCAGGTGAGGACACTGTGCCTGTGATTGTACAATTGCTGGTTCAAATCCCAGGGTTGACACAGTGATTTCACCATTGGGCCCTTGAGCAAGACTCTTAACTCCTGACTCCTCCAGGGACAGGATGACCCTGCTCAGTCAATTGTATGTCATTTTGGATGAAAGGCTCTGTTAAATAAATTAAATGTAAATATACTCACTAGGGGCAATCAAGACACACCACGCATCCACACATCTCCAGATTGTGGGATGGAACCAAAACGAACAGGAGGGGCACCTTTCAGACAGGGCTGTCTGCCTACATCCCTAACCCACCTGGCCATCCTGACATCCCCCTATCCTGCACGTATGGTCTGGTCCTCTCCAGCCGCCCACTCCCTCCCCTCCTGGCACTTCGGCGCATGTTCAGGGTGCCGTGTGAAAATGATACGGGTTGTTCTGAACACGATGATCTGCAGATCGTGGAATCAAATAAGCAGCATCGTCTGGTACGTCTTAACGTCTTAACAGGAACCGCTGCTCTGGGAGCCTCCGGGCGAGCGGTGCAGCCATTCTGAGTGACACACACGCACACACCCCTTCATATCCACTTCTGTAAGATCTTCCAGCAAGACAAAGCTGCCCGTTTTAGTACAGCGCTCACGAATCTACTGTATAAGAATACTTGGTTCAAAAGGGACGTCACTACAAAATGTTTTTGTGTGTCTCACCAGGATTTCCCAGCATTCCTTGTAATTTCAATCTCTTTTTAGTTTGTTTTAGCACACAGCCGTAGATGTCTGAACAGATTTCAGCCCTTGATGGTGGAAAATGAACTTTTTAACTCCCCTGCAGTTTAAAAGAGATCTTAGCCTATTGTTTAAGGGGCAAATGAACAGCGCATGCAGAGGTGCAGCCTTACATGCAAACTCACTTACAAACACCTTTTAACCGGGAGAAGAGGGACACTCATGCACTCACCCCAATGTAAATAGACAGTATTGTGCATGGAGGTAAAAACTGGAAAATAAGACATACTGTAATCCTTTGTAAAGAAGACACATTTTTTTTTAAATCAGCAAATCTAAAATAACAACAGCAGGTGTTCTGGTCAAAGGAGGGGTTAAAGGCCAGAGAGAGGGTCACCCCCTTGCTGAAATTCGGGAAATGTGTGGGTCCGCATTATCCTGCAGAGAGCCCTGCCTAATTGCACAAAAATATTAGTGCAGATTCATTGGCCATAACACCATAATCTAATTAGAAAATATTCCCAAAGCAGGTTTCCACTCAAAGGCCACCTGGTCCGGCTTGGGTTTTACAGCAAAGACGGGGAAGGAATGTACTGCCGTGTTCATATGAGCAGGCAGAGGTGCGCGTCGTGCTGTAAGCAGCTGATTAACTGATGGGAAATGCAGTGCACATCTCAGAGGCTTCACAGCACATGTGCAGAGAGCTTAATACACACACACACACACACATACACACACACACAGAAATGGTACATGTCAAGGTCTGAGATATATTAGACAGCAAACTAAAAGTCGATACTTGTACTTGATGTGTTGACCGCAGAAGAATCAGGTGGAGCTAAATGCCCGAGTGACGTTGATAAAAGCCAAATGTTTATGGCCAGATCAGGATAGGGTCAGGGCATCTCTAACACAGGGAGGCTTGAGGAGTGCTCATGGTTAGCCGTGGCCCAACAAAGAGATGATACAGTCCGCCGACAGGATGCTGGACCGTCAAGATGTGATGTGAGATGTGAATGAGGTTATTCATATCAGGTACAGTATGAACCAACAGACGGGTTACTGTGGCACAAATGATGTTTACGGGAGTAAGGTGTATGGATCCACATGTAGGGGCTGCAAATTGGCAGTCTAAGGAAACGTTTAAGGGTATTTATCTGGATAGTACGTGTGAATTTGTATATTTCAGGTAAAAAAAAAGAAAGTAATTCAACTTAACATATGTCAATTAACAGTAAGAATAAAAATAAAAAAAAATTCTGTTCTTCAAAATGTTGCCAATATCTTGTTAGATAGGTAGATGAACACCGCTTTGGTTCCCAAACCTCTCCTTGGAAGCATGCCAATCATTGCATGTATTTGTTAAATTTTACCATCAGCTCAATTAATTTAATTAGTCAAATGACTCAATGAGATATTAATTAGCCAAACAAGGTAGGTTAAGCATAAAAATACATTGGTGTACTAGACAGTTGCTGCAGATACTGGAGTGACACTAAGAGAGATTTTGAAATGGTCGACACACTTCGACAGTCATAGCATCATAGTAAACGAACATGAAGATCATTTAAACATCACTTTCTTTGACGGACTTTCACCCAGTTCTGTATTTGACAGAAATCTACAATTTAAATTTATATTGTCCCGTAAAAGTGAAGACACACCATTATAAACCATTACTGATCTTCCCAAAGATTGCCAAATAGCATACGGTTTTGTGAATGGGGGCTGTTTCGCCCACATCTCTTGCAAAAGGCAGTACTGGCTCCCTGTTATTATTTATAAGGGCTGCCTTTGCCTGTCCCTCGCTTTCCGCCATGTGTATGAATGCATGCGCTCTGTTTTGTCTGACCCCTCGTAACCTGGACATCATCTGATGTCTGTCTGAGCCTTTCCCTGCTTCATCTCCAGCATATCAATCTAGCATTCATGTATATCGTATACATACTGTTCTCCTCTCCTTTGCCATGCCAGCTCCTTTGTTTTGGTATTTCCGCTGTATTTGGGTCACGAGAACTCAGCCAAGTCCCCAAGTCATGTGACATAATTTTCCATCCGCGCTGGAGATGTTCCCACGGCGATGTCATTGCGACTGCATCTCATACGAGTGAAGGATGCCCGCATCTTTAAAATGAATCTGAACAGATTCCCTTCCTTTCATGGATGTCAAGGAACATCTGCCTACCTGCTGTTCTATGATGTATATAAAAATACATCGTATACAAGCCAAGTGGGAGGTAATTAAGTAGCACTAATTTGATTAAAAGCGAGAAACGCGTCAGTCTCTTGAAGACTTTGTCATTAGCTTTGCATGTGTTGGTACATGTGTCAAAATCATACTCATACTGTAAGATGAGTGTTCCATCGTAATTATTATTACTAATGTCATCCCCTATTTAAACTAACATGGAGTCCATGGGACAGACTGAGATTTTCATTCCCTTATGACTGACTGGTACTAAATTTTAGACTGATAGGTAAAGCTGTCATTGTTGGACTGGAATCTCTATCACGGCATCACCTTGCCCCAAGCTCTCTTGCCAGTGGTGTATACAGGGGCGGGCCCTGAGGTACACTGGCCACAGCTGAAAGGCGATTGGCCCCAAAAATACCTGCTCCCCTGCCACTCACCAAATGAAAACGGATTATTGGCTGAGGACATGGCTGGCCCCACTGTATGAATTACGGTCCTTCTTATGCTTCCCACCATAAGAAATCCTATAAGTGTCTCTGTCTGTTCCTTGGACAGGCTCCAGACTCGCAGTGACCATGTATTTGGTTGTAAAAGGTAGGTGGAAAGAATGTATGAATGTATGGATGCACGGATAATGTACTTATTAAACACATTATTTCCCACCCAGTTATTTCCCTAAGCAATACAATTTCTGCATTATTAAAGAATTTGAGCTCATAAACAATTGCTGCCTGTCACCTCATCTCTGTTTTATGTAGTTAGAGGTCGACTCTCTGACATTTATAAAGCCTGCTTTCAGTGCTTTCATTATGCTATTAAAATACGATGACAAATGCAGCACAGTAATACTGTATCTTTGATTTTAGTAGCACTCTTTTCTTAGATTAAGGGCCAAAAAAGCGACGAGAATAATCATAGTGGTGAGCACGTGCATTTTCATCACCTTGGCAACAAAACATTGCATCCCATGGTGGACAGTTTGATGAAAACACACAACAACATAATTGCCAAAAGAGGATCAATGAAGACCCCAAGCCCCCAGCCTGCCTTTCTTCCTCATACCTTTGGCTTCTCATCCATACAGATCAGGAAGAGAAGCTGAAATGTGCCTGACAGTCTCATTCATATTGGGTAATCTCAGCTCTGTGCCAAAAACCCCATGGAGTTTCACCCAAGGAACTTATACATATCAGCTGGGTTTGAATACCTTGGATGTAGGTGTGTTAATAGGTGGTCTGATGTTCCATTGATCATCCTGAATCGAATACTTCATTCAACTAAAAACATCTCTCTGCTCCCCAGTGGTGAATACAGGGGTGGGGCCACAACCCTCAGCTGAAAGCTCATTGGCCCCCAGAGTGCCCCCCACCCTCTGTCACTCACCGATTTAAAATATATCATTGGCTAATGATAAGGTTGCCCCCGCTGTATAAACTTTGGCCCCTCTAATGCCCCCTACTTACAGTAAAAAAAAATCCAAGAACTGCCCCTGTTCTTCCCTGACCCACGCAAATCAGTTTTGCCAATAATGTCCCTACAAGGGTCCTTGCTTTTGTTCTTTGGACCTGTTCATCACAGGGGACCAAAACAGTGTCCAGACAGCTCTTTACGTGATGAGAATCTGCAGGTATCCCTGCCATGTCAATGTCATCGTCCTCAAGAGAATTAAAAAATTTCGCTGTGCATAACAATATGTGCTGTCAGATGAGATGTCAAAAATATTCTTTTTTGTGCATGCAAAATACACACCAGTCTCATTAATTTTATTATTTCTTTATATATGCTCAAGCATTTTATGTAAATGGATTACCAAAATACCATCTGTTACACGGTTCATTAAACACGACGACTTAGTTTCTTTTCCATTTATTTAAATTTTACATGCATCTGATGGAAAATTTCCCCTCTATCTTGATGAAAACTGATTCCGTGCGCAGAACCATATGCTTAAATCAAGCTAGCGCTTTTACAGATGACTGAATTGTGAAAGAAAGGTTAAAAAAATGTTGCCTGGGTTACTTCTGACATTATTTACATTGGTATAAGAACATGGAGTGTTTCCTATATAAATGTATGAAGAATTATTGAAATAACTTAAGTACTGTGAGAAGTGGGGAGGTGGTTTATGTTCTGCAGGTGGAGATAAAATCAGAGAAGGAAGCCCATTCACTCACCTATAATTAGGTATGAATTACAGAAGGCAGAAAGTGAACGTTTTCAGCCAGAGAGAGAAATTGAGCTTCACAGCGACTAGACACCATCCTTGCATTCTGACCTGGGAATTTCCAGTCTGCTGGCCCCTTTACCAAGCTGAAATGGCTGTCTCAGATATTTGTTCCACTCTCTCAGTTTGTTAAATCCCAAGAATTTCATTAAAGTGGCCTGTAACATCCCTCCAATCCCCTTGTCACGTGCATACATCGGTCACCCCGGCAGAAGCAAATCTTATAGGAACCGTTTTATTTTTCTGTTTGAAGAAACCATACAAATCAAATAGAGCTGTGATTAAATTCTTTGAACAGGTGAATAAATAACTATGTCAAAGGCTGCAAAGCGAATCCTGGGCTATTTCTCTATACCAAGAATGCAAAGACCGTACTTGTGGTCTTGGTAAGACCGATCTTTTGCAAGTACAAAATTGGGATGCAATGAATAATGGGATTGGTCTTATTCAGTGAGGATGCAACCGACGTGTCATTGATATTTAGGGTGGCTCAAGAACAACATATGACGATTTTTACCATCCTCTGTACTTCTTAGTATTGGAGCTGGTCTTCGGCAATGAGAAATACCCACAGTCCGTGCTGATTCCTCCTAGACTCCGCCCACCTGGGGGACTGGTCCATGCTGCCCACATATGTGCCTGTCTGCTTGCCTCATGAGGTAATCGCTTGGGAGAGGAGCATTATGTGTTCAATTTCACAGTGATTTCCAGTTTGGATACCCCTTGCAAGGACGTGCATCGCGAGCGTGTGTCATGCTATATGGGGGCTGCCTCTCCTTCCTCTGGGAACGGGGAGGGGGCAACTGCAACATCTGCTCACTCCAGCAAACACCGTTACACACGGCGCCGGCATACCACTGTTATTCTGTTCAAACGGATCATCTTAATTAGCATATGCTGCCAATGGATTATTTTTTAGCTCAGGATTTTTTTTGGTTTCTTATGGCTACAATCAATTGAGATATAATGTAAAAGTACTGTGAACATTATCAGTGGTAACATTTTGTGCGTAAATTTATATACGTGTCAAATTTTTTTATTATCTTTTTTCACTTATGAATGTTGTCTCCTCTATCCTTTGTTTTTCCACCCTGACTTTTAAAATTGTAAAACATTATCTATTTTTTTGGTCTGTCTGCAATGCAGCTCAATTTATTCGCTTCATATCGAGTCCTAATGTTGAAATTGGCATCTTCTGTAGCACCTGAGTGAAACTATTTTTTTTTCCACGGTACATTAAAGTCTTTTCAACAAAATTGCAGCTGCAGTGACCCTCCATCTCTCCTATCTTGAATATGGCGGTAATTTAACGTCTGATTTGCACAGTTTATTTTTCCCCTCATCTTGCAAGCTTATGATACTGATTTTGGTAATGAAAATGTGAATTGCTTTTTATGAAACTTTATGCAAGGGATGGAAAGGGATTTTGAAAAAGGTCACGCATTTGCATAATAGCTTAAACATAATAAATAAACAAAACAAATAAAAAACTTATACTGAGACTTCATTGTGCACTCTTCCCGTTTGCATCAGATAAGCGCCTTGGAATTCATTATTAAGACAGAGAAAAAGGTACTGCAAACTTAACAACAGATTGCTTTCGGAAATACCTTAGAGATGACGCTATATCCTGCATTTCTCGAGTGAGTTAAGCAGGATTGAAAGGTCCATTACCTCGCCGGGCATTTGGGGATATCACAGTAGGTAATAAACACCGTGATGTGACACTTAGTTAGCTTGGGAATCACGCTGTCAGTGACCTATCAGTGCCAGTGCGGAAGGTGATGCAGATGCCATTTATGACACCGTGTTTGACGATGCGGTATCTCTCTGTCATCGTGTAACATCTTGGGAAGCGGTGGATAAACAGGATGCCATATCTGAGATCACCTGCTCATAGGTTACAAATGTTTGAATAGATTTTTTTTTCAGGCTACTGTCAATGGCAATGGTAGAATACGAGTACAAAAGCAGTCCTTCGTATAAAGGTGAATGTCGCTCGAACATTGAAATCTTGCGTTTAGCACTAGTGTAATCGGGCATGAAGTTGAATGGTAGCTCTGCTGCAGCAATGTAACGATTCGTTATTAATTGATTTTTCAGATTCCATAAAACATCACTAATAAATGTATTAACGGGTCATAAAAATGGGCAATGATTTCAAGAACAATCCACTGGTGAGGAGTGGGAGTCATTTTCCTATAAGCCTTTAAAGCGGTGGAGTTTTGTTCATAATGAAAAATGGTACAAAATGAACTTAAAGCGATTCTCGCTGGCTTTGTTATTAAAGTAATGAATGCATCCCCAGCTTTATATGAATGTGGGGACAAATAAATTAAAATTGTCTTTCCTCACCATGTTAGGTAACTTTGTAAAAAGTGTTTCTTGAGGCTACGGTGCCATTTGTGGCTCGGATGAAAGATCAGGGAGCCGTTTGATCGTCGGTCGTTATCCAAAAAATATATTACTTATGAATATTTAAAAAGCGGATTCGGTGTAACAGAACAGGGAAAAGCATTAAATAAAAGTCTTGCGGATAAACAGATCGCTATCTGGATGCAGCGAAACTATCTCCGGACGAACTTCAGATGAATCATTTCGGGACTGTTTCCACCAACCTGGTTAATAGCTTGAGAAAAAAACAGAAATAACAGGAATTGTACCAGAAAAGCATTAGTACACAGAGATTTAATGTCTTTGAGGATTACATGTTATTGCATGGGCATAGATTTGAATCCATACACTAGGGATGTGTTCCTACA
Organism: Mormyrus proboscirostris; assembly: GCA_026779585.1. Classification (NCBI taxonomy): domain Eukaryota; kingdom Metazoa; phylum Chordata; class Actinopteri; order Osteoglossiformes; family Mormyridae; genus Mormyrus; species Mormyrus proboscirostris. The sequence goes on along the minus strand of JAODKF010000042.1, from coordinate 271,232 downwards.
ATGTGGGGTACTGTGGGAGTACCGTGTGTGTTTAGGGGGGCGGGGGTTGGTGCTGATTTGGTTCCTACCCAAGTTGAATCCAAACCTAAGACGTTGAGTTGTTGCCTCCTGGTTTGTCAGATTAACAGAGAGCTTAAACAAACAATTTCTTCCTCAGCTTGTCCTTTTAGTTCCCGTGCAACATCTGAGGCAATTTCCCCTGAATGAAAGGATGGAGATAAAAGACATCAGGCAGCTTTAGAGCTTTTCCATTCTGTCTCGGGGAAGATGTTGATAACGATGAGGGTGGAAATACCTCCAACGTACCCTAAAAAAATAACCCCTGATTTGAACCTCAGTGGTCTTTACCTCCCAGATCGATTTTTCGGTGACCCCCTGGACTTCGTGGAACGAAACGCATTAGGCCGCTTGTTTGGGATCAATTTAACGTGCGGCGGTAACGCGATTTGCTGACTGGCCGGCAAATCTCATTACTTTACAAATGCTCTTTTCCAGGGCCCAATAAGTTCTTAACTGCATTCAGCATTTTAAGAGGTTAACTTCATTCATGGCGCAATGATTGAGCTTCTGCTATTCCTTTTAATTCCTTTAAAAGTACTATCGACTGAAAAAGGGGGAAATGCCACACTGGCTTCTGAGAGGACGACATACTTCTGGGTAAGGTCCCCAGAAGGGAGCATTCTCGACAAGCTGTGACTTGTTAGTAAACCTGTGAGCAGGAAGGAAGTGAGAATTTAGGTAATGCATACAGAGCATTCTCTCTCCTCTGCCTTGATCATTCCGATCACACCTCTGCTGTTCGTTGCTGCAAATCACATCAGCCTTGTCTGAAACGCAAAAATCCAGTACAAAAATATTCACAATGTGGCCAGAGGGAGAGGACACAGAGTTATAGGAATGTTTTGGTGGTACAGACAGGAGAGTGATGTGCCTGGAGGAAAATGTGTCATCCATCACTGGCTACATCAGCAAATGTGAGGTTGATGCTATGGTTACCAGCTCCAAACAACCCCAAGGCTGAATTTGGATGTCCGCTCCTTACTGAAATGCATCGAGCTTCCTTCAGAAGAGGACCAGCTTCACATCTGATAATGAGTCAAAGCCACGTACATCCAGAGGATCCAGAATCACCTCGACACCAATGACCCCTGACACATGTAGCATGGTTTGAAGTTTGTCACCGTCAACGAAGGGAATAGCTACATCTACACTTCTACAAGTTACGTTTCCCTACCTGCTGTGCTCAAAGACTTTTATGCATGATGTGAGGCTTCCAACATACTACCATCATAAGAACTACACCCCTGCCTATGACCCGATGCTGACTGTTGCAGTGGTTGAAGTACAAAAAACCCAAAAAAGGGCAAGCCCAAACGTGACCAAAAGGTGTCCCTGCTTACAGGAAAGGAAAAATATTCCTTTCAGGTGACTATAGTCTTTTGGGACCTCATATTGCCTCAGGTTGTTATTCCTAGATTCTTCAAGAAAACCACTATCATCTCTGTGCTAAGAAGTCGCCATTGAAGTGCCTCAGTAACAAAAGCCCTCTTGTTGGCTTGAAGTGTTTTGAAAGGCTGCTTGTGGTCTCCATCAAGGGCTCTATAATTGACCTACCACCAGAACCTCTCTACTGCTGATGTATCCTCTGCTATTCACCTGGCACTCTCCCATCTGTACGCCGAGGACACTGTTGTCCTGCTTGTCAACTTCAGCTCAGCGTTCAGCACCTTCACACCCCAAATTCGAATCAGCAATCTCACCAATCTGGAACTAAGCATCACACTATGGAACTGAATCCTTGACCTCCTGACCATCAGGTCTCTGGTAATCCAGATGCATGTCCAGAGAGCTCTTCCTGCTTCACTGGAGCCACCAAAGGTTTGTGTCATTGGTCCTGTACCGTTCACACTATTGATTCATGACTGTGCTGCCAGAGCCCCACCCAAACATATCATAAAGTTGGCTGAAGACTCCACAGTGGTGGGGCCCATTAACAGCTTTGAAAAGGCAGCCTACAGTGAGAAGGTGAGTCACCTGGTATCCTGATGTGAAGTTAATCATTTATGCTTGTCACAGACAAGCTGAAAGAGGTGGCAATTGACACATGTGGACCACTCCACTCTGCTGATTGATGGACGACGGTGACATGACAGGGATTGGATTCGTCCACCTATAGGTCAATAAAGCACAACAAACCCGAGGACACTGTCACTAGCTTATACTGCAGCATTGTGGATAGGATCCTTATTTGTAACATTGACATCTGGTACAGTAAGGCTGTAAATGGCTAGCAAAGTCTTTTCAGTATATTACCTCATCCCACCTTCTTGTCATTGTGGAAATTTACACTACTCTGTGCTTCAAGAGGGCCAATCACACCAGGAAGCACGACTCTTACTCCTCATTTGGGCTCTTAAGCCCAAAGGACGGTCGAGAGGCTCAGGAGCTTCCATGCCAGAACCACCAGGTTCAATAGCAGCCACTTCCCACAGGCAATCAGTGTGCTGTGCAGCTCAGTGTAATTCCCTCCCTCTTTATGTACACAAGAATATCCCCACTGAAAAAAATAAAACACACAGACGCACACACGCACACACTGGACAAGTTTTTTTCTTTCAATCTCTGCTTCTAATAAACGCTGAAAAACAAAAAGCAAGCAAGAAAAGACAAGCAAAAAATAGACAACTGGAAATAGGCATTTTTAATAAGAATTTATATACGTATTATTTTTCTCTGTGTTTTGGAGTATCTGTGTGTCCGTTTGACAATCCCTTTAATCTTCTTAAAGTGGTCCATCAGCCTCCCAGCCTTACTGTACAGTATCTTCTGGGACTGCAATTGAATGCTTTATTTATTCATGGCTCCAGTTTGCAGGTCCTCTGCTGCCGAAATCCTTCTTTAAGGTAAACTTCACTTAACTCAGCCATGCAGTTATCTCTGACATTTTAGAGTAACCAAGAAGATCTTTAACGGCTTGCTGTACTGCTTCCCGTGTCTTCGGAGCTGTCCGGTCCTGAATCCATAAGGAAGGTCATCAAGCTCCAGTTTCCTAATGCATCCAGAATATTCCCCTGTGGGCCAGGCGTGTGCTGGAGGTTCCCAAGAGAAAAGGATACAACTACTTCCGCGCTGGTACAGAGGAATAGAGCTGCCACCTGCAGCCCCTGAAATATTCAAAATGGACTCTTCCACATAAACCCCCAGCCTTTAAGATCAATGCAGGGAACTGAGTTATTCCACTAAAAGGGGATTAGATTGATCCTGAGACTAGGCAGTGTTCCCGGTCGAAAATGCCTGCGGGTGAATTTCTTAGACCTGCCCATTGGTTTGCCTTGAAAAAAAGTCTAGCTAAAGACTCCACTGGGTTTGGGAATAAGGTTTTGCTAGCAAAGGATGTTGATAAACTATGGGCTGATAATGACCTTGTTTTGATTCAAACAGGTGCT
>JAODKF010000042.1:225056-238605 GCA_026779585.1 Mormyrus proboscirostris | reverse complement strand
CACCATGCCACCCCTCTGCAATTTCTATTCCTTAAAAAATAACTGGCAATAAATGACAAAAAAAAAAATAGCTTGACCTCAACACTGATTTTTCTGTTCTACACTGAAATACCAAGGAATTATGCAAATGGTTGCAAGGTCATGCAGCATTCAGGTCCAGCCACAGCCGAGTGCCACGCTGCATTTCCCCGCTCATGCCGCAGCAGAGCCAGTCACTTTTCTTCATCTTTAGCTGGGAGGAAAAAAAAAAAAACGAAATCAGTTTGACTTTTAGTTAAAGCTGAGCGATTTGAACCAAAGCCTGATATAAACCCATTTTGGCTGGAAAAACAAGCCTCGCAAAACACCAAGTACAATGGAAGGAAATACAACAATCTGACGAATCGGGGGAAGATTGAAAGAAGAGAGAAAATAATAAACAGGGAACTTGCTGGGTCTTTCAACGGCCCTGAAAGGGAGGACGGTGCACGACGTGTAAACACCGTGTTGTGACCAGTTGTGATTTATGTATAACTCTTAGGGCAATGATTGCAATATTGCACATCCTTTCACCCTTCTTGTATAACCCAGACTGCAAAATGACTCCGCTGCAGCCAGACAGAAGAAATTTCCTATTATCACACTTGTTGCTCTAACCCTTCCCACTGGGTCAAGACGTTCGATGCAGCTAGAGAACTTCACAGGCAAGATCCCCAGCTGGTGAGATTAACTCACAGCGTGGTTGGTGAAGGAGCCGAACTGTGGACCGGGGGTGTGAATCCAGGGATTTTTCCACCAAATGAATGCAGCTTAAAGCATATAGTGTGGAAATATTTCCCAAATTAGGTTCTCCTTATATTTTTATGTGACGTGTGGCAAGGCATTCCCAAAGTGCTTTGGTTTCCTCCATCCCCTTATGAAAATTAACCATGTTTTACTATGATTAAATAACCATGGTTTACAATGGTTTGCCGTTTTTCATGGTTTTTTGGGTAACTATGGAAACAATGACTATGGTTTTGCTACAATCAAGCCCTAGTATAATCTTGGTCATAAACCATGGTTTCTGTTTTATCATGAAGTGCTATGGATAAACCATGGTAGTACTATGGGTAGTACCAAGGTACCATGAGGTACCATGAGGTACAGTACCGCAGTAAAACTATGGTTACTGCATAAAAACCATAGGAAATTTTCATAAGGGTCATTAGACTGTGAGAGTGGAATCTCCATAATAACCTCTGTGAAAGATGTTTCAGGTCACTGGCTGGGGTTTCCTTGAAACATTTTAAAAATATTTATTATTGAAGTTCTTACTTCTAAGGCCACTGAGAGTATTATTGAGGGTGTGCTTCATCTGGACGCGGGCTCACCAAACATGGCTTACCAGAAGAACATGCACTCTTTTGCCCTGGTGTCTTGTCGATGAATCCTTTATACAGTATATATTTAGCACATTAAGGCATGACAGATTAAGGCAGAATTCACTGACCCACCTTGACCAATGTCTCAGATTATTGTGGTTTCTTGGAACAATCTTCTACTGGACCGATAAAAAATGTCCCCGAATGCCAAACTTAATATCATTCCCGTGAAGGACACTGTGAAGGCCACGAGACACGAGACACCCTAAGTGTACGGAGGAGGACAAAGCTGTATGCTGTCAACTTAGCGACTTGGGTGCACATTTGGCACATCTTTAATGCCCCTCAGTAGCGCTTCAGCAACAACAGGCCGGAAACTCAGAACGGTTAGTTCAGTTTTTAGGAAGCAAAGAGAGAACAGACACTGACTTCCTTTAAAATGGAATCTGAATAAATACAAATGTGTCCAGCAGAAGAAGAACTGCTGAGTCAACAAACTCTGGACAGTGTAAAAAATGAGGCTCTCCGTCGGGACAACGATTCCTTTCGGACCGAGACGTCTCCGGTCTCACTGGCTCTGGGTCAACGCCGGCGGCATGCCCTTCTGGAGCTGATTAGGCGCACGGCGTTGCGGCGACGAGCAAGTTTTTAAAACATATCGCCGCATATTAAACAGTCTGCGAAGCCACGGTGCCTCAGACGGAAACAGTGTGATGCTGGCAGCGGCGAGAAGCTCCCGCCCCGCTGTTAGATTGCAGGGCTGAAAATGGGTTTAAATTCAGCAAATCCGGAATCTCTAGTAGGAAGCTTATTACTTGCAACCTGGGGCAAATCACCTTGAAAAGCCATTACGCTGTTATCTATAAGCCTCTGTAGATCGGATCTGACGTGTTCTTCCCCAGCAGTGAGAGGGGGGAAAAAATTTTTAGTTACCACACAAAACTGCTTTGCCTGTGGATAGTTTGTTATTATTGTTACCCTAAAATCCAAATGATTTTATACAGTTAAGTACTGCTAAGCAAATGCTGCAGCGGTAATGATGTGGCAGCTGATTTCTCCACCGGGGGAATTTAGCGAACAAACGCACATACACACACACACACACACGTATGCCCCTAAATGGGGACCTTCCATTCATTTCTATGGGTAAAACCCTAATCATAATCACAACCCCTACCAGCCCTAACCTTAACCTGATCTGATTCATCCAGTCAGCCCGATTTATCCTGACACTGTTTATATTAGATATGTTTATATTATGTTATAAGTCTTTACAGGTTTGGACTGTGATGATAGATCAAATACAAGTTAACTATCAAATTGCTGCCATGTCATGTGTCTGCAAGTGATCTAGCGGTCTGCTTCAGAACAGGGAGGAATCATAGGAGAAGTTATCCCCACTTTCACTCATTTGAATGGTCAGACTTTTTATGCTGAATAAACACTTAATTATAGTAATAGTCACCCATGCATCTGAGTCATGTGCCTTTGTAGCCTAGAAGTACTCAGCTGACTTGGGTCCCCACAAACCTCATTCACAGAGTATGAATTTAGCTCAGTATAGAGATTTAAAGAGACGGCGCTACGTTTTAAAGGTTTACATCACGAGCCTGAGGCATTGGAGGCTGAAGCCAACAGATGAATCCAAATCAGCCCTGATTGATTTGTTTTGGTCTAATGTTTTAACAGGCATATTCTCAGTTTGAGAGCTACTGTACATATAAGACAACAGTCTGAGTCCAGGGCTGTGTTTCCCAAAACCTGTGAAGTTGTACCATAATCATAACTTCAGAGAGAGAGAATTCATTATGGCGACCTGCGGACAGATGAGGTCACGGGGCTAAGCTCTGGATGTCTTAAGATCATTACCACGCCCCTGATTTACATGTACAGTGCTATGACTTAAAGGTACAGTGCTGATATTCAGATGTACGGTGCTGTAACTTGAAGGTACACAGTGCGGGCTGGAGCTCCGGGTGTATTTAACCAAAGCAGATAAAACAAAAAATTATTCAGAAAAGCTCCTTTGGCTAATGGCCTGTTGAGAAGCCGCATGGCAGTAATTGTTTTAGCACGCTGTCCCCATGAGATGGCGCCGTAGCAGCCAGGCCCCGGACGTGCCCCCCCGCCAAGCCGAACACCTGCGGGGAAGACACAGCAATAAACGACGACCAGGTATTGAGCCCGTGCTTGATTAGCATCCTCCGGAGGAAAAGGAGAGGAAAAAAATTAAGGATGAGAACAAATCCCTTGAGAGAGAGCGAGACAGAGAGAGAGAGAGAGAGCCTGGAAGCCGAAATGTGGCACATAACCCATCTCGCAGGTGCACCTCTCCACCCACAGTAAGCAGTCGAGGCCCCACAGGACCGAACTCAGCAGAACTGGAGGCATGAGGCAGCTGATTAAATCCACACATCAGAATAAATGGTCTAAGGGAATCCAATACGACGTCAGCCAGCAGACGCTCGTCCATTTGTCATCTTGCAAACCTGCATCGCTCTGTAACAGGCAAGACTCTTTCCACACGTCGGACATTGTGTGAGTACAGAACTCGATGACCAAACCCGGGGCCCTCGATGCCAAAATCCAGCTGAAAGAAAGAATGAAGACGCCACAGATTTATAAAAAGATTTATATAAAGGTTCACAGAGAGAACGACCCCACCAGCCTCCTAAGCTTCATGCAAAGACCTTCCCAGGTTACTGAGAGAATTGACTTTATGAAATGCATCCAGATTTATTGAGAACATTGAGAACATTGAGGAAATTCCCTCATACATTGTAACTCAGATAAAGAGGAAAAAATGCTTTCTTCGTCCATCTCTCTATTGAAATTGCCATCCTTTCAGCTCATTCGGGGTCAAAATTATCCTGAGCTCATGTTCAGGTAAGCACATGACGCAGGTTCATTTTGCACTGGCTATGAGTTCATCACCGGCTGATCATATACGCATTCGGGATGCGGATCTCCAACACTGAGGCCGATACAATACACATCGAGATGCATTGCCGCTGATCTGCTGCGTTAGCGATACATATGAAGCAACTGCGAATGCGATACGATGATTCCACCCTGTTGCAAGTCAGTGCGATTCCATGCAATACGATGTGTTGCATTGCTGGACACGTCTCCAACAGACGTGAGACTTAGGCTAAAGACTTGATGGGAATTGGTCAGTGACAGCAGTATAGAACCAGATATGAGAGAATGCTCTTGGGAAACAGTTTAGAGAGGGGCAATCGATCTAAAAATCGAATTTTTGTCATATTTTTATATTATAAAAGCATGAGGTTTCTACTAATAAGTATATAATAAAAAATCAGATTTTATTGACGCAAAGATGTCAGACGCGCTGCATCCTGAGTTCATCCCAAATTGTTATCTGCTGCACACTTTTTTAAGATCAGGGCATTCGCATCGTGAATATCGGTGCACTGATGCGAATCGGTGAATCTTATCATTCCTAGTTCACAAATATTCACTCATTCACCCAAACAGAGGCGGATCACCAGCCTGAAGTCACCACACATGGGAGACCTGCATGAATTATTTGAACCCGTAACCTTTTAGGTGTGAGGTGACTCCATCCAGTCACTTCTTACATTTAAAAATGTCCCTTTTAAAGGGTTATGCTTTTATATTATAACTGTATAACCTTAGCAAATTCTACACAAAATTTTCCTACCACAGAACTGAATTCTATGGCACTCTTTTGGTAATGGAGAGACCTTGTGTTTAAATGGTGCATGGTGTTTAAATGCACCAGATCCTCAGCAACAACCATTGATTCTGAATACAGGCACCAAAGCATGTCTAACTGATGTCCGACAGGCAGGCAGACTGGAATTTTTTCGGTTGAATGAGCCCCAGTGAAATTTCTGACTTCATCTCTGCACGATTCTCAGAACAAGCTGGACCTGTATCTGGTAAAAATATGACAAACGAGCAGCGTCTAAAGCAAGAGCTGAACTTCTCCGGGAACCGGATCAGTGAACAATTTTAACTAACTCTGAACAGTTCGCCGCTTGTCCTGTAGGTTTCCCTAATGAAACATGACTGTTCCGTTGTCATTACAGCATGGCTGGCATTCACAGAATAATTACTCAGTATCAACACCCATTTCTGTTTCCATTGTCTGCACATTTAGTTTATTTTCATGAGTCCCAATTAATTAGTCAATTAATCAATTGCTTATCCGATCAGTTTGGGTTTTCAGAATACAGAGCCCATATAACAAAGAATAATTACTATCACAGGATTTTTTCTGCATTTAACTACTTATTATTTGTCCTTCATACTTTCCATTATTTGGATTTCTTTTTAAGAAAGTGTAACTACTGTAGAATAATACAAGCAGGCCAGCAGTTCAGTTTAGCAATAACGGGATTTTGTGGATCCGTTCGTCACGTCCTGAATGGAAGCCAATCAGAAAGCAGCTGAGTGACATGTGACAGGTGATGTTTCACTGGCAGGGATGTTTTAGAAGATGCAGCAGTTCTGAATGTCACTTAATGGCTAAGATTTGCATTCAGGGTAACAACTACACAGGCGAGTTTCCATGCAGCCGTTTGGAGAGACAATCAGGAACAGGCTTGATAAGATGCTATTACTCTCTCCCTGAAAATGCATCAAGAAACTCAGACACGGCCGTCAGAAAACGTCCCAGAAGCCATATGCTCCTCCACGTGCCAGTGCTGTAACTCATGGTTCGATAATGAGTCATAATTCCAAACATGATGTTCATTATATCCTGATATGGCCACTAATTAACCATCAAGAATACACTGCTGACCGGATGACTGATAGTGGCTGTGGTCCTGCGTAACCAGGCTCACGTAGTTAGCTCAAGCAGAGAACCGCACAGCTCTGCGTCGGACCGAAGATGCTTAGTGTCGGAGCCTCGCATTAGCCCGGCATGCTTCGGCAGACTTGCATTGCTGTATCCATCCAATTAAAGATGCATTTAAACCCAAGCAGCTTTGTAATGAAAGAGGAAGGCTGCTGCATCTTGAGTGCCGAAGGAAGAAAAATTGCAACATTAAAAACATTCATGGGGGTCCTGGTATTTAATTAATAAATAATCCACTATTGCAAAACATATAAATCACAGAAAGTATCTTCCCTTTAGTACTCCTGACATCAAGACTGACATAAAAAAAAATCATTATTTACTGTATAACTAAGATGTCAGTTTGTCATCCTTTTACAGTTATTATAATTTGGCTACAGTATATGACACAGTTACGGTGGATATCATCTCTACAGAGCCGGGATATTTGTTGTTTTGAAGGTTCTGATTATACTGTAAAGGCTGTTGCTTTTCTTAACTTTCTTAAGCAAAACAGCTGATTACAATTTCTAATAAGGATCAGAGTTAAAGGCACACTGGATGAAAATAAGTTTGAAAATTAAGTTATGTTTAAAAGCATTTATTTCATGTACAAAATAAAACAGCAAGAAATGTTTTAGATATCTTAGATATCTGTTTAGCTTTTTTGTTCAGCTGCTGTGTTGATTAGAAATATAGCAATATCCTACATACCACTAATTACAGGAAGTGGTGTGCGGCTGAACGGTTTAGGACACCATGCCTGCAGTCAGATGGTCACTAGCTCAAATCCCAGTTCACTGTTGGCTCCTTGAACATTGGACCCTAAACTGGCAGTTTCTCCAGGAGCTGCCTGGCCTTGCTATCTCTCAAAGATGGAAGCGTCTGCTAAACGAAAGAAATGACCGGTTACTACCTTAACAGTAACTCGTGTTGCTTAAATATATCGTTCTGTGTTAAACACACACTGAATAAGACTTAGAGCCAAGACATCTATATGGGCACCACACCCATGGTGGATCACATAAAAAAAATTTGACTTCAGATTCAAATATTTTTCCTAGCCTAGCGCTCCTTCCCGGCAACACTGTCAAGCACAATAACTCACGAAGCCAGTTCAGGAGTATCACACGCATAGTTTCACCCCAATCCACCGGGAGCGGAGTCTTGCATCCTAGCTAATTACGACTTAGTTGCCTCAGGTGCGAATGTCGCAATTAGCAGAGCGGGGGTAGGCGGTGACTGCTAGCATCTCTGATTGGCAGGGGCTGTCCAGGTGCTGAAAGGACAAGTTTCCGGTTAATTAGGGGAACGTCATGTATTGTTTACTTATATAGTTTATTTTTGTCTGTCGTGATTTTTTGACTGAGTGGCTAATTAGTCGGTGGCATAGTTGCATATTAGCCGACTTTGCATTTTCCCGTACTAGTTAATAGGCCTTTGGTGTGTAAATTCAAAGAATGTCTATTTTTGCTTAAAAGAAAATAAATAAATTACCCACAGGACTCTAGAGCTCATTGTACATTGTGTACTTCCTACAGCTAGCCAACAAGGTGCACGTCCTCTTTAATGAGAACAGCTATTTACGTGGATTTCACTCATTTGTACCCAGGCTGGACCGGCTCAATATGTGCTCTGTGACAGCTGTTGCTTCTGTGCCACCCGCAGTGACAGTTCCTGTTAAATGGGAGCAGTGAACAAGGCGCACTGGGCTCACAGGGTTGCCATGGATCCCTCTGTTTGGTTGCAATCGGGTTTTCTCGCCCTGGACTACAAAGCTACACATTACAGCACGTAGCCGGGCACATTTATGCAAACGCACACGTTTCTCATAAATGGAATTTGCTGAAAATGAGGAGCACTTTGTTTTGGGGGGGGGGGTGTAGAATTGCAGACTCCTTCCTAAAATAATGACCTCCTTTTCAGCAGCGGCACTTGAGTGATTCTGCATTATAATTTTCTTTTCCAGGAATGAGCAAGAAAGCAGTCCCTTCCCTTTGGCGTAAAGTGAGTCTCAGAACCAAAGTTCTCCGATGCCAGCCTTTCTCACGTCGCCGCGATGCCCGTGAAGGAGGGACGGAAACACGCTCATCACAGGCAGCACAATACTGTACAGTTCTGAGCTTTGATGTTTTTTTAATCGCTGAGAAGTTTTGAGAATATGGGATAATGCTTGAAGCGCAATCAGAGATTAATAAAACGCGAAGAAAGACCCCTCTACCTCCAGAGTGAAGTGCGGTTGGCTAACACCCTTCAGGGCCCTTGCGTTTGCGCCCTTAATGATGCTGTTAATCTGTGTTTCAAATGGGACCCGTGAGCATCAGAGTTGCGGCTTCAGCCTCAGGCATTGCAATAGGCCAGAAGTCAACTGCCTTGCACCACAGGACTGGGAACATCGGATCTATTCCAAACCTTGATAATGTGCCATACAGCAACAGCTGACTTCCTCATTTATAATGGCTAATGAGGCTACCCTGATGCATTACCCTGACGTCTGAGAAGAATACTAAGGGCCAAACCAAGTGATTTAGTGCATTGAGTTTTAAAACCACTTGTGTTGGCTTTCCCAGGATCTATGATAACCTGTCCAAACTTCCCCAGGATCACTTAATGATATTTCTACCCACAATGCTCTTCTTGTCCAATGTATGATCATTCTGATCTCCCAGGTGACAGGAAACACATGCTTTGGCTTCACACTATACCACTTATTGAGTGAGGAAAATAATTAAAATCACTTCTTGCTAATCAGCCCAGCAGCTGAAAGCAACCGGTTCCTGGCAGGGAAATACTGTGGTAAGTGGTGTTAAGTGGAGCTATCTCTTCTCTCCTAACATCTCTCCAAATTGGGCCACTGTTCTCCTCCCATGATGATGCATATGGCAGAAGACAGATCTTCTGTACTGAGCATGACTCTTAATCTGTCCCCCAACGCGCTGTGAAAGAATCTCTCCAGCTGGCATCCATTTCCTTTAACATCCCCCTAACTCAGCTGTGGTCCAGTGGTAAACCCGCTTCGCGATATGCTCCAATATTCAACCCTGGCACACCCCTCTGCAGCCTCACCCCCTCAGTCTGTGATCTTTGGAGGGGGGGAATGTGCAAAGTCATCGTGAATCATTTATGACGTTGAGTCATTTCAGGGACACAATCAAATCTGAATAGAGGCGCCCTATAACTTTTTTCCACTGAAACACATTTATGAGAGTCCGATATTTAAAACGTTCAATGAACGATGTCTCATGTCTTTGTCACAAAGGCCAGCTGAAAGGCTAAATTAGTGGCAAGCCTTAACCCAGATCAACCACAAGAGGGGGCCGATAGTCTTATACGTGGTAGGCATTTAACAGCCACGGACCATCAGCTTGTTGAGTACTTCCACCTCCCCCACAACCTTAGTCCCAATTTCTGACTAAATATGGATGGTCAAGTTGATGGCATCAAGGACAAGGAGCGTCTTGTCACTATTGCTGTAGAGATAACCGGGCCCGCGAATGAGCTGAAGGATTAATGTTGGGAGGATCCATCGGATCACTCAGCTCGCATTTAAAGGTAGATACACAACATTGATCAAACCTTTACCTTCTTCCCTCTGTGGGCGAAGCTTCAGATAGCAGTTGATTCATCTGTCTGGTCAAAAGCAGGCTAAGAGTGGGAAGGAAATTTTTGGAATTATCTGATGTCTCCGAACACCTTTGAGGACAGTCTTATCGGCGTCTTTGTTTCTGCCGCGGCACAGTCCCTTGCCGACTGCATCCCCTTTGCCAGGACTCGGAGAATCCAATCTTGATGATGTACCCAAGGTCATTTGCTGCAAAGCAGTCATGTGGTCACAGGGGCCCACGAGTCAGTGGAGAGACGACTGGGGCTCTATGGAGCCTATGTATGGGACCATAATGACAGTGCAGCCCGCCTGGTGCTGTGAAATCAATTTTTTAGATCACTGATACGGAATTATGACCTCATTTTCCACTATACCGTCGCAAACAGAAAGGGCTCGGGTATCTACCTTCCGCACCCTGTTGCCTGCATCCGAGACCACGCTCGCGTTTCTCGTGTTGCAATATATTTTATCTCCGTTCCCAGGCAATGCTGTGATAAACAGATTCATTGGATTTATTCTGCATTAATTATCCATCCAATTACCATTTATCCTGTCAGAAACGTAACGATTTGGAGGTTATCACAGGGAGTCCAAGGTACAAGGCAGCACACGTAAAATCACCCTCTTAGGTACAAGGGAATGCTAGGCCACCATATAATTCTGACAGAAAAATGATACAACCTCAATTGACATCTTTCCTGAATTCACATAAATAAGTGTTACTGCAGTTTTACTTTTTATCGGAGCGGTGCTTGATGAAGACCTACATGCAAATGCTAAACGCTAAGGGCAATAACTGCTTCTTTATATTGATTGCTTGTGTATGCAGCCATCGATAGTCTGTGAGACGGGTGAGCAGCCAGCATCCAGGAACCAACAAACATAATGATTAATGGTTCAACAGTCTCTAATTACATTATTGAACTCATATAAAACTGCCACGAACGCGGCTTAAAACCTAGTCATAGCCATCGACCTAGGAATCAAATTTTATGTTTTAATGTATGTTTTTCTGTGTTGCGTATTATGTAACACTCATAGCTGATACTTGACAAAGACTTCATTTAGGAATGCCCTTGAATGTATTTAGTGTGGTCACTAATCTAAACCGTGAAAGGTAAATGTCCTTCCCAATACAAATTCGATGAGATTCCGATTTTTCAAGAGAACCTAACTCTGCTTTTCTCATTTGACAGCATGGCTGTCCAATCCAGAGCCCTTCAGTCTCCATTGCTGCTTGAATGAGAGGCAGCGGAACAGTTTTCAGCCACTAATGGTCCTATTTAGACCAATAGGCTTATTTAAGATGGCGAGTAAAACAACAATGGCCGACTAGATTAGCACTAATAGTTCGGCAGGCAGCCAGTGAAGAATGCGAGAAAGACCTTTGAACAGAGACAGGATTTAAAAAAAACTGCGGAAACTTTAACACCAAAAACCAGTTATCGTTGTTTAAAGAGTAACAGGTGGACATATTTAAAGGCATGTCTGAGAGACAGAGATGTATATATTGTTAGCTAAAGATGGTCTTCATTGACGGAATCGATGACAGGAATGGTGAAGAGGACAAGTGCAAAAAATGCCAGTGGTGCTGAAAACCGCATCAAATAAGCGAAATTCAATCCTTCTTCTCTAATGCACTTTAAGAGTCACTATTAAATACATTAGATGCAACTCAAAACTGCATTATAGTGTATTTGAACTCGCTCTCCATTCATGGCGGATACGTTCTTCTCCTTCTTTAAAAGGCAGAAATCGCATTTGTTATAGCGAGATCCTCCCACATTGGGAAATCCAAACGTGATTTAAATGCTGCTAACCCTCAGTGAGTAAATACGAAACGAGCCAAAGCAGCAACGGTAATTACACTCACTGCCAGCATTTTATGGACAGAATAAGGTGCAGAAATGTAATTTACTCAGATTAAAGTTTTGTTTTAAGTGCTGCTATACCCAATTTTTACTATTATAGGGACTGTATATCGTCTCTGTTTCTATTTCCGTCTTTTGTATGTTGGTCATTTTGCAAAAAAAAGAAAAATAAAAATTGCTGCCATTTGGAACCATAATGCTCAGGAAGCATGACTAACATTAACAGTGGGTTGGTTATGAAAATAACATAACTGATTAACAATCAGCCTAACACAGTGGTCACTGGTTCCTTTGCCCAGTTTGTTGCTCTCCCAGTAATCGTGACGGGGGGGGGGTAGGATTGCTGGCAGAGAACCTCAGAGCAATTTTCCACCCAAGCTATTCCAGAAGCAGAGGTAACCATGGCTGCGTCTCTTACCCCACAGTTTCCACGAAGACTAAAAGCACATGCTGCAAATCCTCTTAGCAGCCATTCTGAAAAGGACCACATGCAGGTGCTCAGTTTAAACAGTGAGATCCAGAAGTATGAGATGAAAGAGGAACCATTTCTGCTGGCAAGGTCAGCGTAAGGGGGGGGGGGGGGGTATAGAGCCAGCGGCTGCTCAGTGTGGACCAGACGAACTTATCAGCGGAATGATCTGCAGTGGAAAGCCTTAAAAAATTAAGTCAGTATATAGCATGCAAAAGATCCAAATGAATAATGAGCTTTCATTGTGACAGAGAATCCAGGATCCTTAGCGACCGTCAAGAACAAAAACTGATGCCATTGATCTACACGAAAAAGCAAGGTTTGGAAGAAAAAGGAATAAAAGGCCTGACTTCAGAACAGAAGAAGAACAACTTAAAGAGAAAGAGCAGATATATTACCTGTCATCAGCTGAGAGCTCAGCTGAATAGTTAATAACTATCAGTTGAAAGGTTTATGCGTTGATTAAATTCATCAACATTGCCTTCGTTGTATTATATTTGAGCCCATATTTGAGGAAAATGATATTCTTACGATGCAGACATTGGTTTAGAGGTCACTCATTAATTAAACAGAACATTAAAGCTTCACAGTGATGAAAGCAATTCCGTGTTTTGAAGCAGCAGACCAGAAAATCAAGTCTAAAAAAAGTAAGTTTCAGGTGAATTAAGACACAACATGAGTGTGCAGGGAAAACGAGATATCCAGCCAAGATACTTAGCATCAACATTTTATACACACCAATGATTCATAAGATTATGACCATCCCCGCCTATGAAGCAAATAATGTTGACTACTGGTCATGATGTTTTGGTTCTTCGGAGAATACAAAACATTGCTCATATCAATATTTTAAGAAGGTTCTTCCGTTGAGCGAGCTGGCCCAGATGTTTGGCCATATGCAAGCTATCGCTGTAGCATGGATAAAACCCTTTGGTTCTACCGAGTTAAAGCTGTTTTATCTCGGATTTGTGGCACTTCCTCCTGCAGCTAGAGATTACAGCTCAGTGAGAAACCTTACCATCTGTCTGCAGAGCGCGGGTTCCAGCCTCCCTGCATCCCATGCTGAACGTCTCACACGTAATATTAATGTTTGTGGAGTCAAAGGACCAGAAACACATTTGTAAGAAGTAAGCTGTACAAATATAGATGTTCACATACATTTTAAACTACTGCTGTATGCCATTCACTAAAACTCATTTCAAAAACTTGTTTTTTCTAGACTTATAGATGGATGTATGAAGAGAAAAATGCTTTGATTGTGGTACCATGCTGAGTAAAATTGTTATATTCAATCATTATAATCTTTTTTGATAATCATGACACAAGTCTAAGGCTTTGCTACATGTGAACAGTAAAGATATACCGTAATTTCCAGACTATAAGGCGCACCTGAATATAAGCCGCACCAGCTAAATTTGGGGAAAAATACAGATT
>JAODKF010000042.1:202173-214529 GCA_026779585.1 Mormyrus proboscirostris | reverse complement strand
TGTTCACATCGCTCCTTTCATCTGACTCGTGACTTGTCATCGGGATTACAGAAGCCTATGCAAAAATAGGCCAATATACCAAGTGGTTTTATTTGATCTATGAAGGAGGACATTCTGAAAATAGCTGCGGACAGCAGGGCTTGCTGGTGATATTACACGATAAATGCAACAAAGATAAAACTCAACCTCAGCTTCTTCCGTCATTTCAGTGCAAACTGTTACTATTTTGTCTGATAGTACATGGGCCTTATTGAAAGTGACAGGAGTCGTCCATAAAGCTTAAGGATCTTGACTTTATGTGTAGAAGTGGACGAGGTTTTCCGCCATCTGTGCCATACCCACCATTATCGCAAGAAAGAAAGTTTCTGTTTTTAACATATTCATTATAACAAGTGATTGCAACCAGCATTGAATCTATTACAACATATAGCATTCACATATTGAAAAAAAGGATTTATGTTTGTAATACACTTAATAATCTACAATCATTAAGGTATGAAGGAGAGGGTTTATTTTGGTTCGTTTGGTATTTTATATATTTGTATTAGATTGCTTGTGCACTCTCTTCTGTCTTGTAAATCAAATATAAGTGGAGATCTATCTGTCTATCCCGGTGTTGCTACTTCCAGAAGCCTGATCCCAAGTAATCAGGAAAAAAAACAACTCATGCACAGTAAAAGAGTTTTCAACAAAGCATTCAGAGTGCCGTCATTCAAAGGCATATTCATTTACACCTGGGAACAAAGTTATCAGTCCCTCATAAAATGCAAAACAAGTAGATTATTTAAATGTGCTTTAAAAATGGTGATCAGACTGATTTAAGCCATGCAACTTTAATTTATGCTAAATGCATAATTGGAACCATGCAGACAAAGAATGAAAGTCAGCCTGTACTTAACTTTCATGCTTAAAGGATGCTCTTACTACATGGTTAACAAGACACTTAAAAGGATCTGCACTCAGTGGTGACTGTTGTGGCAATAATGCAGACAGGAAAAGAGTGACGGTTCACTGAGTGGCTCCCTGAGTCCAAGACAACGGTTTTAGTGGATGACAGAACTGAGAACTGAACTCATCGTGGGAAAAAGGGATGAAAACGAATGGGGAACCAAACAGGCTAAACTAAGACTGTGAAATAAAGGACGTGAGCATAACAAAGGGACCAGAACTAGAAAACAGACAGTAACATAAGCAGAAAAACACACAATAACATCTACACAACGACTGACTACAGAATAGAGCAGGGTAGGTAGACACCGAGACTAACAGGCTAATGAGGAAGCAGGAGTGGAACATGACCAATACGACCAACTAGGAAACGTAGCCATACATTAGGGATACAACGCAAAGACAATAAAAACTGGAACAGGATGCAAGATGGGCAAATCATGGACATGAAAACTAAGACAGAAAAGGACAAACACTGGGGAGCAAAAAGAAATAAATGCAAATGAACAGATGAGTTTGGCATCTAGAAAAGCCACAAACCCATGAGCCAAGGGTTTACGGTTTCTAAGCTGCATATTTAACCAATACAGCCACACAACATTCCAGGTCACTTCATTAGCTACATCTAGGTAGCACCTGGGTAGGAGTCACTTTTGCCACCTGAAGCACTTAATTGGTACTGTAGACAAGTTACAAATGTGGAGAAGCAATTTACACACAAGTGTTAGACTGAGCCGTCACACCTCCTGTTAGCATTAATGACTCAACATGGACTTTGCATTTTGGGTTTAACAGAATAGTGGAGAGGGATGAATGCAGAATACAGCTGTTTCGGTTTCAGCAAAGGTATAGTAGCAGTCCCAGCAAATGGAACTCCGTGTTATATTTTTGATAATTAGTCTCCTGTTTGACTTTGTCCGTTCTCACACTCATCACACCCCTACGTCTTACAAGTGCAATATCACAGTTTTACAGGCCTCAATTTCAGTCATTTTTCGATGTTCTGTATAATCAATACACCCTCTTTGGATCTCTCTATTGTGCATTCATCTCTGCAGAGCACGAAATGTGGCCATTTTCAGTACCAAAGAAAAGAAATATCCATCCGGCTCTTTCAACTGGTTACACAAAAGTAACAGGATAAAGGCATTTGACAGTCGGTTTTAAAGAAACCTCCTTCAGAAATGATTCCCCTAGACCAATAAATGACATGTATTTAGGTAAGTTAAATCGCAGCAATTTTATGAAAACAAATTTTCAGCTATTAAGGGACATCCTCACCCCTCAGGGGCAAACAAGCATGTGTAACATATGGTAAAATTAGGTGCTTTAATCAACATTTGCCAGGAGTTGGACTTTGTGATTTATTCATAGTGTAGGTTCTCTTAATTTGTTTTCAATTACACGTCAGACGGACTCGCGTCTTTGATCTTCAGGAAGACAGGGAAGATAAAGATGCTGGATTCTGCCCATGCGTCTCTGAGCCCGAGTGCCGGGATGCACGGATGTGAGCATCAGCATCTCCGTGGAAACAGACTATTTTCGTATTGCTCCAATGACTGCATTACTCATTAACTAAAAGGAGGGGACAATCAAATCACATTCACTTACTGCAGGGAGTCCAGGCCAGGAGGGTATATTTTATAACAGCAGTGCAGTTCTTCGGATCCTTTGAAGGACAATTAATTCTTCTGCTGATCTTTTTGAACTCCCACAATATTCCCATTTCAACCTGGCCTGTTTTTAAAATATAATGAACATGTTTCCAGCCACTTTAAAACCAAATCATTTCTGTTAACTCTTAATAAACCCCAATATGTAAAGTGATCACAGGTAAGGGCATATCCCCCCCTCCCCCCACCCTCATAAATGCGTTTGATTGGACATTGTAAGAAAAAATGACCCCGATGAACAGGGGAGAAAAATTATGAAAAGAAAAAAATTATATATGGATTGTATGTCAGGTAAAAAGTGGTGGAGGGGGAAGAGATGAGAATGGCTGCCCCCAGTAAACAGCTGGGGAGTCGGTGCAACAGAAATGGGATTATAGAAATGAGGAATGCAATCCAGAGTGACACAGTGGGGCGGACGAGTCAGAAAACACAAGGTGTGGATGGGAGCATCTGAAAAACAGCTGGAGAGAGGTGTCAGATACGGAGCTTCAGATAGGAGTCTACAAACAAGATGTTTCACTGCCAGAAACACATACACGCTGGATCAGTGCACTCTGCAATAGACAGTATTAACTGAGGTAATAGTAAAGTATAGAAATAGCATAAGGAGTAGAAGGAGCAGACAAATACAGTTGGTATGAGTTTTTTTTTTGAGCTGTGACACAACTCGCTACAACAAAGACATTAATGAGATGCCATGCAACAAATTCAAGGGAAGCATCTGCATGTGCCTCATGACATCCTTTCCTAAAAATGGAAACCAGTTTCTCTAAAATATCAGTGCAGTTGGGCAGCTATTGAAGACATTACAACAGATCCTGTCAGAGCCTTTGACAGTGTAAAAATGTATGGGTTATACAACACAATGGGTAAACGGGCACTTAAATATAGAAGGTTTAAAATGACAGTTATTCGTATCAGTCATAAACAACGAAACAAAACATTATACAACACCAGTTATTTCTCCTCGTGGTTTATGTGTGAAAAGCTACGATAATGTGAGGAATTCCATTATGTAACACCTGCCTGAAGAGAAACCTTGAAAAGCATGCATTGGTAGTACATTTTCAAACTTGAGGTCAAAGAACAAAAAATGAGTCAAAGTACTTTGCAAAAAAAAAAAAAAATACCAGAGTGTTTTGGTTTTTCCCCTAAACATTATTTTGTTTAAATCCCTGAACACAAGGGGGCAGAACAGAGGCAGTGGGCAGGCTGGGAGAACTGATTGTACAACATGGAACCTGCAGGCAACTTATGACACAGAAACCACAGAGATGGTTCTGGAAGAAATGAAAGTCCTCAAAAGGATTTGGCACAGGGCATTAACCATGATGCACAATGTAATCAATACATTTACTTTCAAAATATATTTAGGTAATATTTAGTGTCCTTACAGCTCGGGGTTTTCAGCTTCTACTTTTGACTCCAGCTTTCTCCACGTCTTCCAGTTTCCCCCTGAATGGTCACTGTTATACAGCATTGCACTAATCTTTGGAAAAACATCAGTCCATACCTTTCACACATAGTGCTCCAGCTGCCCGCTGCTTAGATTACTCAAAACGGTAATTACTGTAACACTCAGTCGACATTAAAGCATAATGCAAACATGCTTCATGCGCCTTCTAGCAGAGCGAGGAAATCCCCGCAGAATCCGCACTGCCATTTTTTTTTTTACATCCAGTGTAACAAATCAAACCCCAAAGAATTTCGCAGAATGATCAGCGAAAATAATCATCTGTCAAGACACCGATTCCCAGGATTATAAATGAACTCCTACAATCAGTTAACCTCAACGAACATAATCTGTGTTGCGCACACTTCATAAAAATTTCAAACATCCAAAACGATTTCGCTCCCACGGTGAGAAATGTGCATGTTCAAATCCTGACAATATAATTCTAACCCTTTTTTCACCGAAGATTTCTCCTGGGGTTTTCAAAGTCGGACTAATTTCGTGCCTACTTACTTTTGCCATACCGACAAAAGTGTTTTTTGATGCGATCGTTCAGTTTTCTACAGCTTCAAAGATCTGATTCTTGCATCTTATTATGTGCAGGGATGTTGTGAAGCTGTATGTGTCCTTGGGACAAAGGAAGTCCATAAGGCTGGTGAAAACGATAATCCAGAATTTGAGGCTTGCTATCTGCCAGTTAAACTATGCCCAAGAACATTAAATCTCACATGTCCCACTGCAGAAGTCGATGAGTGTCCCAAATGCCAGCTGAGGGTGATAATTTGTCCACCTGCATCTTGCTCCTTGTTTGTAAATAATTTTGGTGCATTCTGTTCTATTAACCTCAGTTAATGTCTGAGAAATAAGACTCCTGATTATTTTTTTCCCCCAACAAAATGGCAACATTATTAGTTTTCAATATAGTCTATTATCTAATCTATTATCCTTAAATTAATGTTTTTGTATTACATATTTTCTTTTAAGCACAATCCTAGAAGCAAGGAAAAAAGCATTTAGCTACACAGATGTACAGTGCATGTTTGTGTATATGACAAATTAAACTTGAAACTTGATTTCATGTTCACATTCATCATTTTAAATTAGTTTAATTTCAAGGGCCTGTGTTACATGATCCTGCCACAGATCCTGCCTGAGCCCTGAAGTCAACCCCGCAGGCCACTGTCTGACCCCGGGTTCGAGGGCTTGTCCTTCTCAGACGCTGTACACAGTGTTCTTGATTTAGTGTGTCTTCGTAAACGCAGAGCAGGCTGTACAACAAGACACAGGAGAATATATGAAGCCGCTTCTCCCCCCCCCAAGAGACGTGACCCACCCACCGATGGGCCCAAGAGGTGTCACGCAACGGCGCACATCAATTACTGCTCCTCCGAAATCCCGTGGCTTTGTGCGGCCGCCGGACGGACTTGTGGAAGATGATGGATTCCGAGCGATGCGGGCATACAAAATCCGGCACCGGTCCAATTTGTGCAGCCTGGCGGACCGTCAGCATGACCCGGCACGTTTGACCGTCGCGGCTCCCATTATTATTGCAGCATATTCGACACGACGGCTGCCTGACATCCTGGGCGGTATCGGCAGTGAGCCTCGCTGGGGGTAAATCGGGGGCCCCCCCCCCGGCTGCCATCTGACGACATTTGCTAAAGGTCACATTGTTCAGGTACAGATGCTCACATTAACGATGAGCATTTTTACGGCATGTTATTGGGGGTGTGTATTAAACGGTGGAAAGCCACAGCCCTGCAGAGCTCCTTGCTAAAACAGCTACCATCACTTTGCATTTACTTTTATGAATTATTTATCTCATGCAAACAAAAGCTTGGGTGTGGCAATGCACAATTGAACCATCTCAAAACAAAAAAGTTGCTTGATCTCCGCAAAAACTCCTCCTAATTGTACTGATTGATGTCCACGGACCTCTTTTTAAGAGTCGGCTTGACTGCATCTTGGCCTGATTTTTGGTTGCTTATAATTCTGAACATTTAAATGAGTGGATGGGGTCATGCTGGCAAATTCGGCACTGACACATTACGTCATACATCATCTCGCTCCTTCAAAATGTTTCCCTTGCTTTGCATTCTGGGAAAGACAAACAAATATGAGAAAAACCTCCAACAGCCCCACCATTTCTTCAGCCGGCGACATGATTTAATGCCCCCCCCCCCTCCCATCTGTGGCTTTCAGTGGACGCCTGGAAATCAGGATGCTGACTATGATTTTCCCTATGAGCAAGCAGTTCCCAACCTCCAGGCCAGTACAGAAGCTCAATCCCATGGGGGATCCTTGTTTTTAATGTGCAGTGTGGCCCCGCCCATGTGTCGTCAGCGGCTACGTGTTCTGGACCACCTTCTTAATGGAGAGTACGCTGTTTCGACCACGTAGGGTGACGCATTGGCCCTCCAAACGGCTTGGGGCCTAGCTATCTGTCACCGTCGGTCAAACGTCAAGCTAACGGTTCATTATTTAAACACATCATATTTATAATAAAGGCTCACACACTGTACAGTAATGATAGTTCTAACCTGCAAAATGCATAATGATTATAATGATGGTATTCCATACTGGGGAAAGAGAATGATTTTTCTCTTTCAGCGTCCTTCATTATCGGCCTCTGTCTCAGGACCCTGGCAACCTAGTCGGCTTGTTAGAGAGGGAAGGGGGGTAAGTGGGAGGGGGGGCTGGAGCAACCGCGATTGAGGGGGGGCGGTTCTTCAGACGAAACGCTGACACTGCAGGCTACAGCCACGCCGGCTGTGATCTTCCACTGATCAACGCAGGTCTCACTTTTTCAGCCCTGATTTCTGCTCATTAAACAAATTAGATGTGAAGCCATTCATATTCTAAATGTGATGCGGAATAAAGCTCTTTTGACTTAAACATTCTTCATTCCCCTTTATCATACTGTGGCTTGTTTCGGCTCAGATTTTAATGCCGGGTTTCCTGTATAAGAAATAGGAGAGATTTTGCCGCATTTCTCCTATAATGAACGTTTGTGGCATAGTAAAGATTTGTATCGGTGTTGCATGACTGGGGGGGGTTGGGGGGGCGGGGGACTTCACAAGGATTATCTTTGCAACTGCAGTAAAAATCAGCCCAGCAGAAAACATGGAGAGAGGAATTTCCTGTCTAAGGACAACAAGAGTCATTGCGATGTTTTTGATTTTTTTGCCGATTTCAGAGCATGACAGAATACACATGTTACAGTTACGAGGCCAAAGGTAATTACATGTGTGTTGCTGTTTTACCCCTATAATTTATTGCCATCTCGTACCAAAGAAAATTGTTATGTGATTAAAGTAAAAACGGAACAAGGGTATCGCAGTAAAAGAAACACATCAAAAGCTATTAGTGATTTTTTTCAGCGTCTTAATTGTATTCGATTTTGGGTCGAAGGTAAAATAGATAAGGTGAGTCATTTGGGTCCTAACATTGTAATGGATGCTGACTATGAAGCGTGAAAACAGATCAGATGCCTGGCTCTGGTATAGTGGGATAATCAAGCCAGAGATACTATAGAGATGAGTCTGCACCAGAAGCGCAAAGGACTTCCATGCTGAACGGTCACTGTAGGATTCTGCCACTCAAAACATCAGGACTGACAAGGTTTTAAATTTAGTCTTGTGGGTTAGTAGCTGTTAAGCTGTTGGGCCAACAATATTTTGGGGTTGCGTGAAATACGTTTTGAGTCAGCCTCTACGTGCTTTTCACCTTGATTAAAGGTTTTACACCTTA
Source organism: Mormyrus proboscirostris (assembly GCA_026779585.1). Taxonomy (NCBI): domain Eukaryota; kingdom Metazoa; phylum Chordata; class Actinopteri; order Osteoglossiformes; family Mormyridae; genus Mormyrus; species Mormyrus proboscirostris. The sequence goes on along the minus strand of JAODKF010000042.1, from coordinate 206,705 downwards.
TCTGCCGAGACCGGCAGTCAATTGATGTCCCCAGACTTGCTAAGCCCCAGGAAAACAGAACTAAAGCACCAGAGATATTAGCCATTAGCATAATTTTAAAATCTCATTTTAAAGGCAATATGTGCTGATAATAGTACATCAGGATCTATGGCAGTTTGCAAGGAAACCTGGGAAGGCTTTAAGACAGAACCCTGAGGGACGCCTATTGAGTGTTAAGATGTGCGGATAGTAGGAATAACAGCAGCTTCTAGGATCACTATACTGTCCCCTCCAGCTCCCTCACATCGTGCTTAGAGCTTCAGTGACTGTCGTCACATATGTTACATACAGAGACATATATATGTGCCTGTCTTGCTGATGACGCCACTGATATCAGTACAGCAACTGCACTCCAGGGAAGACAATGGGGAGAGTCTCACTACATTTATTATAATCATGTGTCAAATAATAAGAGATACTAGCAAGTTGCTTTTGAAACATAGTATTGCCATCGTTGGCATAAGTTTCTTTAATTCGTGCTAAACAGCTATTTGTGACATCCAGCGTACGGTTAAGCAGACGGGCAGCAACCAAAGAGCAAGCAGGCAGGCAAGCTGACGGGCAACGAGGTTTAATGGGGAGACAAAGAGGCACATTACAACAATGACCGACACAAGACTAAGTAGGACGTGGACTGATATACACTAAACAAGCCGAATTAACAGGAAACAGCTGGGCCCAATCGGAGAAGCACACGTGGATGATAAGGGGGCGTGGCACACACAAGGACTGGACGCGCAGGTCATGACAGAACCCCCCCTAAAGCACGCACTCCGGGCATGCCCCAAGGGGAGCGGCGGACAGGACAAGACCGGGAACCAGACGAACCTGGAAAACAAAACGAGACGGTCACCGGGGCACAGGGAACAGGACCGAAACACAAAACAAACACAGGGGCAGCAGCCACGACAGAACCTGACATAGGAGCAGGAACGCAGACAAACAAACCAGAAAGGGCGACACGGAGGTAACACGACAGGCGGAATAAAAGGGCCGGGAGTGAACACAGGAGGCACAGAGGGATGAGGATCAAAGACAGGAGGAACAAAGGGACGAGGGAGACCAGACAGGAATGGACAGGGGACAAAGGGGATTCCGAGAGGACCCAGGCAGGCGAGGGAAGGCAGCCGGAGGGGCCGCAGGCAACAGGGAGGCAGGAGACAGACTGAGGGACAGACAGAGGGAACAAGGAGGAAGCAGGAGGAAACACCGGCGCAAGTAGGCAGGAGGGGGAAGCCGCGGCAGGTGATGGCACAGCCGGAGCCAGGGAAGGTGCCGTCCGATGCCCAGTCGAAGCAGGGGAGTCTGGAGGCAACCCGACGAGGCGCCGATGGAGGGACCGCAGGTCGGCGATGCGGCACCGGAGGGGGACCCGGAGGCAACAGCCGAGCCGCCGTCACAGGACCCGTAGGCAGCCACCGAGCCACGGCCAGGGAACGAGCGGGCGAACCAGGGGGCAGGGCGGGCGGGACCTGATCCCTGCGAAGGTGTCCCCTGCCCTTACAGGACACCTACAGGTGGGGTTTAAGCCAGGCTCCCCCATGCTGGGGTGATGGTGGAGGAGTCCTTCCCCACCCGAGTCTCTGGGGCCCAGTAAGAAGATCCCCGAGGGGTCCCATTTGAGCTCCTCCTCCTCCACCAAGGGAGGAGGAGCGATGGCGAGGTAGTCCGGGACCTCCTCAGGGACAGGGGCCATCAGCTCTGTGGCAGGAACGGGAGCCAGCGAGACGGGCAGGACAGGCGGGGCCGGCGAGACGGGCAGGACAGGCGGAGCAGGGAGCTTGGGCGGAGAAGCTGCGGGCGGAGCAGGGAGCTTGGGCGGAGCAGCTGCAGGCGAAGCAGGAAGCTCGGGCGGAGCAGGGAGCTCGGGTGGAGCAGCAGCAGGCGGAGCAGCTGGTGCTGGGACAGGTAGGACGGGCAAGCTGGGCTGGACAGGCAGGACAGGAGAGCCGGACTGGACAGGCAGGACAGGCGTGGCAGCTGCGGCGTCGGGCAGGACTGCGGGCAGAGCAGCTGTAGCATCGGGCAGGGCTGCGGGCAGATTGCGGAACCCGCGGTATAGCGTCCCTTACCACGCTGGCCCCTTTATGGGCCAGGCATGCTGCCCGGAAGGTATAAGTCGCCAGGGGTGGTGGCATCTCATCGGCGGGGCTAGCGAGAGGTACGCTGCACTCGGCTGCGGGGAGAAAGCACACCCTCAGATAAATTGTCAGGGCATCTTCTTGCTCTCTGTCCCGGTGCTTCTTCTTTCTCCGGCTTCTCCGTGCGGGCTGACTCGGGGTTGCCCTGGAGAGGGTGAGTGTCTCTCCGTAACCCCTTCCACCAGTTGCCGGAGATTCTCGCGTACCATAGTTACAACCTGCGCGCCTGTGAGCGGGGTCATCTCCTCGAGGAGGGTGCCGCTCATGCTGGCGAGTGTCTGTAACCCGGAGTCCTCACGGACCTCAGATTGGGACAGCCAGTAAAGTACCTCTTGAAGCAGACCGAGGCGTTGGTACTCGATCTGCTGAGGTGCGTTGTCTTGGTTGGTCATTCTGTGACGTCCAGCGTATGGTTGAGCAGGCGAGCAGCAACCAAAGGGCAAGCAGGCGGGCAAGCTGACGGGCAACGAGGTTTAATGGGGAGACAACGAGGCACATTACAACAATGACCGACACAAGACTAAGGGGGACGTGGACTGATATACACTAAACAAGCTGAATTAACAGGAAACAGCTGGGCATAATCGGGGAAGCACACGTGAATGATAAGCAGGCGTGGCACAGACAAGGACTGGACGCGCAGGTCATGACACTATTGATCTAATTTCGAGTTTTCGAGACATCATTTTCGAATTTTCTGGCCCCATATACCCCACAGCCGATGGCTGAACCAACAGAGTTCACAACCCGTTAAAATGAGATTTTGTATCCTGCAAAAGTACATCCAGATATCAGTAATTGAACTGAGTAATTGCATTGTCTCGCGGCTGCAGCTTTTCATCACAACGACGGGCCGTGTTGTGTTCCGATCACTGTAGAAGATTAAGGATTTTCATGAGACAAACAAAAAATAAACAGCTTTTTTTAGTGAAAGGAACCGGGACCTGCAGAAAGAATCATCCATTTAGAAAAGTCCGATGCCAGACCACATGTTGTTTTAAATTCGTTTCATCTTTGTGCCCAAACTGAGCTTATCAAAGCAGCTGATGTAGGACAGAGGTGGGGAGTAGAGAAAGACGGGCGGGGGGCAGAGTATAGCTCAGCGGGTCACGAAACTGTGTCCATGATTGGGAGGTTGTCAGTTCAAATCTCAAGGTCGGGAGAGTGATCTCACTACTCCACTTGCTCCAAGGATTGTCGGAACTCTGCTTTCTCAAAAAAATGTTTGTCCCTTTGGATAAAAGCATCTACCAAGTAGATGAAAAACCAGGATGACCAGAACCACTCATCAAAGGGAATCCAACCACCACCCTAGAGTATTATTCTTCCTAATCTGCTTCCTTCACCATTTTTGCTTCCCCCCCCCCTCCCAAAATGATTAATTTTAGCTACTATCACCCCATGTTAGGGAACTGAGTTTTCAGCACATGTCACATTATCATGGCAGCAGACTGACAGAGTCGCAATCGATAGCAAGCAAACCAGTGTAACACTACACTCCGGCACATTCTGTTCACCTTCCGTGCTCCCAGCGCACTTGGTGCCAAGGCCAATTCCACAGAAGGGTGAAAACCTCACGGGCCGGCTTGTATCGGCGAGCTCACAGAGGTTTGCTTGTTCTGGAGGGGGGGGCCGTTCTTATGCCCGTCCCCGATCCTTCAGGATAGATTAGCGGCGACGGCATCATTTGGGATGACGCAGCACGCGCATCTCCGGCCCGGCGCGGTTCCCCCCGCGGCGACATGCAGGCCGGGATCCACTTTCACGTCATTTTTAGAATGAGGTGTCGCTGGGCGCAGTGATCCATTTTGCCAGACATGTGCAGGTTTGTTTTTTTTTTTCAAATTCCTAAAAAAATGCATTAAAAAGGATTTGATCCCAATTTGCAGCAGAGTATAATAGCTAAATACCGAGGGGAAAAAAAATATATAAAAAAATATTCTAGTGTGGTATACGTTCAATGACTTAGACCTCATCAGAACTGTTTGGAACGCATGATTAGATTTATCCGGGTGCCAAACAAAGGGAACATCATCCAGGCCATTTGTAACCATTTAGGTTTGTAAACAATCACAGAGGCCCTCCAGAGAATACCAATTGTTGCAGACAAGCTATTTGTTAGCCGGTTGGAGGACGGCCGCTCACTATTAGGTCTTTGTTCAGTTCAAATCGACACATTGCTGACCGCGTCCTCAGAGACCGACGAAGACAAAGAGCCTGTGCACTGCATCTGGCTCAGTTTTTGCTGGAAACATCTCTCTACGACTCCATCCAGCGGGGTTCCCGAGGCCCGGAGCATTGAGGATTCACAAGGGCAGTGCCTCGTAATTCTCGAGGCGGGGAGGCCGGGAG
>JAODKF010000042.1:174872-196341 GCA_026779585.1 Mormyrus proboscirostris | reverse complement strand
GTGCGCGACCACGACGAGGCAAGAGGGAGCAGTAAATTCAGCAAGGATTTTTTTTTTTCCTCCTTTTTTTCCCCCCCGCGGAAGTCAGTGGCCACAGAAGGATAAAATAAAGGGATGCATTGAATTCAGCCTTGGGCTCAGCAAAAAAAAAACGGGGGGGGGGGCAGTAAGGGGGGGAAAAAAGAGAGAGATGAACCAAGCGGAGGCAAGACGGGATTTCGGAATTGAATGGGAGCCCGTGTGTGGCGCGTAGTGGGAATAGCAGCCCATGTGAAGTCTGCAAGTGAAAGGTAAAAAGAATTTTTCAGACGCTTGATTATTTCTTATTTGTCTTCCTGAGCCTGTGACTGCACATGTGAATATGTTAATGACAAGGGACCGGCATTCATGTAGTGTGCCGATAAAAATCGGAACTGCGGGAAGACACTGTGATCTCTGCCCCCTCGCCCGGCTTCCTCTGAGTTACAGCTTTGTTTGTCTGCTGGATAATCATCTGATCCATAATTAAAAAATTGTAATATATGTGAGAGTATGGGAAAGTGCTCCGACTGGACCGCAGCTGATGCTGCTCCCAGCCAGGGCTGCTGCATATAAACAGGGTTGCGTCGTTAGCCGTTAACGGTGCTGAAAGGACTGTTCGCAGAAAGCGTGAGCATTGGTTTCCCTGTTACTTCTTTGTGTGTGTGAGTGTGTGTGTGTGTGTGTGTGTGTCTGTGTGTGTGACAGAGGTTGAGAAGAGCAGCAGAGAAGTACACACTTGCGTTCTGCATTCTCTGACGTCCATCCGCTGCTCGCGAATGGACCGGACCCTAGAATGGTGAGACCGCTGGCCGGCCCAGGAATACAACTCACCCTCTTGACATGGGGAGGGAATGAAAAAGTTTGCTTCCAGTGGCCAAACGGGCCGGGACGGTGGGGAGCGGTGGGGGTTAGTGGTTTAGGGCTGAGAAAACCACGGCCGATGTCTGTGGACGGCCGTCGAACTTTCTGTAGAGCCTTCACGTTGGCGTAGGGCGAGGATGTGAGCCAGCCTCAACGTCCCCTTTGCCCAGTGATGCCTCTCGGAGTACCGCCGCTGGATATCAGCTGAGTTACCTCATGCGGCTTGGCTCTGTCGCTTTGCACATCAGCGTGTGCTCCCAGTAGGGTTAACGTAACACATCCCCTCTTCCTGACCCAAAGAGGAGGAGACGCCAAGCGTGGGAGAGAAGGGGCCCAGGCGGACGGTGCGTAATGAGAAAAGGCCGACTTGGGTTGCTTTCGCTGGTTAATAAGCCCATGACAACAATTAGCAAATTGGACAGCGCCATCGGTACTGAAGTGTTTTGTATCGCCGAGAGGCATCGGCCTCATTTGGCAGGGAAGCGACATGCATAAACCATTACCCATAAACCATCACAACCCCCCATTCCCCCCCCCATCCCCCACAGGGCAACTTTCAAACCTATTAGTGAACCTCCAGCTTGGAGAATGTGCCTCTTCCCCGGGCTGGTGGGGTTATCACACCGTGTAGAGACACGCAAAATGCTCCGGGTATCGCTGGCAATGGTGGTAGCCATCACATCAGCCCCCCTCCAGAGATTGCTTGTGTCCAACAGGCAGTCAGGAGAGACCGAGAATGTACGGGCACCATGAAAACCCAAGAAACGCATCCCTCCACCGGAGGCACGACCGGTTAGCTCGGCCCAACTGTTTACATTCTCCTGCCAGCGATTATACCCCCGTGGATCTCAGCCCAATCGTTCCCCTCTGTCCTTATTTCGCACCCAGGCCAACCCAAGGAGGCTCCGGAGCAGCTGATAAAGCAGTCACGCATAGCTGATACACACGCAGCATCGATCCCAGGGCTGAGATCTGCACTTTTCAGCAGCGACCCCTGATACGATGCTATTTTTCTCAGGCTGTCCTGGAGTGCAATTCACCAGCTGCGGTGTTTTTTTTCAGGACCTCTAGCGTCCTCGGGGCTGAGATCATATTTAGCACGCTACGTCAGCAAGTAGCGATGCTGGGCACAGCGTCCGGGGGGGGCCGGGGGGGGGGGTTTGCTCATAACCCGACACGTCCAGTTAAGGCACACGGGAATATGATGACTCTGATGCGGGGGACGTGCCCCCTCCACCCCCCCCCGCGTGACTTTGACCGTCAGGGTAGCGCTTATTTACCAATTGTCACGCACGTTTCGCTCTGTGACAATAAGGCGATAAAAAAAAAACAGAAAGATAGAGAGGCAACAGCTGGGATATGTTCCTGTTGTCATTCCTGTTCAGAGGGCATGGAAACTCAACCAGCAGAGGGATCGGAGATTTAATTCCGTGAAAATGTGACATTTCGACATGGATCCTGATCGCTATCACCTGCTGCTGGGAGGGTGGGGGGTGGCGATTAAGGAGACAGGAAGGAGTGGGATCAGGGGTAGGGGGTGGTCTGATTCAGGGGCGATTCTAGGATTTTTTTGTAAGATGGGGGACCATAACTCACACAAAGAGGCCAACGTTGTCTTTAGCCAAAGATGGACTACGCACTCCGGGCACCAGGCGACTTTCAGCTAGACCATCCCCCCCCTGTGGCCCCAACCCTGTGTACACCCCCGCTCCGCACGATGCTCCTTCCCAGTCAGCCCATTACATCCCGTCAGCTCTGTCATGGCAAGACAAGCATGGCGCATCACGCCGCTCCAGTTAGCGCTGCCGTTTGTGCCGCTGTAGCTCCCCAGTCTGGGCCAGAGAGCGGCTCTTTTGTCCGTCAGCCTCTCGCGGCATGAATATAAACAAGGCGACTGTTTGCAGGGAGGGGCCCCGCCGTCGCCGGCCTTCCTTTGTGCCACGCTGTTCATTCATCACAGCCCCCGCTAAGGGTCACGCTCTGCCGCTGGGCCGCTGATATCCAATGTTAGCGTCTGGGGGCTACACTAGCTTCCTGGTTAACCTTAAACTCATCGTAATAGTAGCCGCTGTAGTAATCATTATAGGCTTTCCGTGACTCTCTTTGGGGGTCTGGGACGTTAGGATGAGCAGAGTCTAACTCACCCCCCCAGGGATAGCATCTGCTCCCTGAGATCTTGGTTCATGAGCTCCCCAGCTTAATTCCAGCCTCAATTAGCACACCAAATGGCACCCTTCTGCATAGAGCACGGGCTTCACATCCCAGGAGCTCCGCGTCTCAGATGGACTCGACCTGTAGCACCTACGACCAAGTATAAGGCAGCAAGAAGTAACAAATAAACAAAGATAGTAAAGTATGCGGTCTTCAGCACGTCCTTCCATTGTGCTAATAGCCTCAGGCCTTTTTTTGCAGTGGGGGTGGGGGGTGGGGTAATCTCATTATGCTGATTTTATTTCACGCTTTTATACGCCTCAGGGGGTGTAGTCGTCCAGGGAGGAGTGCTACGCAGCTGGCTGGGGGTGTCGTGCGCATTCCTGTCTAACGTATCCCACCTGCTTTCACTGCCCTCATGGGATCAGAAGGCGGCTGGGGGACGTCGGTGCCCGTGAGTGTCCTTAAGTCGCCCTCGGGACGGGGTTAAGCCACCCATGAGGGGGGGTACTTAACCCGGCATCCCTGTTCGCTCTCTGCTGCCACGCAGCCCCCCTGTCCCTTGTGCCACCCCCTCCACTCTGGTCGAGTGTCATTGTCATTGTCACCAGAGGACTGCTTGCCGCTTTGTCTTCGTGACGGTCTCAGGACGCGACACGTGACTCTTGAGGAGACAGCGATGAGAAGATACTGACCGACTGGCAGCACCGAGGCCGTGTTTGAGTCGAGGTGCTGTCTTTAGAGCTTCTTCGTGGTTTTCCATCATGTTCCTCAGATACCTCCACCTGGTACTGCTTCTCCAAAAACACCCATGCTCTTCTCCACCTCTTTCCCCATCGGATATCGGATCCTCCATTGGAGCATCATGCGGCTCCCAGAAAGAAGGGAGATGTCATGTAGATTAATATACGGAGAGCGCCGGAAAACATCTACCTGCAATCAAAGGTGGTACCCCCAGCCGGGATCAGAGTTCCCATCCTGTCCTCCAGAGAGGTCCCGTCTGTGTAATGACTTCTGTGCTGGAAGCTGAGGCTTTTTAATCCAGTCTGTGGGGAGCTGGAATGAGCTCTAAAATCCATCTGCAGGTGGGTGGTGAGGGAGACAGAGAGTATAGGCGTGAGTGACAAAGATGGCTCGCTTACCTGTGTCACATGGGCCGGCCGACACAGAACCTTCTGGTAACCTCTGCTAGCCGGCTCGGCCCTGCATTCATTTGCCGGGGTATTAGTTTGATTTTCTGCTTGGAGATGAGAGCCCTTTAACCAACAGTCATTAGCTGTGAATTGTCCCCAGAAGTGCTCAGAAATTAACCCCACACACAGACCATGGTCATGGTGAATAATCCTCCCCTGGTGAGTGAAATACTTGTTAATTACAGCCTTTTGATTGGAAATAATATGATACAGAACTCATCATGATCTTCACAAACACTTCAATGCCTGTGGGATTTCCCTGTCATCAAACCATGTATAGAGTAAATATCAGAAAGTGCATTTTGTAGGAAAAAAAATGTTCAAAAATCTCTAAGAGACTTCCAAAAAATGCTGCGGCCCTCAGCAGACGCCTGATCCCACGCTGAACGAACTGCAGGAATCATTGGGAAAAGTAGAATTTAACATGGTTCTGACCTTTAAAAACAACACAGCCGCCAATCGCATTCCGCTTTAAGCTCATCCGCGATGTACCAGCCACACAGGAACAGCGCCCCCTATTGGAGAGTGGTTGTCATACGACATGCCTATTCTCTCTAGTCTGAAGCTGAAGCGGTAATGTGTGGTCTATACTAACCTCATTATTTTTATTATATTTTATTGTGCCTGAAATGTACTCATTAGCCAAATGCCTTTTGTTTAATCCATGGGGCCTTTAAGCTAAATAAATATATTTGTGTATAAACACAACTGAACCACATATACCACGTATATATATAATTTATTGTACTTTTCCGGCACAGTATTCCATATTTTGGTGGGGGATTCTAGCTGCGCAATCTGACTGGTGTGATGTGAGGTCATTCGTTCTCCCAGGCTATGACTGACAGGCACTAGTTAGACTTCAAAGCAGGGAAGGGAGATACACTTAATTCAGGAACTGCAATTCGCCTGTACCCCTTTAACCGTGAACGCCGTTGAGCGCAGAGTGCCTGCATCCATCTCTCGCCCTGTCCTTCCGCCCGGGGATTAGACTCTTCCTACTTTTCCCGTGCGGCAGGTTTTATCATTTGCCAGTTCTGGATGCCACGTGCCTTTGTCGACGTGGCCGCGAGACGCCATCAGCGGCAGCCGCCAAACACAAGGTACGCCACCGATGCTCAGATGCTCCCCAGCAGGTGGAGAGTAGCAGCTCAGACAGAAGGGTCACTGTCAAAAGTGAGGCTTTCTCTCCACACTGCAGGGGAAATGCCAACCTCTTTCCCAGAGTGCTTTGCAGCACCGTCTAGGCCAAACGGCCATTTCCTCAACTCCCGCCTTTCTCCAGCGTGACTCATCAAGCCCCCCCCCCCCCCCCCCACTATCACTCTAATTTTAATTAATTTTACTGGCCACTGTCGTGGAGAAGAGCACAAGATGAGGAAAGTAGTTCCTCTAATTAGTCGCAGAGAAGCACTGGCTGTAATCTCAGGGAGGATCAAAAGTGCCGCCCCACGTGAGTCGGTGTGAGGGCTGTGTGGCGGCTCTGAGCACCCAGGGCTACGTCACCCACTTTCCTGCTTCCTCCAGCCTGAAGGCGTGGGGTACAGACCCCTTCGATTGTTACAAGGGGAGCAAGACAGCATCACTTTGGGCTTGAAGACCACCATGCCTCTAGTGTGAGCTGAGAAAAAATGATGGATTATTATTATTAATTGAAACAAGCTGACATAATGCCTCACAGTGAATCAGGAGAGCGAATCAGCTGTCTTGCTTTTCAGTTAATGATTCTGGCATGGCGCAGCAAAAACAAAATTCACGACAGAGAAAAGGAACTCCAAAATTCTAGGAAGGAACTCTTAAAATCCAAGGCTGTATCGCACAGACCCTCAGTTTCCTCCTGTGTCCACTTCCACCTTTAAGTAAAATCATCATCTGAGAAAAAAATGGTGATGATGATGATGGTGATGGTGGTGGCTGTTATTTGATCCCTTTTGTTTGACCCCTTCTGTTTGTTATTATTATTATAATTGTTGTTGTTGTTGTCGATACGGCGGCTGAGTGGGTAGTGCCGTTGCCTCACACCTCCATTTGTGGACTTGAATCCCACGTCTGCCCTGTGTGTGTGGAGTTCTCCCCGCATCTCCCTGACTCGCGAGTTTCCTTTGGGTTCTGCACTTTCTGCAAAGATGAGCAGTTGGGTCAATTTGCGTCCCTAAATTGCCTGTAGTGTGAATGCCCCACATCCCGTCCTAGGGTGCGCCCTAGCCATCTGCCCTCTGTTGCCTGGGATTGGCTCCAGACGCCCCGTGTGCCTGTCTGCCATAAGTGGTTAGAAGCGGGCGAAGAGAAGCATTTAAGAGAACCAGACTTCCATAGCTTGGCTCGCCTGTTTTCATCCAGGCACGACACTCCCTGCGTACATAGCGACCTATTTTAACAGCCTCCGTATTTGCGCGTCTGGGTCTGCCACGCCGCAGGAAATGCGGCCCGTCCTCAGTGCAGGATTCGTGTCGGACGTCAGACGAGATAACGACAGAGCCGGCTGCTGTCATAGCTTCTGCGATGCTTTTCCCCAGGCGTTAATTAACAGTGGAAGCGAACAGGGTGCAGCTACCCTGAAACCACCATCCCAGAATCCCAATCGCAGAGCTGTCTCACTATAAAAGAGGCGTTCGGGTGTGGTCAAGCTGGAGTACGAGAAAGGGCATAGGGCTTGAGTTATAGAACCTAAATGGATTCTGCACGCGGAGATTCGGCTACGAGTTTCCCCGCTGTGACGGCCGGCATGAAATTTTGAAGGGGGACTTCGACCCTCCCCCAGGAACTGAAGATGAGCGTATGAGACCAGGGAGGCTCTATCGTTGAGCTGTAGCTGTCATCCGTCTCGCGCCGTTCTGTAACGTGACAGGGTGACACAGAACCGGACGTCAACACCTTATCGTCAAAGCGGCACGCATCCCGCTCATAGGCTGGATGGAAGCCTTCCCTCACATTCGGAATGCTGGCCATGTCACCAAGGAGGAGGGCATTCCTTGGGATCACTCTGTGTTCTGGTGGAGCATCTCCAGTCAACAGCGCGAGCACTACATCATTATCGTGCTCGGACTGACGACGGCGAGATGGCAGGGCCCCAGCACTCATTAAAAAAGAAACCTGTCTACCGCCTAGACATCACCTCGCTTTGCCTTCCAAATCCATCATCGGCATGTCCTCCTCGAAACACCGTCACGGCGCAGAAGACGCCCAGGGGAACTTAAAGTTACCACAGCTGTCTCTCCAGAAAATCTCTGAGCTCTCTGTTACCTCTGCCCTCCCCTCCTACGTGTGTAAATGAGGATAGGTGACACTCTCTGGGGTGATTCTAGGATTTTTCTTTAAAGATGGCAGATACGAGGGGTCACAATTCACACAGAAGGGCCGACCTTATCATTAGCCAATGAGGTGTATTGAATTGGTGAGTGACAGGGGAGGGGACACTTCGGTGACCAATCAGCTTTCAGCTGGGGCCGGTGCTCCTGGGCATTCTATAAGTAAAGAAGCTGGCTGTTGAGCCCTTGATGTTAGTCGTTGCATGTAAGAAGTTAGCGTGAAGCCTTGCTTACCTTTACCGAAGCACGGTGAAGCACAGGTCTTACCCAAAAGAACCATTTTCTGGTACAGCATAAGTTCGGCGCGTGAGTCAAAACGAGCAGCGATCCTCGATCAGTCAAGCCGTCAATCAGAGCAAACAATGCCGGCTGATTTACTCATTTCAAAGGTGCATCATCCAACAATGCAGGGACACTTTGATGCTGGCTTTCCAGGATGGTGGGGTGGGGGGGCTGGCTGGTAGGGAAGTCATTTACACAATTGCACTTGTTTTCTCCTGAAACTCTTATCTCCCTCTGCCTGATGTTCACTCTTACCCGAGGTTCAGACAAAATGATGGGTTGTGATTTAGGGTACCGCACACACGCACGCACTCGTGCGTGAGGGAATTATTAAACTGTCACCTGCTGCAACATGAACACGGGGCTACGCATGTTGCGTGAGTCAGTGTAAAGGTTAGTGCCAGGTGCCACTGTAGCATAACAGCACATTTGCAAGCTTACCTTTGTGGCGTATGAGAATAGCAGTAATATAATGGAAAGACATTGTAGCATACAGTCCAAAATAATACCAGCGCTGTCACAATGCAAACCATTATAGATCAAGGCTTTGAGGACCACCGTAGCCACATAGCATATGACAGGCGTCAAAACGCGTTTCTAGCAGTGACATGTGTAGTATAGCATAGATTTGACTCAACATTTAAATAATTCCACAGACCAGGAGAATATTCCGTTAGATTTATGTGTAATGCAATTGAATGATTGCCATTAGGATTTCAGAAAATAATCATGTAGTTTCAATTATCAAGACTCATTAAACAAGTGATTGTTTAAATCATGCGTGCATTCAGACTTTGGAGAAGATATACAGTCATTAAATTAAACAGTAGTCATTAAAAAAGCATAAGTCAAATGTGATATCAAATCTGGACACTAATATTTCTGTTATTCAATAACAGAGAATAAAGCAGCTTTTCTCTAAATTCCCATCATCGCAAAACATATATATAATGAGAAAAAAAATTGATATTTAGCAATAGCATAGTTTGCTGACAGACTCATTTTAGAGTCTTAGAGAAACAAAGTAAATTGAATTGCGAAGGATGTGGCTCGATGATAAAAAAATAGGCATAAATTGCTTAAATTATTGAATTTAGCGAGCACAGAATTAATAACCAGCAGAACTGTGAAGGGTGGTGAGAGACAAAGAAAGAGAGAGAGAGATACTAGGTATCACCAAAGCACCTAGGCTCAGAGCGAAGAACGGCTGCATGTTACTAACCACACTGCACTATGTGCGGTGTGACTGAGGCTCTTTGCTAACAGCAGGTAAAAAGAAAGCCACTCATGCACTATGGAATTCTGTAATGATCGACCAGTGTACATTCTGAATATTTTTTTATTTATCATTTCAGTTTTACTTTATTGGAAAGATAACCGACAAGTGTAATGATAAGTTTATAGACAAATGATAACTTCTTGTTACCCCTCCTGGTTGGGGGTCCCTGGAGCCCGTCCAGGCCGTATGGGATGCCAGTCCCTCACAGGGTCCACACACACACACACACACACACAGCCCATGGGAAAGTCAGAGATTAGCCTGTTAGCATGTAATAGGACTGTGGGTGGAAGCCCATGTGACCCACTGAGGCACCCTGCCACCGTTAATAATAATAATAATAATAATAATAATAATAATAACAGCAGTGGAGAGTGGTATCAGTGTTAAACGGCACTGGTTCAGTGGCTGTGGTAATCGCTCCCTGTCTCCATTTCCTTCCCAGAAGAATGGGATTTTGGTCCTTTGAGGGGTGTTTTCTAGAAGAGGATACTTCCTCAATGTGTTTTCTATTAAATATATAGGTCAATACACACGCGGGACAGATGCAGCCATACGCGTATTATGGAAGCGAGGAAAGAGCGAGTTTTATTATTTCCGTGCTGGTAGGTTTGAGCGACACACAAGGCAGTGGCTGCTCTCTTTAATGAGCAAAAAAAGGGTTAATGAGGGTGAGGCTGCCTGTTCTGCTGCAGTACAAACACCAGTGCCTGCCCTGGACCTCACTTCCCAAAAACCAGGCTTCCACTGAGGGGCCCCCGCTTAGAGGCCCCACTTGGGGCCCCCGCGCCGATAAATGCCCTCCCCAGAGTGCCGGGGCCGAAGCTGAGCCTGCCAAGTTCTCACACAAGACGCACGAGGGAGGTCCGCGTTCCGAACACCCGTGGCGGCCATGTTATTTTCACAGAACGGATTGGAACTGTCATCACAGCGCTATGTGTGTGGGGGGGGGGGAGGGGATATAAAATGCATTCTCAGTGGCCGCTATCATTTTAATGGGGGTGGGGGTGTTTAATAAATATCTGTGAAGACCTCGGACAGCCGGTTGGAGCCAATGCGGGTGACGTTTCAAGCTCCAGGTTATGGTAATGAGGGTGTCTTTTAGCATGGGCAGTGTGCCACCTGCCGCTACAATAAACATGGCATTACAATAGATTAATAAAGAAATATAAATGAGGTCGGGGCACCACCCAGCGCCGCGGTAACGCGCTATGGAAGCAGACGTGTGGAGAAGGGGCAATGGAGTCAGAGCTGAAGGAGACGGGACGTGTGAGCGGGGCCTGCGACATTTCTAAAATGATCACTATGTTTAAAACAATACTGAGGACTTATTACCATTTAAATGTGCTATTAAGTGGATTTATAAGATACCGTCCTTCTGTAAATGCGACAAATAGGCTTTTAAAAATGGGGAGTGGTTGCTAGGCAACAGAAAACAGTTCTCGCATGGCTAACAGGAGCCGATGCTAAGCTGGCTAGCTAACCTACATGCTACTCCTGATATTTCAAAAATCTCATGCCAGAATGAAAGAACTGTTGAGTTTCGCTCGGCTTGTGGTAAATGGGATTTCTGGTGGAGTATTTGGTCATCAAGAATATCTATCGTGTTTCCCTTCAAAGTTCGACGTCTGTGATTTATTCTTGCTCGCGGACGTAATTTCCCATTTTGACAGATGAATCTGAAGTAGATTAAGTTCTCACTAGGATGCAATGAAGGTAATCAATTAGAACTACACGTTATGCCGCATACTTTTTTGCGTGGAAATTATTAATGCAAAGGTTTGGTGGTGTGTCTGGTATTGTGTCAAAGTTGTATACGGCTTTTATGCATAGCCAGATGGCTGAATTAGCCAGCCAGTGACAAGGACTGGAACAACAGTTTGCATATGTGTTCGAGGGCAGTAATTACGTGAACGCCCATCTGCAGCTGACAGCATACTAGAAGATGACAAGTCAAACAGCACCCAAATTTCCAGAGAGCGAAAACATGTGACTGCATTTTCCGATGGGCCTTCCAGAAATTTCCCACGAAAGCTGTGAATTAAACGCAGAAGAGTTTGTCATTCTGAGGACGAGCATTCGCTCTGATCCAATCAAGCACTTGCAGCCAGGCTAAGGTGTAGGATGTCACCTTCACTGACAAGGGTGTGTAGCCTTAAAGATGCTCCCGTTGTATTTTTCATAATGAGCACCATTATTTTTCCTGGTTGGTACCACAGCTGCCTCGATATGAAGCTACACAACCGAAAAAGGTGAACATCTCCTCCGGCTGCAGTAAGGAGCGACGTAATTAAGGTAGCCATCATGGTCCCCCGTTGCCTAATAATTAATGAGAACCTGACAAGATGCAAGATCACTCAGCACAGCCAATTAAACTTGCTTTACCTCAGCTGGCTCCCCTTAAGAAGATAAACGGGCTTAGACATCCTGAAAGACGCTAAACCCACCTGAATTTGACTCATTCAGCTGTGCTGCTGGCCAGCGGCAGGGTCTATTTCGCAGTTCCATGGTTAGTGATTTCGAAATTGTTTTTTTTTTGGGGGGGCAGTAATGAGCCTTAAAGTCTAGCGACATGTAGACACTGAAACGCCAGAAGCAGAGATCCCAAGACCTTCCCTGCCACCCTGAAAAGAAAATTCGAGAATCATTATTGATAGATTATCAAGCTTTTTGATATCAAGCTCCTACAATGATTGTGGTCTTAAAGTGTCTTACAAAGATATGAGTGATCTAAACTATTTACTTCAAATACCTCCAGCATTTCATAAGTAATACTTCCTGGCAAAGGGGCCACCCAGCACTCGAGTCAAATATTAGTGATTTGCAATTGCATAACAATCTGAGAATTTAAAGCAGTTTTTGAGCACTATAGCAGGATAAACATGCTTGATGTACTTGATAATCTATCCATAGTAGTATTAATTCACCATTCTATCCATCTACCCATCCATTCACTTTCAATAACCTTTTCTAATTCCTGCTGTCACTATTATTAAGCCCATCGATGCCATATTTCTGTTTCAGGCATTTCTTCTACATTTATTCCTAAGTACCTACTTCAACAGCACCTAGTCTTATGTCTGCTGTGGTGTTTGTCAGTACCTTTGTCTTGTGTTTTGAGGTCCAATTATGTTGGATGTTATATGTTACTGACTAGATAAGGATTCCTATGGACTCATGTACCAAAGACAAATAAACTGAATCTTGAATTCTTAAATTTGTGTTTGTAAGGATGAAGTGTGGACAAAGATGCACAAACTACCAGCATGGGGAACATTAAACTCAGCAACCCCAGCGGTGACATCACTCTGTAAATAAATAGAAATCTTCCCTCGAGATAGCTATCCACATTCCTCTATCATTATTTGTGAAACGGCGAAGGCGTGTTGCCGACTTTTTATGGCCAGCCTGGATCAATTTTCGCGGCACAAGACGGTTTCCGCTTGTCATATCCGGCAAATGCAGAAAACCTGACAACGATTCGCAGAGCGAATGTAAATCAGGCTAATACAGATCCACTGTGCATGTCACTACATACACGTCCAATTAGCGGTAATCAACACTGTCCGCCTGCAGGAAGGTGTACTCTCTCTCCTCCCTACACCATGCCGCGTCGGCCTCCGAAAGCTGAACACGAACTCAAGGCAACAATAATTGAGAACTAGAAAAGATTCTGCTGTGTCTGTGAAACGTGGTGCTTTGGTGATTGACAGTCCCTTTTTGTTAATGATTCAGCAATTCAAGGTGAGACAAAGACATTCTGGTAATAATACGCCCTTAAATTACAGAATGAAGAAACAAAAAACTTCCTGGGGCAAAAAATAAACATTCATAAAGATGAGTGATGGCACAATTCAGAATCTCTTGTCAAGCATTCTCAGAATCAGCTGATCCTCTTGCAATTAGATGACATCGGCTATTTAGACACTGGCGTCGATAACTGCAGGTTTTGGCCTGTGAATCTGGGAGTCTGTGAGTCTGGGTTACATTTCGAAATGGGAAACATGAGGCAAAGACGAAATCCATAATCGATTGTTGTGACCTGATGTGAATTAGATCTTCCTCTCTACCTGACAGAAGCAGCAGAATCCTGGAGGAAAAAATGCAGGAAATGTCCTTTACCTGATATGTTCAATATTAGGAACTTTTGATTCAAACTTTTGAGTCTCAGCTGCCGCGCTTCACAATAATCCCACGGGAAAAATTGTCGTCATTGTAGCATAGATAAGTTCCCCAGTGACAGTTTCTTCTGCTTTTCTAAGCTGGCACCATTTGTCATTGCGGGGAGTTTGGGGGGGCAGGTTTTGTCATGACTCTGGGTCTGTATCTCTCCGCATCGATGGAGTTCCACACCAACAGCAAGACAGCTCATTCTGTGTGTGGAGCCATCTAGGCCGTCCTTTAAATTCAGCACATCGCTGGCGACTGTCGTAGTTCCCAAAGGGGAAGGAAGAAAAATCAGAAAAAGTCAATACTTTTAAAAAAGACATATTTAAAAGCCTTTCTCCTGAATTAATCACAAGAAATGTTTCACGTTCACAATATAGAAAAACTAGTGACTTTCTTCTTACGGAACCAATGAACAATAAGTGGACTTCATTACCTAAGTCTTGTTTTATGTACAGCACTATTTTTGTTAGTTCCAGCAAGATGTGACATCCTATTCAGATGTTGGTGCAGTATTCAGATGTTTGCTTTCCATGGATTTTAGCAATGTGGTTCTTGCCCTTTGGCCTAAATAATGCACCAACCTACATGTTCTTTTTGCTGGGGCATGTCTGTTATCTCCCATCTCCACAAAAAAAAAAAAAACACAATTTGATTTGAGGTCCACTGAAAGCTTGTGAAGGAGGCTCTGAAAATGGAAGGACATTAAAGGTTTGTTGTAGCAAAAAAAGGGGGTGTTTCTGGACAAGACGGCCATTGTGCTGAGAGTGGAGGGTGAAGGAGTGACGTGATGCAAGCTGGGATAGGAGAGCCTCTTGGGTGGCTGAACTCAGCCCCGTTACTATGACACCCATAGCATTTGTGGATATTTACAGGATCTGTTGTGCGCTGCGGATGGAGTGTTCAGCATGAATATTTATGCCATCCTAATAGGTTGTTTTCATGTTACATTAACTCAATTCAAGGTCAATTGTTTAGGTCACAGACCAATTCAGGAGTTGGATTTGTTTGAACACTTAAAAAATCTTAATATCCTAAACCCACGGAGACCTGTCCCACCTTGGATGCTAATAATCTAAGAATAGATTATTCTCGGTAAAACACAACACAATGCTCTAATGCTTAATAATTTCCCTGTCCCTTTGGAATAATGGTAACTTCAACAGATCAGGGAATATATTACACTGTAATATGTATTTATCATTAACATGGGTCCTGCGATCTTCAGGCTTTTCAATGGACTTTGACACAATATGTCATAACTTTCATTGCTTTAAAAAAAAAAATCCTTGAAATTTAATCCAGTTTCTTCACCTGACAAAGTGTGAAAATGGGTCTAATTTTTTGCATTTCATTATTACCAGGGTAATGCTCTGCCCCCTATCTCTCCATTATGCAAAAGGCAGCTGGCTTAATTAAACAGCTAATGCCTTTCTTCAGCGCTGGAAAAGGCCACTCACAAGACACGTATGTTTCGGACAAAGCCTGCGATTTAATGCATCTGCGTCTTGCGACTAAGCTTGACAAAAAAATGTCTCCGCTGGCAGAAAGCAGTTCTGCACACGATGGCCATGAATCTCTGTTCATAATTTGAGAAAATGACGTCTTTTGTTTGAGATCTAATAGAAAACGGACATTCTGTGTAATTCTGAGTTATCCGCCTGCATAAAACCTCTAGTGTTTGCACTGCTGTTGCAAAATAAACCAAAGCTTTACTTTTCTAATGTTTTATTATTTATATAATCTATCGCTACATGCACTTATACGGGTATCCAGGGACAAGAAGTGTGATGAGTTACGGTAATAAGATAAGGGTTTGGATAAATATAATTCTGGGATGTGATATATCATTGTTTTATTGTGTACTATTATCCGAATGGAAAGCATAATAAGATGTTAATCAGAGAAATAAAGTCGTGTATGCGCAGTATAATATGCTTCTCTTATCAGAATGTTCGGCACAAGTCTGGCCCTGAGGTTTCCAAACAACAACAGCTATCGCAGTATTAAAAATTCAGCTTTAATATTCATAATCAAGACTGCTGAAAACAGCAAATAAACAGGGCTCTCTTGTGCCCTGTACGCTGTACGTCTCGCTGCAGCTCCATGCGCTACAAGGGAGCTTCTGCAGGACTAATCAAGGGGAACGACACGCATTCATGGGCCCTTTGGTTCTTATAAGAGAGGAGAAATGGTCGTGTAGTAGAAAAGGGGAATGCAGCATTTTGTGCAAGAAGGTACTGAGCACTTCTGCTCCTCCTGATCAGTGACAGTCCCACTCTGGATCAGCGCTGAGGGTGGCCCATTTGATGGTGGCTCAGCTAAGGGTGGCCCGGCTGAGGGTGGCCCGTTTGATGGTGGCCCAGCTGATGGTGGCCCAGCTGAGGATGACCCGGCTAAGGGTGGCCCATTTGATGGTGGCCCAGCTGATGGTGGCCCGGCTGATGGTGGCCCGGCTGAGGGTGTCGGAATCTGCCAGAGGGTTTCCCTTCCTCTCAAGCCGAGTCGGCTCCGGCCTGCATGAGCCTCTGGCCCCACTGATCCCATGGCGCCGTCCTCTTCCGCCATGCAGCGATTTCGTGTTGCCGGTTGCCACAGTGACTGTTACTCGGCTGTTAGCGAGGCAGTTGCTGTTGTTGGAGTGGGTGTAGCGAAAGAAGATGCCTGCTTTCTAAGAGTGATTTCAGGCCGACTGGCTGTACTTACAGACTTTGGCACAAGATGGGGGGGGGGAAGGGGGTTTACGGCTTGAATGCAAATTGCTTTTGGCACTTTGTGGCGGATTGGCACTTTGTCACCATTCCCTTGACCATTTCTGCCCCTTAACAGGAGATGTTTTCATCTTTCTTCTTGTGTAAAACCCCCATTTGCAACATCCCTCCTTTCGGTCCCTAGACCACTTGCTTGGGTGAGGCACAAGGGGCCAGATTGTATGTGAACTGAAAATTCACATATGCATGAGAGAAAGGAACAAGATACAGAATGTCGGTGGGAAATGGAAGGGCTTGCGGGATGATGAGCATGTGCCTGCAGGATGGGGAGGGGTCAGATGAAGTCACATGACCAGCCTGTTCTGTCACCTGAACCTGAAAACAAAACAAAAGTCTGTTGTTTCATTTATATTTACATTTACATTTACAGCATTTGGCAGACGCCCTTAGCCAGAGCGACTTACATAAGTGCTTTAAGACTCTGCTATAATTTTCCTCGATACTAGCTCAGTCGAACCAAGGCTATGAATACCCGCGATCTAACACTCTGTTGGGAAAGTACAAAATTTTATTTTTTTTTTTTTCTTTTTCCTGAAGAGTTCATAGTTTAATACCAGAAGTGCTAATTTAGGTATTTCTGGAAAAAGTGTGTCTTAAGTCGTTTTTTGAAGACAGTAAGTGACTCAGCTGTTCGGACATCAAGGGGGAGTTCATTCCACCAACTTGCTGTCAGGACAGAGAAGAGCCGTGTCTTCCTTGTGCCTTGAGTGGTGGTGGGACGTATGTATATCCTATGTACTGAAGCCAGAAAACCTACTTTTTATTAAATCCCTGTTCCGCCTTCCATTCCCCACGCACGGTTCTGTTTGCCGCGTTCATACGGTACCTGCATTGTTGCGGTTAATATATTTTGGTGGGATCATCCGGCGCCGCGGTCGAGATTTTCCATTACAAGCTCTACGCAAGTCAGGAACAGCCCTTTCCTCATCTCAGGATTAGGATCGTGACAGAAAACCAGGGTGTAACTTTTGATATGAATTGCAGTGCAGTGATGGACCAGGTATGGATGCAAAAGGAAGAGAGAGGGAGAGAATGGGGAATATAAATGGATGTCTCCCTGCCTGCTTTGTTATATGTCAGCAGGCTGGCTGATTTATAAAGCAGAAGGTCACAGAGAAGGAAGAACGAAGCAAGTAAAAGAAAGACATACACTGTCTATAGCGAGACAACATCAGTCCCACCAGAGTGACCTTTAAGAGTTCCAAATGTATGTGCTGTATCAGTCAAATCTATAAATGGAGAAATCTATTTTTTTCCCACTTGTGCTAATAGCATCTTCCAGAAAATGCGGTTTTGTTGACCTTCTCTGTTTCACTCCTCACAAAACTGTGCCCAACATACAGTAGGATCTGAGCTCATATTCCTGGCCACAGTTTCCCTCTATAATAACATTGGAAAGGTGTCGTTTTTGATTTATCTCCAGTCGCTCTGGGGTTTCAGCCACCGCCATAAGGGGCTGGGTCTTATCGTAAAATTCGCATCACATTCATGTCACATGTCACTAGATTTCTGGCAGAAACGCCCCCGGCGGTGTTGTCCATGACACAGGCTAGGAGCACAGCTTAAACAAAATGCACCCCCCCCGCCACTGCCACCGCCGCTGCAAATAGCCTTTATGCCGGATCGTCGTTCGGCTGGAAATGCCAGTCTGAGAGAGAAACACAGCTAAATACATCTACGACTCATTAGGGATCGATTACATCCCTTCTCTTGTGGTATCAGGGCTATGTTTATGGAGACCAGACCCCACCACCCCGAATGAGAAGATCAGGGCTTCTTGCCAAGCTGTCAAGGTAGGGTGCTTTACCTTTCTTGCCCTGAGTAAATCACGTAGCGCCAGTCTCTCCCCACCAAGTGTTTCTCAGAGGCCTCATTTGCCTTAGGTCAGTGCTCCCCAGCCCAGTCCTCGGGGATGGCTTTGCTCTCTCCAAGCTCCCTAGGACTGCATTGGGAAACACTGCCTTATGTGATATTTACATGCGGCCCTGGACGTATACAGACACTTTCTTTCTGGACCATCCTGGACACTTTGCATTTGATATGGGAAACAAGCCAAACTATTAGTTTAACAGCCATTTACACAGAAAGGTATGTCTCTCTCAAAGTAGTATGCATCTTTAATGAATAGCTAAAACCTAATCAGATAAGAGTTTATAAGAGCCCCTCCATAAATGTATTTATTTATTTTTGGAATCCTTCTGATGTTTCATTGCCTGCAGCGAAGACAGCTTGCATGAATATTTATCACAGAGTAACTGAAAGGCACTTAACGCAATAGGTAGTAATACGAGTTAGGTGGCCGGAGTTAACTCAATGAATCTGAATTTTATTAAGCAACCTCGGAGCACTGAGAACATTAACATTTATTTTTCTAATAGGTATTAAAGCGTTTCAATGCCCCAGGGATGCATTTTTGTGGCGATCCTGCATCTTGAAGCACTAGCAGACGTGTCTTGGCGGGAAGTTTGCCTGTCAATGAACATGGATGGCTTAAGGAAAAAGAGCCCCCTTCCTATTTGTAATACAAATCATATTGGCGATTTTTAATGTTGTGTTAGACATTGGACCACAGATGCATCCGTGTGCCTTGGAGCAAACAGCGAAGACTCGTTAGAGATGTGAATTATGCAGCGTGCTGAGTCTGGATTATGGGCATGAGAGAGGAAGATGGACAAGCTGTCTATGATTTATAACATCCGGTCACGGAATGCCAGGTTTAAGTAACTGGGCCGCTAACGCTGTTTTCAGGTAAACATCTCATTATAATGGAATAATTGATCGCGATAATAATTCAAAGGATTCAAAGAAGACTGCAGTCGCTTCCGTCTTCTTCATTATAATTACCAATGTCGGCTAATTGGTCAGTATACTGTGGCTTTCATTATTACCGTGGAAACAGAACTCCTCCCCCCATCCCCACACTCTGCCCACCCATCTCAGTCTGCAAGGAAATGCATGGTTACAAATTAGGCTTTCGTTACGGCCATCTGAGAAGAGCCTCTTTGTCCCCGTAGAGACTTTTCTCAGTAAAGATGACAATAAAGGGGTGGAACTGAACTGAAAGCACAAAGAAAAACAGATTTTCATACAGAAGGGAGTGAACATAAATTACTGAATAGGGCGCCATTTGTATCGCACGTCACGCATGCCAAAGAAACGCCACTGCCAGTCTTCCTCGAGTAAAAAGCCAATACTTCTGCAGCGGCCTTTCCTCTACCCTTTGGTGATGACCACTAACGGAGTGCCAGTTTAATCTAGAATCATTCAAATGTTTCATTCGGTTAAATGGATCGTTTTCAGTGGTGGAGTTTACGCCGCACACATAGAGCTCAAGATGTGCTGGCTTTGCTTGTACCCAGAAGACTATGCACTTTGTTCACTTCGACTGTATACTGCTGAAGTCTGTTCCAATGACACGATTAGGCATCAAATCCTAGCATTGGAAGTCCTATGAAATCATAGCTGGCTTTGTACCAACATTCATACATGACCATGGAGCGATTCTAGGATAAGATGTGGGGCGTCAAGGAGGCCATAATTCGCGCAGGGGGCCAACCTTATCATTAGCCAATGATATGTTTTGAATTGGTGAGTGACAGGGGAGGGGACATTCTGGGGCCAATCTGCTTTCAGCTGGGGCCATTGCCCCTGCCCACTGTATGCGCCCCCTGCTCGTCGCGTGTGACCTATGAGCATCAACACAGCTTCAGAGGCACTGACCTCAGCCGCAATCTGAGCAGCCCCCACATAGCTCTCAGTGTGCCAGGCTGGACAACATGCTCCACTGTGCCGTCCCCTGGCAGCCGGCAATTAAATGTGACCTCCACGAATCAACCAGCGGAACCACTGACTTTTAATTAAATAAGGGGAGGATAGGATCATTTTGCTGAAGTTACTAAACTGGACAACAATATTAGATTACTTCCTGGAATAAGTCTCCCTCCCCCCCCATTAAAAGAAAAATATTGACTTAATTTTGGGTCTACACTGATGTTACTAGGTGTGCAAAATGCAGTCGAGGCCTGAGCAAAGATTTTCCGGAAGTTTCTGTGGCGTGAGACAGGAATGGCTGCGTAACGTGACATGCCAGAAACAGTCTCAGAGTCAACAGTTCACGTCCCAGCATGGGGAGCGGAAAACGGTAACAGCAGGCATTTCCTCGAGGCTTGGGCTTCCGGAACAGCAGTGGATGTGATCCGTGAAAAATACATATGTATTATAAATAACAGACACACGCATGCAGACATGCTTACGCAGTCGCTTTCGATGTAACACGAGGAATGATGCACTGCGCTCATGCCGGGAATACGCATAACCATGAAGACTGGGGAAACCGCCGGAGATCCCGGCGCTGTCCGCGAGGAACGCCTCCAAGACAAACCTGGCCCCCGCACCTCCAGCTGCAAAGAAGAATTAAGCCGTGGAAAGTGAAAGCCAAGCTGAGAAAAATCTCAAAAGCTGTTATTGCGCGGCGAGGCGCACATGTTTCTGCCATGTAAGTCGAGCGATAGCTGTTTCAGCCCAGACAAGGACTGGTTGTCGTTCAAACAGCAGAAATGTTCGCAATCAACGCTCACTGTTACAGGCAGAGAAGGTCGTGGGTTTTACTGTTTCAAAGAGACATAACAGCGCTTGGTGACTAATACTGATGTGTTTAGGAGATTGGGGCAAAACACAAAAACGTTCTGGTAAGCTCTGTGTATGTATAGGATATTTATGTTTGCTCACAATGAAAATGTATAGATTGTTCTGGAATACACTAAAAGTATGAACAAGAAGTAGGGATGGATACAAATATACTTGTTCACCTGATGCCCCATTTCACACCACCATTTCTGGAAGCTTCTGCAGAGATAACAGCGTGCTTCTCTCACCAGACGTAAAACTCACAGCGGAGCTTAAACACGAAGGGTCGCTTTAAAAGATCCGCTTCGCTTCATACCCCCGTGAGAAGCCGACTGGGATTTCCCCGCGTTTAAGGTCCAATTACGTCTGCTATTCAGCTCACAAGTCTGTTTTCCTTCAGCAGGGATGGGCTTCGCAAATCCGAGCAAGTCAGAGGCGGAGTGAGAGATCAGCATTGCCGGACAGTTCCGGAAACCTGTTCCGTAGGTTGCTGCAACACGCCCCCCCCCCACGTGCTTTTATCGATACAGGACGCCATTGGTGTTTGTCGATTAGCAGATGTGTGGCTCAGCAAGTCAGGATGCTTTGCCCATGATTAGACGGTTGCCAGTGCAAATCCCAGGGCTGACAGAGTGATGTCACCGCTGGGACGTTGAGTACGACCCTTAACTCCCAGCTGCTCCAGAGACTGTAGGCTGCTTCGGATAAACGCGTCTGCTAAGTAAATGCAATGTAAAAATGTGCTATCTGTGGTTTGGAGCAAAATGGGGGGGGGTGGGGGGGTTTGTGTTTTACTTTGGGCTCATGTCA
>JAODKF010000042.1:160843-174772 GCA_026779585.1 Mormyrus proboscirostris | reverse complement strand
GGGGGGGGTGTTTGTGTTTTACTTTGGGCTCATGTCAATGAAGATGGAATGTTTGACAGAAAGAAAAAATTATATATGTCAGTGAGTCTCAGAGCCAAATGTCTCACATGATGTGGCAGGCAACATGGTAATCTCTTAATTACTCATGGTTGCACCTCATCGGTGACTTAGAGCAATCCCTTGCTAAGATGGGATTGAATATATAAAGCTGTAGAAGGCTCATGGACCAGACCCCCTTGGTAATTTTCCTTTCGCCGTGCCGGTTTCACGATAGCAAATCCTGTTTGGCGGAATGTTTGCACGCGTTATTGATTCTCGCTGAATGCTGTAGGTGGTGGAAAGTGGATAAATATTTGACCCAGATCGACCAGCTCCCGTCAAGGCCCAGGCTTCCTGTGTGGCTTCCACGCCAATTTGCGTATCGCCGTGTGCAGGTGTCCGAAAACCCTCTCATGGTTCATAGTTCCTAAACCGAAGAGCAAATTTCCAAAACTCACTCACTCCGCGGGATTAGTAGTCGAGGAAATATCAGTGGACTTAGTTAACTTTGGAAATTTAACGAAGGATTTTTCGTCGGATTATATGAGAACTGAGTGACTTTTGGTTCCTGATCCTGTGACACATGGTAGAAAGCCTGACTATAGGCCAGTGATCACCACCTGGTCAGCTGTGAGTGACATTTCAATCAACTACTCATTCAGGGTGGATTGTGCCACCCTTAGTCCTCTCCTAACCAAACAGCAAAATCTACCAAGCCCCACCCCCCAATGAGCAGCAAAATGCACCTTCAAGAATCTAACCAGATTAGTTTCTTCATGAAATTATGTCTCGCCATAAAAATGATGTCATTTATGTCACCTCAGAAACAACAAGAAATGGACTGCGTGAGTTTTGCAGATTTCCTGCTCACTTCTCAGGCTCCAGGTTTTGTTACACACAGAGAAGTGAGACAATAGCAGCTGCATTGCTGCCGATGGCTCCCCTCTCCTTGTCCATGAATTTGATTACCGCTTATGCCTCGGAAAAGAGAGTCAGGAATATTCTGGATCGGGCAATGGACGCTTCCTGGAAAGGAAGGAGGAGGGGGCTCACAGCAGCACTGTGATTCAGAACCTCATAGTCATGTCTAGGCCAAGGGCGGATACAGGGGCGGGGCCACGGGGGTACTAGCCCTGGCTGAAACCTGATTGGCCTTTAGAATGCCTCTCCCCTGTCAGTCACTGATTCAAAACATATCATTGGCTAATGATAAGGTCAGCCGTTCTATACGAATTACGGCCCCTATACGGTATCGCCCCTGCTGCAGGTGGATGAAGCACACACAGCTGTGAGCTTTGTGTTAATTACGGGGCGCTGGAGGAAGGTGAGGCTCACATAGGAAGCCAAAAAGGGCAAACATCACCCCCATGCAGCTGCCATTTCAACCCGTCCAATTACTTCTTACTCCAAGTCCATGTTCTTCTGAGGAACACCGGGAGGGTTAGACACCATGCTGACTTTGGATTGATAGGTCGCCTCTACAAACACACCTGAAGGCCACACACCCACCTGCTTGCCGGCTGTCACGGAGGTACTGGACGCAATTTCGAAGCTCGCTATGGTGTCAGTAAGAATACCGAAAACTGCAGTTTTGGGAAGCATCTTCGATGTTCTTAACGTGTCATTACCAGAAGGCATCCCTGATTTTAATTTCCAGCAAATCATAATTTTCCTTAATTGAGACATTATGCTAGATTTAGCAATCTTTGTCTAGCGATCATCTCCTAAAATACTCGGCATTCCTTCCGAAGGTGGTAATCATGCACCAGCTTTCTGCGATTATGCTGCCAACTGGCAGAAATTTCTCGGTTCTGCTCGCGATCTCGGCTCCTTAACGAGCTAACGGAAGTGTCTGAGAGCCGTAATGAGGGAAGAAGAACAGAGGATCGGGGAGATTTGCCGTCCTCGGGGCCCGGCAACGGAGCCGATGCGTTCAGAGGCTCGTTTGGGAGGCTTAAGCGTCCCTTCCTGAGTACGAGAATCTCTCAAATGGGCTCTGGTGGCATGAGGAGCGACCCAACGATGGCGGGGCTACAAGCATGCTGTCTAAGCTCGGCACTCAGCATGGAGATGTAACGAAAACCCAGACTGCATTCGGCTGGCTGGGGAAAGGGGGAGGGAAGAGGAGAGGACAGCGATACGGTGGAAAACAAGGCAGCACTCCAAAGGCTGAGGCATGAGATAAACAAGAGGATAGCAACCACAAGCTTTGTCAATAGTCTTCCGTCGATTCAGCTGTTAGATGAATATTAATGTCTCTTCTGGCTGACCTTCTAACTGCCGGATTTCCATTTCCCGCCAAAATATTTCCTTGATTGAAGACGTTGATTCAAATATACAGGTGATAAATGGGTTAACATACGTGAGCTCTAAATAAAAATGATACTGTCTTTGCCTAGAGTGGCATACATATTACATTTGGCTGAGGGAGGGCAGTACTGGGGGGGTGGGGGAGGGGCAAAGGGCAGATGTCAGGATGGACGCGGTTGACTGCGGCTGACGGGATCGGCACTTTGGCCGCGCCGCCTCCCAACGCTCTGACAGCGAGAGGCAGTGCAAACAGCCGGTCCAGCTGTCCAAGCATGCGGGCACGTGTCGCCGCCCAGCGAGGTCGCCCCCTCCCCCCCACCGGAGGCTCTCTCTCAGCCAGACTTATCGAGGCGGGCACAGTCAGGGAGGCGACCCGGACGACCTCAGCGGCATCATCTGTCCGTTATAAACACACGTCTCTGCGTCTCTGCTTTCCACATCCTGAGAGGAGAATCTGCAAGGAAAATCTGCATAGAGACGCTGCAACCTTGTTTGCCCATTTAATTAGCAGGTTTCGGATTATTTCATGCTCCGATTGCACAGACGGCGACCTCCCTCCCCAGACTCTTACGATCTGCAGGAACATCTATGGCATGTATATGATTTATACATATTAATGCGGCATGTCAGCTTGCTGAGAGTTATGTCCATCACGGGCAGGGACTAAAACCAAGAGCTTAACCACGGTTACTTAGAATTAACTTTCCCAAGGTGTTTTAATTACAGTAACACAAAACATATGTGTATATAACACAAAACATATTTAACACAAAACATATGCGTATATAACACAAAACATATATAACACAAAACACAAATAACACAAAACATATGCGTATATAACACAAAACATATGTAACATAATTAACAAGGCAGCACAGTGATTAGTATGGTTGTCTTTCATCTCTGGAAATTTGGAGTTTGAGTGTCCGCATTGGCTCGGCGTGCAGTTTGCATGCTCTCCCTGTGTTTTTCTCAGAAGGGACGTCTAGATTTTCTGTTCTAGAATAAGATGTTTAGTCTGGATCATAACCACTCCTTCTGTCTCATCTTGCTTCCCCCCTGGGTTGGGATCTGAAATGACCAACTCGCGGGTGTGTAAACCTGCCCCTCTTTTAACCAGCCCCTCCCCGGGGGTTAACCGGGCCCAGACACACCCACCCCTCTCAGTTTACAAGCTGACGATGCGCCTAAATCGGGAGGGAAGGGCGAAAGTGATGTGTTAAGGCAGGGAGGAGTAAATAAAGACGGTGTGGCTTGAGACGGTGTTTAGGGTTGAGGGGTGACAAGACCATTGGGGCAAAGGAGTTCATACCGTCCGACAGAAAATGAGGGCCATGAGAGCGGCACCTAGACAAATGATTCCCGTCTTTGCCCACCCCCCCGATGGAGGAGAAACAGGGAGCGATTGTCGCACTGGGCCTTTGTGCTGCTGTACAATCGTGGCTGGGGGGGGGGGGGGGGGGGGGCGCTGGCTAGTGGGAGATGTGGTCCTGAATATGAATGCGGCCGGCACAGTGTGCCGCGCTCCCGCTAAGGCTGTCCTGGCAGAGCCCCTCCCCCCAGAATGCCTGTAACGGAGCAGGAAGTGACTCGGGGAAAGGAGAGGCCGTAACACGGCAACCCCGCCGCCCCGCTTTGGTCCGAATGATCTGGTTCTGGATCACGGGTAAAGTAACGCAGCCGTAATGAAAGTAAGAAACATTTCTAAGCAGTGTTTGCTGGAGCATCAGCACTGCAGTTTATTTAAAAGTCCAGCTCCAGTTTCCCCTGACAGTTTTTACAATGCCTGGGGGGTATGGGGGGCTGTGCATGAGGGCAGTTGCACTGCAGTGCTCGGGGACAGTTATACCAGGCTAAGGCTTTGGGTTGATGAAGATGGGAAGAGAAGTTTAGGACTGGGTGTAGCATATTCCTGCTCTGCGCAGGCTCTGGCACATGGGTCTATTTGCTGCGCAGCCCTGACAGATAGGTCTGTTTGCAGTGAACGAGAAGCAGGCCGCAGACGTTTTCAGAAAAGGAGGCTTCGTCTGCCGGGCAGACGATCTGCCGGCCGCGTCGTCGTTCCTGATGCTCCTCACTCACTGGCCTCTCAACACAGACATGGTTCCAGAGAGCTACGGCGCACGGAAGGCGCGTGGGCGGTGCGTAGGAGGTGCGGAGGAGGTGCGGAGGAGGTGTGTAGAGGTCGCCAGCAGTACAGCAAGCAGGGGAAATTGACTGATCTATTGAAGTTTCTATGTGATCGAACAGGTTAGGATCCTGTGTTCGTGAACAGAAGGTCACAGATTCATATCTCAGGGTGAATGGAGTAATTCTGTCATTGGCCCCCTCAGCAAAGGCTCATAACCCCCGATTGCTCCAGGGATCGGCAGACCCTGCTTTCTCAAAAATGTGTGTTACTTGGAAAAAAAGTGTCTGCTCAATAAAATATTAGCTATTCAAAAAACAAGGGAGTCTAGAGGTTGAACAGAGGATTACTGGGCCACTGACTGAATAAATATAAGCATTCACACACTTTTTTCAGTTACAATTCGGTTAAAACCGACATACGCTCCGGTTTGCAGCTGTCCGGAACTGACACCCATCTGTTTTATGGGCCACAGCTGTGCAAACATCTCTGGTACTGAACTGACTTTGGAGTCTCATTGCATTAGGCTATAGGACAAATGTAACCAAAGTATGCTCAGCTAACAGGCATGTATCTTAAATGCATGTTTTTATATATAATTTTCATTGGTATGTAGCAAAATGTTGTGGGTTTGAACGGTGGGAGATGATGGAGAGTAAAGTATTTGCATTCAGTGGTGCTGCAGGTAAGTATTATGATGTGAGTGTGGTGTTCTGCTCTGCCCCAGTGGGGGTGGGGTCTCTGTATTCATTTCAGTACCATTTCAAAAGGGCTGATGGGACAGAGGTGCTGCTAAAGATTTTGGGCCCCAACCCAGATCGATTGGATTATTGACTCTCATCCTAACTTTCCCCCACTGTATGGCACCCCCAGATGGGGGCCTGGTGTTTGCAGATGCTTTTTCCAAAGTGACATACATTTAGACAAGGCTGGGCCTGCTAGTCCCTCGAGCAACTGGCAGTTGCGGGCCTCTACAGTGCAATCACCCACATGACCTGGGATTTGAACCAGTGATCTACTGTAACAATCACAGGCATAGCTTCCCTAACCCACTGAACCACACATGGCACCCGCTTTAACAGTACCCTGTCAGATTCAGAGCATTAGAAGCATTTGGGCAAGGTCAGCCATGGATCAGTCGCTGAAAAGGAGGGGTTTGAGCAAATAAAAAAAAAAAAACGCTGGTGCATTGTGGGTAATCGTATCGTGTATAAAATTACCGAGCGCATGGATGAGCCGGAGCCATTGTTATTGAGAGACGTCGCTCGGCTGGCGTCCGTTGCAGCTGTTGAGTGTGTCAGGTGCAGGACGCTGCGTGAATTAGGCACTGGATGCATGAAACGTTTAGTCACTAGCAGTGCGTGGTGCTGCAGATTCACGGCTAAAGGGTGTGAGCGGTGCCCTCAGCCAGCTGGGCAGGCCCTTTACACGCGCACACTGGCAAGCCCCCGCCGCTTCAGCAGCAGTGTGAAGGCCTCAATTTTCAGTTTCATTATCCTGTCGTATTTTTTAGTCTGTTACGCCTTGGAGAAAAGTCGGGACCTGATGACTATCATTTTAAATATTGTATTATGGGCTCAGTAAATATGTAAAAACACACACGCTAAAAGGCTGTAAAAAATTAATTTGAGCAGCAAACTTAATGCAGAGAATTTTAAGGATTGTCATGGAAACCACCAGCCCACAGCCCAGTAAATAATAAGATAAATGATGTCTGTTACTGTAATGAAGCCGTCTAACCCAGAGCACATGCCTTTAAACATATTCGTGGCACATCTATTGTAATATTGCACAGGCATAGCTATTAAACCCCGGCAAATTCTTCCCCACATGGGATTTCAGAGCACTAATTTGCTTGGGGAGAGTCTAAGTGGAGGATCAGAAACTATTTATACAACTCGATAGTCAGTCACGCTTGAGATGTTCCTCACTGATTCAGTGACGATTAGTGCGGCACGTGGCAAAAAAATGTCAAAACCGCTCCAGCTTGCCCAAATCTGGACTATAATATGTCACATGGCTACATAAATACTCTCCCCTTCATTTGATCATTTTTATTATGCTTAAGATACCCTGGAGCTGCTTATCTGGTTATGATTTCCTGAAACTACTTATTTCCAGTCGACTTACAAAAATCAAAATAATCTTAACATGTGAATATCATAATACATATGATATCTTGACATATGAATTCCGGTTCATTCTGATTTGCAAATTGATGTCATTTAAATACAATTTAATATAATATATTTATCTTGCTGTTTGAACATTCCAGCTCATTTCATTGTTAAAGATTCTAAAAAAAAAACATTCATTAATTCAACATTTTATTTAATCTTTCCATCGTATGGATCTACATGTAATTGATCTCAGACTAAATAATTAAAATAATTAACGCTGTCTAAATGTGCCGAAGGGGAGCATGCTTTGTTTTGGCTGAACTGCTGCTCGTCTACAAAGATCCGCTGAGCAACAGCAAATTCCAGAAGTACCAATCACTCTGCGTCATCATCGGCCTCCAAGCAGACGCACAACGCATAAGAGACCGTTAAACTTCAGGAATACTTTACGAAAACTCAAAATTACACCTCTGGGCCTTTACATAGAGAGAAAATAAGCCTGAGAATTCAAAAATTCTTGCGCTTTTAAAAAATGTTTTTTAATTTCTCACATGATAGTTTTCATTTAACATAAAGGTCACCCCAGCTTAACATGAGTGTTGAATTTTTACATTTATCACCTGAGTGGTAAAATATACTTTTTTACGATTCCGCCGAGGATTTTATTTTGGGTATTATGAAGGCAGTATGAGTGGAATGGTACCCTGTACACTAAATGATTAAGGCAGAAGGACATATTTCCTTCCTCTTTAGCCGAATCGCCCATTACCAGCCACCGGTGAGAGATGTGTGCCACAACGATGCAGATAAGCTGTTGTGAACGATACTTACTCTGTGCATGTTTGGCTGCTGCGTTGGGGATTTCAGATCCCAAACGCCTCCCTCTCTGAGTCCAGAGCTTGGCGTCGGCTGAATGTAACCATCTTAACTGTAAAACATCTATGAATCAAAGGCTAATTTGGACGCAGAAAGCGAACCGGACTCCCTTGTGCGTGCTATTCCTTTCAGATTCTCCGAGGAAGATGATTTAAGGGGGCCCGTTTTAGGGTTCGCCTGAGATCGCCTGGCAGGGTTTATGCTTTAGCCGCTTTGGTGATTTGTGTAGGAAGGGGACACTAGCTCATTTCTGCGTGCTAGCCTGCACTCAGCTGTAGTAAATGGCGAACGCAAAAGTTAAATCATCGCACTGCCTGTTTGAACTCAGAAAATCTCGAGCCATGAAATTCCCTGGATTTTTTTTTTTCGCCTTGGAAAATAACTTCTGGACCCAGTTCAAACCATTATATAACTGTCAGACACACTGGTGTTACTTAATATGTGAACTTAAAACACCAAAGAAGTAGCTTTTGTACCTTGACGCTACACTGAGTTCTGCAGTTCCACTGCAATTCCACTCATTGAGAATATCAGTGCACATCATTGCTAGGATCGTAAGACATCCAGAGCTTAGCCCCGTGACCTCATCTGTCCGCAGGTCGCCATATTGAATTCTCTCTCTCTGAAGTTATGATTATGGTAGAACTTCACAGGTTTTGGAAAACACAGCCCTGGACTCAGACTGTTGTCTTATATGTACAGCAGCTCTCAAACTGAGAATATGCCTGAGCTAAAAAAATCATCCAGGGCTCATTTGGATTCCTTCAGCACTCCAGCCCCCAGTGCCACAGGTTTGTGTGGGGTCTGTCAGGGCATTGGGAAACGCCGACAGTGGGCAGCTCAGAGGAAACGGCTAGTTGATTCATTCCTGCGTCGCCAGAGATCGATGCTAATCTGCTGATTCCCTGCGGGTCACCTGGACTCCATCCGTCACCGTACATGGGGGCACTGTGGACCTGGGGACCACAGCTGCCAGAAGCCACCGCCCTCCATCATCTACAGAGTCCTGAAATCGTTTAACAGCGACTACATCCAATTAGTGCATAAAGAAATCTAATATTATAATAAATTTACATGGCTTTGTGCCTTCAATGGTCTGTGTTACAAAGTGTGCTGGATGTTGACCCGTTTTTGATTTTGACTCTAGCATGTTTCAATCAGTTTGCGCAAAATGTATCCTTTCTAAAAATGAAAACATAACAGGAAAATAAATTCTTGGCAAAATACCACTACTACATTACTGTAGTTGTGTTGTTGTTGAAAACAAAAATATAGGTCACTCTGAATCATAATTTTTTGTGCTGCTGATATATACAGAAAAGTCAGAGCCTATCAAGGCAGAAGAGCTTAGACCGCGGAGGGTTAATCACAGCTAGCGGTGAATGGAAATAACAGCTTGAACTATAAATGTGCTCAGGTACGTGAATGACCACACCACCTGCAGTTCAGACTAGGTAATGCACATGAAGCTAAGTAGGTTTGGGCCTGAGTAGTAAATGGATGTGAGGCCATCCAGGTGTTGGTGTGGCCAACAGGTTTGCCCACCCCCACTGTCTGTGTGGATCCCAGTGCAGTGACGGGGACACTGTGCTGTAAAACCAAGGTCCTGACTCTCTGGGGTCATAAAAGACCCCTGGGCGTTTTTCTGAAAGAGTAGGTTGGTACCCTGATGTTCTGGCTAACATTGCCCTCCTGATCATCCCCTGCATCTAACAAGCGAATTCTCTCCTGCCCCTTCACCACCTCAGTCACTGTGTGGTGAGTGTACTGGTGCAGAATGGCTGCCATCACATCATCCAGGTGGGGGCTACACGGTGGTGGTGGCTGAAGCGGCTCCCCATTGGTTCTACAAAGTACTTTGGGCGTTTGAAAAAGTGCTATATAAATGCAACTTTCATTCATTAAATTAGTAAAACTAGCTGAGATGGGGATGTCCAGTCCTTAGTGGCCACAGGTATGTTTGTTTAATTTTGCCTTTTGGTGAATGGAAAGAAATAACTGCACTGAACTGGGCGTAAATCAGTTTGCAAAGAATCAGTTTTCGATGGGCGAATCTACACCCAGTAAACCCAGAAGCCCGGGAGGACTGAAGTGTCTGACCCCTGCTTTATGAGGTCATTAAAGTTCCATTTTAAAGGAGATATACGCCGGGAAATGGGGCCTGTGCGGAAGAGATGGGAGGCAGCGGTGCTCAATTCTTAGCCAGCCGACCGATGGCAACCCCAGTCCCGTGACCTCGCCGCGCCTCAATCCCAATAAGAAAAGATTGAAGACCCCCCCCCTCCGCCCCTCCTGGGAGATCCGTCTTCTAACAATGCAGTTCAGATGAAATGAAAACCTTATGAGGTAAAAGGCAACAGAGATTTAAAGGCGAGAAAAAAGTGCGGCGACACAATAAGACGAGCTGGACAAAAGCTTGTGCGAGTCGCTCTGTATCGTGAAATAAAATCTTATCTGTTTTGAAATTTTGCGTCTTTAAACTGTTTTTAAATGGCGCATTCCTGGTGACTGCTTTCCAACAAAGGTCGTTTTTCAGTCAACTTTTTCAGCCATGTTTGAAAGATTTAATCATTCCATGTTATCTGATAAGATTTTCACACTAAACCCAAGCTGAATCCCCTGCAATGCTGGCTGGATGGATGGATGGATGGATGGATGGATGGAGCAGAAAACAAAATGTAATCATTTTGGATTGGCAAAGTAATACCTGTAAAAATCAATACAATAAAGGATAATTCCATTCTAATTTAATGTGTTATTGAAGATACATATATATTTTATGGGCTATATATGTATCTACTTGGCAGAACTAATTTAAAAATGCTGTATAGCTTATAAATAAAATCTGTACTCTATTGATTATGAGAAATATTTTGTCTCTTGACTAACAAAAGTAGAAAGTTGGTTGTAAAAAAAACCTATATTAAATAAATACTATTATTTCTGAAAAATGAATGTAGGTGAGCAATTTACAAAGCAGAGCTTAATTGAAAAATCAATAGAAGAGACTTAATAAAAATGAATGTTTTCTTTGCGCCTGAGTTATACAGTCAATACTGTAGGTTAACAAATTATGGGTGTTTCTGAAAGTCTTTAGAACTCCACTGAGATGAGGATAAAACTTTAAAAAGCTTTAGACGTTAATTCTTTGTAATGGGATCGCTGGAACAGTCCTGTGGCTCTCTGATCTGGATCCGCAGTCTTTGCCTAACGTTGGATTTTCTGTATGTCCCGTCGACACTTTGAAACCAAAAATTTAGACAGAAATGCACACCTAACAGTTCCGCTCCGTGTCCCTGACTCTCTCCATTTTCACCTGCCTTCTGCTGTATTAGAGAACCTGCTCATCTATTAGAACCTGACCGCCAGTTTTATGCTGGAAAGAGCGACAATGCAATTCTGTGTTCCGCAAAATC
The DNA here is from genome assembly GCA_026779585.1 of Mormyrus proboscirostris. NCBI lineage: Eukaryota > Metazoa > Chordata > Actinopteri > Osteoglossiformes > Mormyridae > Mormyrus > Mormyrus proboscirostris. The sequence continues at coordinate 163,880 of JAODKF010000042.1, read as the reverse complement.
AAATGTGGCCAGAGACACTTATTCCTGTAAAATACAGCAAACTGCAAATACAATTTACCGTAGATTAATAATAAGTACAAGGAGGCATGCAGTCATGTCAGTGTGTTCCGGATTATGGTATTAAGACTTAGCAATCAAAGTTGTTTTCCTTGACTTCCCAGCCTTGGGGGAGTTTCACATCGGTGCGACGTGATTAGACCTTTTTAAGGTGTTAGTTTAATACCTCATTTTGAGGAGAAACTCTCAAGCCACACATTTAAATAGTGACTCTCACTCTTATTATAAGCATGACTTTTCATTTCAGCTGCACATCTGAAGTCCTTTTCCAAAACACTAATTTCTAAGATTACAAATTGACTACAATGAAAAAAATAGAACAAAAATGGTCTAAAGAAAAAGGTTTGAAGTTATTCAAATAACAGACTCTTGAAGGGAAGAAGTAGTTCCTTCCAATTGACTCCGGCACTGAGGGTAATTTAACATCTGACCCCATTTTCCCCAGTGAAGAAGATAAAGGGGGATAAGCTGGCACCATTGGCCGCCCGAGAATGAATTGTCAGGGTGTTATGTATTTCACTGCCGGCGTTTCAATGGCTGCTTCTGTTCATAAAGTAGGCTCAAAGCCCCCCACCCATTCTCCAAGTTCCCAACAGCATCTCGCTCAGCCAGAGGAAAATACAGGGCTGAGATTACAAGAGCACTGGTCCCAGCTGGAAGCTGATTGGCCCCCGGAGTGACCTCTCGCCTGTCACTCACCAATTCAAAGCACATCATTGGCTAATGATAAAGATGGCCCCTCTGTGTCACTTACGACCCCTCATATGCCCCCACCTTAAAAAAAATCCTACATATGCCTCATATACCCCTGACCAGGTATTATAAAGGCTTATTCCTGGATAACCCCTCTTGTCTCCACAGGACATCAATCAAGGCCTGGCTGACTACCGGCTGACTCTGCCCACTCCCTGACAGACCGCCTCCCCACCCACCCACTCCTTCCTGTTCACCACGCTGACAGGTATCCAGGGCCGGAGATGTGAGGAGGACGGGAGTGGCCGGCAGACGACAACCCTGCCACACCAAACAGGAAATACATCGCTTGTGAGTATTTTTTATTTTTTTTTTTTTGGGGTGGGGGGGGTGAGCTTATGAGACATGGTGAGGACCCGTGACACCTAGCTTTTTGTGCCTCCTGTACAGTCTGGCAGGAACAGTGCTTTACCTAGTCTAGACATGAAAATGTCTGTGATAAGCCATCTGCTCGCGTTTCCAGGGGGTTCCTGAGTTTGCCGTTCAGGCCACTTCCTATTCCACCGTGGTAACCGTGCAGGAGGCAGAAGCATGATGGAGGGGTGAGGGGGATGCGTCTCTTTTTTGTATATGTGGGGCTGTCTCTGGAGAAGGCTGAGAGACAGATGGAGGATGGCTGGGAGTATCTCGGGAGTATCTCGGGAGAAGGCCAAGAGCGAGCCAGGAGAGGGCTGGGAGAATCCCGGGAGTATCTCCGGAGAAGGACAGGAGTGACCCTGTGAGCTGGGATATAACGGGGAGGGGGGGTCTCACACACAGCTGCACGATTCAGGAACATCGGGAGACCAGAGTCATGATGAATGAGAAGGAAAACTCAGCCTTTGGGGGGGGCTTTTCCCCCCCTGCCATCCCAAAAGTGACAGAAAGAAATAAGAAAGCCCCATGAGGGACCCCCCCCCATCAGAACCATGGGCCAGTCTATTAATTACCATCCCTTTGCCTCCTGGGCCTCTATCATCGAAAGCCCAGTAGCTGCCAGCCATAGCCCACCCCCCCCCACTAGGAGAACTGCTTGGGTTTCGGGGGGGTAAATGCATAGATAAATATGTAAAACCTCACTAATTACCATCTTTGGCAGGACTGGGCTCAGGGGGAAAGGGCTCACATTTCCATCAGCCGCACGTTCACACGGCGAGCCAGTCTAGATGGGATCTCCCGCTTGGGGGAGGGGCTTAGCTCCATATATGGATTATGATTCTGTGGGTCGGGACCAAATGTAGGTCTAAAAACACTTGGGCTAGTTTTTATTTTTCGTGTTTACGGGAAAGGATGAAACAATAATTTATTTGTATTTTCACTGAGAAAACTAAACCGGCATGTAATAGCACGTTATATACCCTATGTGTAATGGTACAGCAACAGCTTGACCCAACCTGCTAACAGCCCCGGGAGCTGTGTCCAAACAGCCACCGGGGTGTCTGTCACACTCCGTCCAGTGTGGCCCCCTCCATATTTCCCTTTGTTGCGTCACTGTAGCTCTGGGGGCCAGACGCGCTGACTTCGGAACCCTCGAGAAGAGCAGGGCTTGGATACACATGGAGGTGTTTGTCTCCAATGTCCTTCTGCTGCATTCGGTCTGCACAAGTCCTCTCTGCAAGGCTCCTGGGCCTCTTTTTAGCGGCCGCTATTCACTAACGACTTTGACGAAACCGCCGTAATTAGAAAAGCCATTTGCCGGAGAGCACTAGCAGAACGCTATAGCGCGATAGCCCTCCGATCTGTAGAGTGACTGTTTGCTCGACGTAATTTCTTTGTTTACTGGGAGGCGCCCAGCGTGGAGAGTGGAAATGGGTCATTTCCAGCAGCACTGATGCGGCATCTGGTCCCAGCAGCTGTTGTTTTTCCTGTGCTGTGCCCACGGACTCCTTTTCGCACCTGTTCCGGGGGCTCTGTGATTGGAAGCCGGGACGAGGTTCGGGGTTTCAGTCCTGACGTGGTCACACTGCAGATATCAGCCATGTGCTGTGCTGTCAGCCCCAGAGTCCCTCCCTTTGGTGCGTTTCCAAGCGTGTGCGTATATACACACATATATACATATATAATGCGAGCATCATCCCTGTGTGTGTGCGTGTGCGTACATACACACATATATACATATATAATGCGAGCATCATCCCTGTATATGCGTGTGTGCGTATATACACACATAAATACATATATAATGCGAGCATCATCCCTGTGTGTGTGCGTGTGCGTATATACACACATATATACATATATAATGCGA
>JAODKF010000042.1:148553-160743 GCA_026779585.1 Mormyrus proboscirostris | reverse complement strand
GCGAGCATCATCCCTGTGTGTGTGCGTGTGCGTATATACACACATATATACATATATAATGCGAGCATCATCCCTGTATATGCGTGTGTGCGTATATACACACATGTATACATATATAAAATCATAATCAATTCAACCATTAGACTTATGTCACGTTCAGACAGTTTTTTTTAAATAAGAGTTATTTCTCAGCCAGTAATGAATCAAGTCAAATTGAGTTCATTGTCAATTGTCAATGGATATAATGGAAATAATGTTCCCCCAGGTCAGCAGAGTAACGTGGACAAAAGGCTTTGTATTCATTCTGCAATGTGTATGTATTATAATAATCATTCACTGAAAATATGTGGGTCTATTCTAGTAAATGCATAACAAGCAAAGGCTCCATGTTGCATTTCGGCCCCAATTAGTTGCTACAGTGACTGCAGTTTCTCCCCGATCGGCGTCGCGTTTCATCCATGTTTGTGCAGGCAGTGTTACATCAGTATTAGGAGTCATCATGGGGAGAGAAGTTAAATGCAGCATAAAGAAGCCCCACTATTTTTTTAACAAATTACACTGATCTTATGCTCATGAGTGTAATCTTATAATTATGGAAGTACCTGTCTGCATGCCCCCCCCAAGCATTTTCTCTCCCTCTCCCCCTTTGCTATGTTGACGATTGGCTTTCTGGGGATTTGCTGCGAATTTGTTGCGCACGTGACATACGCCACGACTCGCTGTGCATTCCCCTGTGTTTGTATGTAGCCTGAAAAGCAGTATTTGGTGGAAGGTCAAATTAATACAGTGTTAAGAGCATTCCCAAGGCCTTCTGGAACTTTCTGCAATTCACGCCTCACTGAGGAAGTAACACAGTTCGACAAACCTTGTATGCAGAGCCTTAATGATTCCAGCAGCAGATCAGAGCTCATGGAAAGCACAGGGGTACCCGCATCAGATACACCAAGCCCCCGATATCCACACCCCCGCAGGGACGACCTCCAACAGATGCATAATTTTCCGCAGCCACATAACCCTGCAGCCAAACTGCGGCGACACCCCTGCTGCACAAATCAAATCACGACGCTCCATTTTCCTGCAAAGCACAAACAAGCCCCTTCCGCTGCTTAATGAGCCCGAATAAGCTGCTTTTTCTTTTCCGGTTTCCCCTAACTTGATGTCGACTATGAAAAAATTCCAAGATGTCTGTAGCCTTCTTCATGGGAGCATTGTCAGGGGTGTATCCACGGGGGCGGGGCAACCAAAACTTACTGAAAGTTGATTGGCCTTCAGCTTTCCCCTTCTCCTGTCACTCACCAATTCAAAATATATTACTGGCTAATGATAAAACTGCCCGCCCCCCTTGTATGAATTATGGTTACTCTTGAGCCTCCACCTTAAAAAAATCCTAGACTCACAGTATTGTTTCCTTTGCTTTTATTACTTTTATTTTTCTTTGGGCCGTAGGCACAACATCATTATAAATAATTTTCGTCATACCCTAACATGCAGTAATGGGTCTTACACGCTAAAAACCGGCTAAAAATCCAGATTTTGGGCTTTCCGGGAACAAGTAGCTTCTAAATAAAACAGAGATGCACAGGGGTAACGGCATGTCTGGGAAAATGCGATTGTAACTCAGATACCGTCCCGGTGCTATTTTACCCTGTAAGGACAGGAATCTACTGGACTAGGAGTCAAGCTGCGGGATGCAATTTTCAAGGTATGAGCCCAGAAGGAGAGATGGGTTTCTTACAGTGCGACAGACGGGGGAATGCTCACTTCTTTAAGGTGATGAGGCCCGACCAAAACATGACCGACCACCTGCCATTATTATAATAACTGAGAACAACAGAATTTACGGGTATGGCCACCAAAATGTAGAACCTCCACAATAAATAAGTGATTACTCTGAACAGCAACTGACTTCTGTTACGCTATCATCATTATAATTGAACAGATGGCGACACTGACTAGTTTTCTGGCTGTATACACAAATTCAAATAAATCATTCTGAATTATTACAAAATGGGAGATAAGCCAAAAAGGCAGTAATGAGCTTCCAGATTGCTAATAGGAATAAATATATCCTTTAAACCTATGTGCAACTCCAGCCACACGCCCCGGCCAGGGGATCCAATTTTACACTTTTTTTTTTACCCATCCACGCAGCGGGGTGTCAGCCTCCCTAGTTGCTAACCCCCACTGTCCCAGGCCCTGAGCCAATTACTCTAGGCTGGTATACAGCCCTTATTAGAGTCACGACTCCATATTTCACGGTAAAATTTATGGTCCATTGTTATTTGAGTGAGGTGACGCATCGCTACCTCACGGTCTTATTCAAAACTTTTATGGTCACAAATGGTGGCATAATTATGGAACGTAAATTACTAGCGGATGCAGAGATGGGTTGCGTGTGACCGGCTGCCCGGCTGAACCCCCCCCCGCGGCGTCACGGAAGGCGCGGGTAGAGTAAAGGTGGCGGGGGCCTCGATGAAAAGGTCAGGGGTCTCGCATTATTTACAAAGCCACACCGCGTGATTGAATCTGCCACCGAGGGCTCCTGATTGAGGTTGGCGTCCTTGTGCCCGCATCCCCCGTAACTTTATTAAAGGGAAATGCTCCGTTTGCCTCCGGGGCAATTACATCCGGACAACTTAATTGGAGGCCTTTCCACATGTAGTGCCGTGTCCCCAAAGGTACTCATTAGCGCTCCGGTTCAACCCTCCGCAACCCCCCCCCCGCACCGGAGCATTTAATGGTTTGGTCCGGGTCCAGGGCCCTCCGCCTGGCTCTCATGGCTCAGATCCGTGGGGGATTTACTGATGCTGGGGAGGCCCACCTCCCACAGTCTGCATCTGTCGCCTGCCCACCCTTCACCCCACGAACGAAACGGACATTCGGAAACAAAGAGCTTTTCAGTGAAGTGACTCTGTTTTCCCCGGCGCACAGATGACCAGGTTCACAGGCATATGCTAATGGCTCGTTTCTGGCCAGACGTCGTCGTGGCGGAGTGGCTCAGGAATTCGAGGTGAATTCGGGTGAAAGTATCGCCGCTTGGATAGTGTCACCAAAAGAGGACCTAAAAAAAGAGATCATTAAACAAGACTCCAGACCAACAAATTTATTTTCATGTGCAGTATACAGTGAAATTCTTTTTTAATTCTTATTATTTAAACAGCCCGGTTAGGTAATGCTGTGCCTTTAACATTGTGTGTGTGTGTGTGTGTGTGTGTGTCTGTGTGTGAGGTTTTCTACTGCTATTAATAGCCTGCAGAACGGGGGTGATCAAATTATCACTGATGAGACATATCAGCAGTGTGCAGTCACCTAACCAGTGTTGACAAATCAGTGATTCTAGAGCTGCTCTTACGTCAACATGCCCCCCACCGACCACACTCTGTCTGGATTTGACCCTGGTTATCGGACACTGAGCAGCATGTGACATTAAAGGGCACTTGGAGAGTATTGGAAGGGACGGTCACGGGGTGGGACACTTTGGAGAAGCTTTATTCAGAGGAAACTGGGTTAAAAATGGTCACGGCAGAGAATGCAGCACCCTGGTCTGCTGCAATGCTCTTAATTAACAGTCGCATGAATCACCTACTTCGTCTGGCAGCAAATTAGATGCAAACACCCCAGTGCAGATGGCTTCTGGGATCTCGGACGAGCGGCGCGCGAGCGTACCGTCGCCATGGCTCGCGATGCTCTGAGTTCTGAACATATTCGAAAAAATAAACAATAACGATGATGGACGGCAGCTGTCAGAGGGAGTTCATGTGTACATTCTTTCTCTGTAAAAGAAAACGGGGCTTGTTCTCCGACATGCACGGCGTGACAAACCCACAATCAAATCTGCAACAGCACGTCGCTCGAGGAAAACGAAAAATGCCATCCACAAACACACACGTCATCTCCAGAGATTAATTCTTCTCTTCCTAAAGGTTCTTTTTTTACAGGTAATAATTCTCATGTACCTCAAAAATTTGATGAATCAAAAACCCATATTAAACTTCCATTCAGATTTTTCCTTCGCTTTATTAAGTAGGAGATTGAGATGATCAGTGTTCTGTTTTTGCAGGCTACTGTGATTCACCCCCAAAGAGCTGTCACACGTTACAAAAAATGTAAGCACTTTTGGCCCTATAAATAAAGTTATTTAGGTTTGTCGCCAAAGACCCAGATAGCAGCTGTGTAAAATGAAGAGATATTGCCCAGGTGACAGTACCCATAGAGAGGTCCCTTCCGCAAACACACGCCTCATGACTGACACCTCCGGCTCTCAGCACACACCCGCTCATCCTGAGCCCTTGAATAAATCTCCCTGCAATAGGCCTGCCAGCTAAAGGGCTGCTGGATTCAGTGCTCCGGAGCATTAAGAGCGGCTCCATTATGATTGATTAAAACGAAGGTGACTCCCCAGAGCCCGGTTATTAGCCTCAACCCACAGCAGGATCTCTGGGCCTACCTGCCGCCTTAGTTCAGCTTGCAAGGTCGCAAGTCCTTTCAGTCCTGGTAACTCTTCTGATACTTCTCTGGCTCCCATCTTCTGACTAAGCGCTCACTCCCGCTCAGAGGACTTATAGTGCGTTACTACTTTCTACTGTCTTCCAAATAATTTATGAATGGAAAACTACACCTCATGCCAACTCAAATCGACTCCTTTCCTTAAATTTTCTACCAAACTGTCACTGTTCTATATGCGCTCCAGCTATTCTTCACCTGTTTGTGCAAGCTCGTGGGAGTTTTACTTGCGCAAAAATATTCTGAGGGCAGAATGAAAAATGATTGGTTCAGAGAGATAACCAATCATATTGTACAGCACGTAGAGGGGGCAGGAGCAAGAAATCTGATTTGTTGGTCCAGCTTCCTCTAGTCGCTTGGACCCGCCTCCTCTACGATCTGATTGGTTAACTCTGTTAACCAATTATTTCTCCTTCTGCCCTCAGAATATTTTTCTGTGAGTAAAACTTCTATGAGCTTACAGCGATGCCCTTTCTCGGGTGCCATCACCTGATCGTAATTAAGCTAAGACACTGCTGTATCACTAGCAATATTCCATAGGGATCTGTTTTACTTCACTTTCCTAATTTTGATTCCTAATACTTGGTCAGATCACAGAAATCAGATAAACTACCGGCGAGTCTTTTTGGAAGGTGTACGATTAAATCTTGAAATCAAAGGGAGACCCTCGGCACTCTCTGACAACCCAGCGAGTCTTAAAGTGTCCTTAAAATTTACACTCAAAGTAGACGATGCTGATTATTTTAATTAAACATAACTTGCAATAAAGGAACAGCAATCACAGGAAGTCAGGACAGGCAGATGTTTGGGGAAAGATTATTTGACCAAAGTGTTAAATAAAACTTTCTTTTTCTGCATACCAAGTGGATGAAGATCGCCCAATCCTCTATGAATAGTCTGCTTATGGAAACTTTATTAATTTTGTGGGTTTTTTTCCTATGAACCTTCAAATATATACAGAAACATCGAAGTATCTTTCTGTCCCTGGGTTTCACTGTGTTAGCTGCTAACTTTAATACTGCAAAATACATAAAGCAGGAAATGAATGAGCCATCTAGTTATCTTACCCAATTAACAATTAAAAAAAAAAGCTGTGTGCTTGGAGGCTTAGCTTCAAAGCGCCTGACAGAGCTTCCAGGGATTATTCAAAGGTCTACCTCAGTGCAGTAATCATGCCGTTGGGGGTATGGACCACACCACAAACTGCAAAATCATACACATCATATGTGTTAGAAACATGCCTTCCATAAACATGGCTATAGATCTATGTTACACATGGGTTAAAAGGATTTGTTGGATTTAACAGCAGGGACGAAACATCTACAGAGCTCTCTCTCTCTGCAAGAAACACAGACACTTTGCTTCATGCCATTCACACATCCTAACACTCACACGCTCCTAAAATAGTTATATCGCTATGAGAAAAGTCACGTGACAGGCGCTTTTGGGGTCCATTTGGGGCCCCAGGGTAGACATGACCGCTAAATGATCATAGGTGGATGGAAGTTAACAACCTAACACTCAGTTAACTGCTTACAGGGAAATGACAGGTTCATCCCCGGACATCACCATGCCGCAGCACATTTGCATTTATTTATCAGACACATCAAAATCAATGCACATTTTTTGAGGGTTAGCCGGTCCCTGAAGCAACAGGGGGATTAAGGGCCTTGATCAAGCACCCAATGGTAAAATGGGATTTGAACCAGCTACTTTGGGATCATAGACATCGGATCCTGACTCGCTCTTGATGGTGACCCAGACCAACAGTCCTCTGCTCTGCAGGCTGATGCTTTATCCATTAGGCCGCTGGGACAGTCCCACTCTTCTACCAGATGTAAGCCATCTTGGCATATGGTAACAGCCTGCCGTATACGGCCATAGTAAACTCACATCTATTCAAAGGCAAATCGTAGCTCTTCACTAAACGCTCACAGAAATACCTTGTGTCGGTTTTTCTGTTTTTCGCACATGCCTGCTCTCATCTATTATTATTATCTATTATTGAATAAAATAATAATGTGTTATTTGCTGCTGATCTTTTTTTAAACGACTTACCACCCACTTCTGTCCTGTTTGGTTACTTAAGGCTTCTGGCTTTTTTATGAGTCATGCAGTTTTTACTTGTAACCATATTATTCTCATTTTCCCTTTCAGTCATTGAAAGACGTTAATAATAAATGAGCAAACAACCTGTGAGTAAAACGGAACTCAGCCCCGGCCTCTTTACATTCCTAATTCTACAGAAGCTGAGGGAGTTTCAGTAACTGTCGGCGTGTTTTTTTCTTAAAGGTTTCCGAGCTGGTGGGTTTGTGGCGATCTACCGAGCCCTGACACCCTTTCGCACAGAAAATCCATTTCTTTGATGTTTTGGAGCCCCGAGCAGTCGAGGGAGGAATGCATTTGAGAGTAGAGTCTGACCTACTGGGATTTTCTTGCCACTGTTGCGTATCCATTGGGAGACCGTGTCTATTCAGGCCTGTTTCGAGGTATCGATCGCTGTCGTGTCACTGCCGCTATGACAGGTTGAGAAGTTCAGACATAGCTTTGAGGTCCTCAGTATTTAACATGGACCCCACTCTCCCCACCGTGTCCTGACCACAGCGTACTTCTGAAGTCTCAGTGATTTCTTTCAGCTAAGTTAGTAACATTTTAAACACTGATTAATGTCATATATCAATGGCATTAAGATGAAAACACTTATTGACAGCAGCGTGAGCTCTGGGAGTTTTCACACATCTTAAAGCCCGCACACAGTGGTCAATGACGATAAGCCCTGAACCTCCGGAAGATGAATCTGATTATAAGCAAACGGGGAAAGTCTGCCATTGTTATAACTCTCGCAGGTACATACACAAAATAAAAATGCTAATATATGCTGAATACAACTTCTAGAATAAGTGGGGACTCTCTTTCCTCTCGAAAATCCTTTGATCATGCATTCACTGAATATTTCTCATTAGGGATTTCCGTGTTGCCCCGTTTATGATGATGTTACAATCGCCCGTTAATAAATACACGTAAGGCGAAGAATGAGGACCCCCAGATCCAATTATTGTAGTTTGAGGAGATTATCAGTGCAGCTGTTGACATTAACTGGGCCTGTAGCCTATGAACGAATTGTTGTTTGAACCTCCTCATCACTATACTTTGCCTTCATTTGCCGTTATTAGCAATTCTCATTTGTTGTTGAACAATGACTTTATGTCACCTTTTATAGGTCAAATTTTCACATCAGTGAATTGGTTTAATAGTTAGCAGTTAGCAAAGCAAAGTCTTTAGCAGATGGATCCGTTAAGACGGTGACATTCAAATCTCTTCTGGAGTCCTGCCTGAGCATTTTGCCTGATCCAACTAATTAAGGGCTAAAAGGACAGTTGGTGTCTTCCCTCAGACTGTAATGAGTTATATAAAATTATATTATGGGCTGTAGTTAAATAAGGAATAACCGGGGTGACTCAAGATGAAGCGCTACTATAAGAACACACAAATACTTTGACTGATCATGGATAATTTATTGTTACTACATGTCATCAAATCAATGTTGACACTCAGCTACCCTATGGGGGAGGGGGGGGGCGTTCATTGCCTTCATAACACTACGTGGTTTGTAAGTTCTTTTAACTTACGAATTACGTAGCATTAAGAAGCCTGTGGGAAACTCGCCCTAGAACTTTCCGTGGAAATGACAGCTTAAGTGTCACATGATATGCATGCGGGTTGTCATTTCTTAGGTGTCCCCGCCAACCATCTTCTGTTATGTGACTAACCTACATAAAGTGCCTCTTCCAAGAACTTTCTGGAAAGCTCGACACAGCAATTGTCTCATGCTGCCCCATTTCACCACAGATCTCGTTTGTGGTTATTGGATTTCCTTTTCACTTACCACACACATCTAATTTGGCCTCAGTCAGATTCTACTTTAAAAGCCAAAGTGCTAAGTAGTGGAATTAATACCTTTTCCAATAAGAGGTTCAAGGTCATGAAGGGCACAAGCCCATTGTCGTTTAACTGAAGCTGCTCCATGCGTGATGTACAATACTGGAAACTTCCCAATTGGAATAGAATATGAGCCATAACACTGAAGTGTGATTTAACAGTTATTGTAAATGCTGACTGCAAGTCAAATGTTCAGTGTTTTTTTCTTCCCTCCTTGAATATGTAATAGAGAAAATCACTGCGGCAAAAAAGTAGCCACCCAGGACTCCTCCCATAATGCAGCTGTGCATCAGGCCTGGAGAATGTCCATAAGCGGCGGTGAAATCAGAGCCCTGATAGCGAAGGGCTGCCAGGCCAGCGACTCAGCATAAACCCGTACCAGGGCCTCCGGAAAGGCCTGCAACTGACATCAGCTGATAAATCAGGGAGAGGTCACCTTCTGGAAAAAAGAAAATAATAAAAATGTGATGCCCCATTCGCAGAGGCTATCTCTCCGAAGGACGGAGAGTCATTTGGGCAGGTGCCATCGTGTCAAGTGATACAGGCTTTAAGCAAAGAAGCAAAGTCACTTTTTATGACACTTTGGAGCAGATGAGGGAAGGTGATGAGGCTCGTTAGAAATTCACTGAGCGCGACGTTCTGCGCCGTGGAGGAGAAAGGCCAGTGGGCAGCGGGGAGAGACTGCGGCTCTGGTGCAGGTGAAAGGAGCGGATCAGAAATCCAGGGGGGTTTCCGTGGTAACACAGTGTGTCAATTAAATACACAGCGTGTCACTCCACGGTTTCGGAAAAATAGTCACAAACAAATTCCGCCAGAATAAAAACGTAAGCGATAAAATAGTCATACAGACTAGTAAAATGGCAAAGCTTCACCCGTCACTCTGGATAACGACGGCTGTTAAGTAACCGCGGGCTGGTCGCTGTGTTTTTGGTGCCGCTTCCCGCTGCGTGTGTCAGTTTATTTTCCGTTTGGTGGGGGGTGTTCTGTGATATCCTGCCTGGCAGCCCCCGGTACAGGTTAACTCATCTTCAGCCAAGACCTTTAAATCTTGCGTCGGAGCATTAGCCGTTAATCAGCGGGACGGCGCAGGGACAAACAGCTGAGTGAACCCAAAGCGAGCGAGCCGGCCGGTTCACGCGGGGCAGTGAGGTCACTGCTGTGCTTTTGGGCAATGAGGATATTAAAGGGCACCAAACTGGACAGAAAATCATTCCTGCATTTTGATGCCAGCTGGAAATATTATAAAACAATGCCATATTGTTTTAGACAATATGGCCTCAGTACCTGCTATTTTTAAATGTTCTAAAGCATTTTAAAATCAGTAGGAGCATGTTTGCACCACAGCTCTGTATAATGCATTTATGGCCTGTCTGTTTCTTTTGTTGTTTATATTGATGCTGAATTGTTGTTTTTTTGTGTGTGTTTGCCTTTGGTTCGCCTATTCTTAGTCTTCTCGAAAAGGTACAAAAAGCAGTCAGCCTTAATCCTTCAGCCTCTTTCCTGAGCCTGGTTGTAAATGAACGGCGTGACCAGGAGGAACAGGGCTGTCTCGCCCGCAACCGCAGAATCTCTGCTAATGGTCGTCATTCTAGGAGTGAATTCAGGTTTGAGGCATCTCGGGGCATCTGATGGACTCCCGGGGTCATTCAGAGTCACGGCAATGCCCCTCCCTATTCACATCAGAAGGACAGAGAAACATCACAGTACCCAGGAAGTCTGTCCTGTCATAATAAAAAGATGTTTTATTTTATTTGAACAAACACATTAAAATGTCTTTTTCCCTTTACACTACCAGTCAAAAGTTTTGCAAAGTCTTTTTACTACTTTTCCATTTATTTAATAAATTGCAGATTTTATTCTTGTTAGGTTGAACGCACAACTATAAATGAAAATATAAGTCAAATAAAAGAGTATGTAAAAGTGTATGACATCTTATTAACTGGTTGTGTGGCGATGGTATAGTCGAATTCAAGGCAGTCTTTTAACTTACTTACTTCTGTCTTTTTACTCTAACTTTAAATACACTAGTTACATGTCTCACCCCATGAAACAGAGCAGTATTTAATGTCCCTTGTAGAAAGAACGCCTTGAGTTTTCTCTGCTGTTATAACTGCTAGAGGAAGTTACTTTGATTAATCAAACATATGACATTTTCTTACTAGTAAAGGTACTCAAATAGTGAACATACTGTAAATGTATTTGTTAGCAACGAATATTGAGTATATTTTTAGTAAATGTTAAGTGAGCAACATGTGCAAAAACTTTTGACTGGTGTGTACATACTGTACCATCCTGCTGTCCTTATTTAAGACATGCACACACAGAAAGGGCGAGAGTAACATTTCTGGTCTGAGCTCAGGGTCCTGCCACTCACTCAGCACTCCTGGGGGGGGCTGTTAGGGACCTCAACCAAGGGCCTAACAGAGGTGCGGCTACTCCGCCGAGCACGGGATTTGAACCTACGACATTCCGATCACAGGCTAACCTACCGAGAGCCCCCAGGGAGCACAGCACCTGTTAACACTGAAACACGCAGCTGCGTCTCCAGCCTGTTATCAGATCGGGCCCCACACAGCTGTAAACATCGCTCTCTGAATCACTGATAAAGGTCGCTGACCTGCAGGCAGGCGCATCGCTTGGCACATATGTAGGTGAAAAAACAATTAACACTTTGTCAGACTTGCAAGCTGCTACGGCCGAGCGCACGATGAAAGGAAGACCCAGGACAAAAGCGACACGCTCTTGCTGCCGCTCGTCCTTTTAATTATGCCTCCTCGTTATCCCTCAATCGAAAAACAATTCTTGAAGTATGTAACGGCGCAGGCGCCCTATTAGCGGAAATTAAATACCGAGGTTAGTGGCATTAAGGTTGCGTAAGCTGGCAGCTAATTAGTGAGAACGGGAGATTAAATTTACATTTCTGCCAATTTTCGGTGTCGGTTTAGGGGGATGGAGGGTCATGATGCATGCTGGGATGCGTCACATGGGGAGGTGGATGACATCAGCCCATAACCAGCGACGTGGCTCCAGGACGCCGGCACTGCTCTGCGTCGCCCGATGAGTTACGGACTCTCTCCCCGGCGCTCTGTGACGGATGTGTTTTGGTTCTCTGGAGCACTGCAGACGCGCCAATAAATTAGGTCCGGGAGCCTTTCCGCCGGTTCTACTTCACCACTGTTTTCCGCCTCTGGAGTTAAATAAGCCCATAAATGCCGAAGATGTGTGTGAGACAGACGGAGGGAATTCTAAACGGCGGAACGCGTACCGCGAACGGGCCCGATGAGCTCTCCGTGATCCCTGGAGTGCTTACTGCCCCCCGCCCCCCCCCCCAAGCACTCACAATAATAAGGTCATTGGTATCTATTCATGCCACCGCGGTATAAATAATTACATACGTAGCCCGCAGTAATTCTGACATGATCGTATGTGGCTGCTGTCAGTCCACGTCGTCCGTCCATCCATCGCACACGTCGGCGTTAAGGGCAATAAAGACCAGCGCACGTGGAAAATTCCTTGGAAAGTAATGGACGCCAGAAAGATATTCCTGCACTTTTTCAGGGCCTGTGAGTTTTAGATGCAATTAACGGGCAAGGAATCAATATTTTATTCGCATTTGCTGCCACCTCCAGGTAAAGTTATTTTTTGGGGAGTGACAGAACATCGATAATGACATATTGCTGAGCCTCTCTCTGAATTTTCCCCAGTTGTCAGTGAAAAACTCTCTAAGTCAGCCCAGCAGGGGGAGCGG
>JAODKF010000042.1:125769-145104 GCA_026779585.1 Mormyrus proboscirostris | reverse complement strand
CCCCCACCCCCCCGCGCAGGTGATGACGAGGTCTAGGTCCGACGGTGGAGATGCCGAAAAGAAGAGACATTCTCGCCATCGTGTTGATCGTGTTACCGTGGACGCTGCTGATCACCGTCTGGCACCAAAGTGCCATCACCCCGCTGCTCGCCATCCGAAAGGGTAAGGAAGGGGGGGGGGGCATTCAAAGGCTTTTGGAGGCAGTGGGACGCTCGTCACCTTTTCATCTGTTGTGACCAAAGCCCAGTCGGCCCGGGTTTCGAACGTCCACGAGACAAATTTAGACTCTCAGCTCAGCCTCTTATCCTAATCCATATATCTCGCTAAAACCGGCACGCTTATCCGACGATTGGGGAAAACCCACAGGACATCTGCGTATTCAATCAGATTACGGAAAGAAAAAAAAAACACAGTCATTCTCTCTTGCGCCTGGCATACTTTAGTAACAAGTATATTGACTTATTTCTATTTTCATGCTTCATCTGCAACTTGGGCTTGAAAAAAAAAAAATCCAAATTACTTGCAGCAAATGAGCCTCCCCTGCCTTGCAAGTCATCCTGCTAATCTATTAAGCAGTTGAATGGAAACAGGCTTTTCATATCAAAAGAAGATTAGATGTATTTGCGATGCCTTTTAATCACTGTCTGAAATAATCAGTTCCCTCAATGTATTGGCTTTGCTGAAACGTCTGGGAGGAGGTCTTTATTTTAAAGAAGCAGGCGTACCATCACAAACGCCGAACGTTTATGGAATCCGGAATCTTCCATCCTACCGCTGTCTTCCTGCCACATGTGTCATACCGACGGTTGGCATGTGTTTTTTTTTTTCCCGTGCCAAGGAACCTCTCTAGCAGCAGCACTCCGAACATCTGCTCGCCGGGAAATTTGGTTAATCTGCAAGGGGCAAAAATATCTTCTTAATGCCCGTAATGGGAATTGCACTTTAATGGCAGACTGATAAAGACCGCCATTAGCAGTCGCACAGGATGAGGAGGGCGGGGGGAGCATGCGCGTGATTAACGATGCTCCGATCTGTCCGCCTGTTACATCCGATTGGCCGGACTCTCTTCCTGCTTGGAATGGGACAGTCAGGCTCCAATTTTACCGCCACATTATGCTAAGGGGGCAATGGAGGAAGAGGCTCCGCCCGCAGCCTTGCCGCCCACTCACAGAGCCTGCTTTTACTCTTTGCAGCCTGTCACCACCTAGTAAAAGAGATCTTTATCATACCAGAGAGGCTTGCTGCTCGACGCCACCGGCTCGCAGGTACTTCAAAGCCTCCCGGTGTTCTGTGGCGCTAGACGTGCAGAGGGAGTGGCCACCGGGGGGCGCTAATTCCTCTATCTTTCTCCCTCTCTCCTAGATGACGGAGCCGAGGGGCGTCACGAGACGGGCCAGGGGTCCGACTCAAAGGAGTACTGCTCGTCAGACAAGGACATCGTGGAGGTGGTGCGGACGGAGTACGTGTACACGCGCCCGCCACCCTGGTCGGATGTGCTGCCCACCATCCATGTGGTCACGCCCACCTACAGCCGGCCCGTGCAGAAGGCGGAGCTGACGCGGCTGGCCAACACCTTCCTGCATGTACCCAACCTGCACTGGATCTTGGTGGAGGACGCGCAGCGCCGCACACCGCTGGTGAGCCGGCTACTGCGGGAGACGGGCCTCAACTACACGCACCTCAACGTGGAGACGCCACGCAACTACAAGCTGCGGGGTGACGCCCGGGACCCGCGTATTCCCCGCGGCACCATGCAGAGGAACCTGGCCTTGCGCTGGCTTCGCGAGACCTTCAGCCCTAACAGCACCCAGCCGGGGATCGTCTACTTCGCTGACGATGACAACACCTACAGCCTGGAGCTCTTTGAGGAGGTGGGTCCAAAGCCCACCATCTCGGGCCCGGGACAGGGTTTGGGTGGGATGGGTTGCACATAGAGTAACCATGTAATCCACACCAGGAGGGACATTATGAGCTACTTCAGGCTTTACAAACTACTTTAAAGGTTCTTGAGCTCGGCTAAACAATTCAATACTTCTTGTACTTTTACAGATTTGGTTCCTTGAAAGACTCATCCAGCTGTTTCACATTAACATTAGTGACACTTGCGTGATTGTAGGAGACTGACCAATTGACACACAGCAAGAAGTCAGTGCTTAAGTGAAATCCAGGTCTTTCAATTGAAATGGAATTTCCTCAAACCCTGTCATAGCTCTCACTGTCCCCATGTAGGCCTGGTTGAAGTAATTTTGTCCTGTGGCAGGGAAATATGGGCGGCGGGCCTGGATCGGTCCCCATGACAATGTTTAGGGCCACTGTTAGGGGGAATCGTCCTAAACACTGTGGTGCTACCTAGCCAGTCTCGTCCCTTTACTCCTTAAAAATGGCTGCTAATCATTTTTATGTCGAGCAAAGAAAAAAAGAATTCACTAGCTACACCTAGCTACAATCTTACCACTCCAAGTAAAAGGCCAAGTAACCCGTGCGTCTGCACTATATTTGCTCAGCGAAACAGGCTGAAAGTGTCACTTAAACCGAGCTCCTCTTGCGGATTAACACCTGCATCTGTTTTCCCTGTCGGCGCCCAGCGAACGTGAAAATGAGAAAAAACGGATTACCTGAACGGATGTGTGAAATACGCCTGGGCCTATAACCGTTGCTCTTATTACCACCGACGGGGGGGGGGCACTTCATAAATAGCAGTGGATGTCGCATCGTTGGCCACCCCTCCCTCACTATCACATGACACGTCTCCGTAGACACGCCCCCCCCGCGCCGGTTCCGGCCATCTTTATGGGCCGGGGCGGCAGGCAGAGCAGGTGTCGGGGCTGACGGAGGACCCCAGCGTGGACAGAGGCTCGTCGGCCTCTCGTCTGCTTTACGACTCCCCGCGGAAGTCGCGGTAAATACCCTCCTCCTTTATTCCCCCTTCTTCCAGCCTTTTCAGCTGACCTCATGGAGTCATCTGAAAACATGCTCTAGCTATAGGCAGAACGGGTACAGGGCTCCAAACTACCTGTCTTGGGAAGGAAGCGAAACGACCATCGGATTTCGTGGTAGGGGGGCCACCGCAAATGAAGCTTTATATTTAGCTAGCCCCCTCCAAAAGTAGAGTATGTCTGTACAGTAGGTGTCGTATATAGAAACATGGGTCTTCAATTTCAGATGTACCAGACCTCATTACGCATCCCTAATTTACTGTTTCTTACTCAATGTAAGCAAACGTGAAACAATTTAGCAGTCGTGCATAGAAACAAAGTGATTAAATATCTTGCTGTTGTTTGAAAGGTACAGATGAATGTTAGAAATGTCTGTATCCATAGGTCAACTGCACCCTGGGCTGCCGCAACCTACCCTCACATCTTGTAACTGTGGGCTGAATCACCACCCATCATTAATGTAAATTGGCCTTTTTTTGCAGTGCAAATAAGGCAGTTTGAAAGAATAAAGAAAAGGATCACAACAGCTGTTATCTGGCCAGCGGCCGGCAGTGACTGGTAATGTTTTATTAAAACCCCGTAAAAGGGGGGATTTTCTGCAGATAAAGGCTTTTGTCCGACTTCTGCACGCTCAGCAGATCTCCGTGGCCCTTGTGCCATCGATTCATTAGGGCCCCAGGTAAAAGTTTGTGGTCTGCAGACCAAACAAAACATGGCTCCTGGAAAAAAAAAGAGCCCATTAGTTCTGAAGCCGGGCCAGAATGATCTTATTCATCTTCACTGGACCCAGCGGCGCAGGCAAGTGGCAAGGGCTGTTCCCCATCTAAATCGGCCAAGTTAAAATAGCCCATAAAATATGTATACATTTTTCACTGTATGAAAAATCCATACATCACAGGGATGCGGGCATTAATTATTCAGCTAGTATTTTTAAATTTGCTTATTCTGCCATTCCGGAACATTCCATTTATTTACAGCTGTAATCTATTTATAGCCTAGGCTTGCCTTCTGCATGTTTTTTCCTTCTAGATTTGTGCAGCACACCGGGATGCTGGATAGCACCTCCTTAAAAGAGGCAGCGTTACCGCGACACACCTCCTCCTTGCCGTTGCACGGTGCTGGGCCCCTTCACCCTCATCATTTTCTTCCCTTCCCGTCGCTTTGGGGTCGGTGGACTCTTCCACAGATTAATCACAGAATTAAGATTAATTTGGTGCCTAATAACGTAGACATGCAAAGCGATGTACTTATGAATATTTCTGTTGAATAAACAGCTCATAAAATTTAAATTTAGCACATGCAGTTGTTATAATTGAATATAAACACAGTTGTAAATATAATTACAATTCATGTGTACATATGATTAGGAACAACAACAAAAAAAAAAAAAATCTTCATCAAATGCAAAGATTATGATATGCTAGAAAGCATTAATTAAACTTTGACTTCTAGAGGGTAATGTGTTATATTAGTAAGTACATAATTTATAAAGAGGTAAAAGCCCTCATGGACACAATCTCATTGTTACGGCATTGATATTTTGATCCACAGACAAATGTTAATCTGCAGCATCAGTCTAGCCTGGAGCCACATTAATATATTATAGAAATTGACTGAATTTTCCCAAATCACAAAACAAGTCTTGTCCCTTGTATGTAAATGTGTACATCATTCGGGTGCAAATAACACGCCATGATAATGATTATTAACCTTAAAACCACAGAACACCGACCGTATCTAGAACAGACACACCGTACAAATAAAAAATTTTGCATTCCAACAGTATTGTATTTCTCTGTAACCACTCAGCTGAAGCTTTAAGGTGTTTGATTGTTTCTTTGTAAATGTAATTTTGATTGAGGTGCATTGCCATCTCCGCATTTTTTGTTAAGTGTGTATCAAAAGTGTCCATTCCTCTACTGTCTTCCAGATGGAAGTGCCGAAATGTATTCAATTAATTTCATATCACAGAAGTCCGACACATGTCACTATGCCTGTAAGAATCACGGGGCTGTGGCGCTTTATTACCTCAGATGGAAAGGGCCAGCCTGCTGGTGATGGAGTTCATCTGTTCTTACTTGTCTCTGCTAAAATGTCTCAGCATAAAAATGCTTCCCGTTCCATTAGTGTGTTTTGTGAAATATCTCACATTGATTTGCACTCTTTTGTTTGCCTGATGCTTTGGTGTGCCCTCTAGTGTTGGCGGTTTCCCCCGTACCCGTCTGCAGGACGCCGAATGCTTGTAGCTTGAAAGACACGTCCGTGACACCCATGGCATTTCTGCTGTCTTGGCGGTAAATGAATGGCTTGCTAGTGCACCCGTCCTTGTTAAAGAAAAGTTCTCGCTTCTAAGACCGAGGGAACAAATTCAAAGGCAACGGAGTTCTAATTAGCGGGAATGGAGGCAAGTGTGGGGAGATTAAAGGGACAGTGAGACTCTTTTGAGCTGATCGTCTGATTGGCTCATTTCTTTTCACTATGACATCACTATGAGACCACAGTTCACTGTCACACAGCCAACATCACTATGACATCACTATGAGACCATAGCTTACAGTCAAATTGCTAACGTCACTATGAGACCATAACTTTTCCGTTGTCTTCTGGCGTTCTTTCTTTCCCTTTCATGCACCATCTTGTGTAAATGGATTGATACATTTGGTGTGAAAGGCGCTATATAAAAATTCATTCAGTTTAACTGAGCTTTGCCATGAGACAATTTTATCATTAGAAATATACGTTATATGGACACTTCCTAGCCAAATATGACCGTCATATTGTTATTGATATTATGTTGTAAATTAAAGACCACAGCATAATTTTGAGTGTCACTCATTCCTCAGTTTATGGTTATGCTTCTGTGTCAGATATACCTTTTTTTGTAAACTCCAGCTTGGCTCCTCCCTGATGCTCACTGACGAAGGGCTTCTTCCTCACTTTTTGAACATTCATCCTTTCCTCTAAGAGCCAGTTACAAACTGCCCTAGCAGTGCATGTAACATTTCCCATTTTTTTTAAGGTCAGTTGATGTCATCCTCCGATTTATGAGGCACCGTCGGATAAGTGACCAGTCTGGCATTAGAAAGTAGCTTCTGCCTTCTACCTGGCTGGTTTAAGGTCGTTCCCGGTGTCTCCTGCTTCAGCTTATTCTTGCATACTGATGTCTTAGAAATTTTGAATCTGCCTGCCGCTCAGTGCCCAGCACAACCAGGATTAAACCAGGATTTAAGAATGCAGATTATTCAATCATATTCATTTTTTCCAGGGCTGAATAGGTTAATATGTCCCTCCTGTTACAGATGCGCTCAACCAGGAAGGTGTCCGTGTGGCCCGTGGCCTTCGTGGGCGGCCTCCGCTACGAGTCACCCAAGGTCAACGCCGCCGGCAAGGTGTACGGCTGGAAGACGGTGTTCGATCCGCACCGGCCCTTCGCCATCGACATGGCCGGCTTCGCCGTCAACCTGCGCCTCATCCTGTATAAGCCTCAGGCATACTTTAAGCTGCGGGGCGTGAAGGGTGGTTATCAGGAGAGCAGCCTGCTGAGGGAGCTGGTCACCCTAAACGATCTGGAGCCCAAAGCAGCCAATTGCACTAAGGTGAGAGAACGGGGGGGGCGACACGATGGCAGTGGATATTTCTAACCAAGATCAGCTGTATCTATGGAAACCATGTTGTTGCAAGCAAATCCATATGCCCTTTTACCTTTCTCGCTATAGCCAGAGGTGACTTTGGGTTGAGGGCATAGTATGGCCCAGCTTATCATTAGCCAATGTGACTAAGGAAGGAGCACTGTTTCGGCCAATCAGCTTTAAGCTGGGCCCCTGTGGCCCCGCCCCAGTACATGCCCCTAATTGTTTCACATAAGCAGGGGCAGATTAATGCTACAGCCTAGCCCCCCCCCCCCCCAACACACACACACACAGAAACATCAGGGCCCTGGCCTCGGGTTAAATGGAACGATCAGTTACATCAGCAACACCTTAGTGTCCATGCCGATGTCAGCCTTGGGCCCCAGATAAGTGAATCCACTGCTGTGCATATAGTAAGTCAGTACATATATAGGAGTCTGCTAATAGTCCTGTGAAAAATGACATGTCATGGCATTATTTAAAGGGAACTTTGGGTTCAAACGAAGAGCTAATGAGCGGTTAGCCCTTGAATAGGTCTAGCGGCACTTAGACACGCTGTGTGATCTCCTCCGCCGTAAACTCCCATCGCCAAACAGGGTGGGGGAGGGGGAGACAGAGAGGGGGTCGCCGGAGGAGGGAACAGAGGATGGGGGGCACGTTGCCACACATCACCCCCCCCCCTCAGGTGTGAGTGGTACTATTAACCCCCCGCGCGGCTGGGCACAAAGGCCGAGAGGCACTGGCGCATCTCGAGTGGCCATGCATTATTCACGCGATGCGACGAGATGCGGTGAAGGTGCGCGATCACAGTGCCACTCTGAGCAGGATAAGAAGGAGAGATGATGCTCAGCCCCACGACTCATTTCAACTTCTCATTTTCATTCCCACTCCTGGGAAGTAAATCAAGCCTGTCCGTATCCCCGTGGCCATCCACCGTGTTATAAACGTGAATATTTGCCCGTGCGGCACAATGCTAAGCGCCTAGGTTGCCTTGACGACAGGGATCAATATCGAATGCTTCTCTGAAGCTCACCTTAGGGGTTTGGGAAGAGTCTCTCGTCTCAAAAGCAAAATGCGGAAGTTTTTAGGGAGCTTGTAGAACAGCATCTGGAATCAGATGTTAAAGCTTAAAAGGCCTTTTTTCACCCATAGAGAATGGTGCGTATTCTTAACAAAAGACAACACAGGTGATGCACCAGTGCTTGTGATTTCAGTGATGTGAGGAGCATTATATCGCCTCCCACACAGAGCACACCGAAGCTGTCGCATTTTCATTCCCGCTTCATATCCTCAGCGAAGACGCCCCTGTTACTCCGTCATGTGCACCGTCATCTCCCACTGAAAGGAGGAGCAGATGCTTGAGAAACAAGGCAGCTTTCTTTTCATCCAGAGAACAAGCCATGAGAGCAACGGGGCCCATAAGGCGAGCCCAGAATCTCAGGAGCCGCGGAGAGTGTGGACCCTTCGGGTTTCTTACAACACAGCTCAACTGCCAGGAGACACAGCACACAAAATTGAGCCGCTTTAGCGAAATTGCAAAATACGCGCCGAGACAAATCCTGGGTGGATATGGGGCGCAAGGCAGGGCACACCGTTGGCAAGATACGCAGTACTAACGTGCCGAAATAAACATACACACCTACTCAGACATTCATTGTATAAGTCAGAGTGCGGATTTGCATCCTCTGGAGATGTTAGACACTGGGAAACTGCTCGTACAGGGACAGGCAGAAACAAACGGCTCCAAGGTTTTGTGTAAATTGCAAAACCTGGTTATAAATGTGCTTTAATTGCTGCCGAAGCAGCTTCTGCTAAGTGTTGACTTCAGCATCTTAGGTACTGCAAGTTCACAGTAGTGATATATCAACCCTTAGGTCACGCTTGGAGGTTTTCTGAAACAAAATGTTAATGAAGCTTGCTAATGTTTATGAAGTCAAATGATACTATGAAAGAAATGTTGTCGTGCTCAGTTGTTACAGCAAGATTGTGACTGATCACTAAAACCGGTGATAATATATGCGTCATTATGGTGGGTAATCATGGAAGAAGATGCGGAAATGTGCTTATTACCTGCTGACGATTTAACATATAGAGATTCCTCTGAAAAACGTCTGGAGGGTCTTGGCTTTGCCAGCATAAATGAGAAAGTGTTATAGCTCATCAGATTTACAAGTTCACATAAAACGTGGAAATCGTCCGGAAGTTTCCCCTGAAAGTGAGGAAAAAGGCTTCTAATCGCAGGTTTCTCCTGAAATAAAATTGCAGAAATCTGTATGTAAAAACTGCAAAAAATTGGATCACCAGATTTACGTTTTCTCTTTCTCTGCTCTCTTCCCCCCCATTCCACAGATTCTCGTATGGCATACCAGAACAGAAAAACCAGTGTTAGTGAACGAGGGCAAGAAAGGATTCACAGATCCCAACGTGGAGATTTGACAGCCGTATTCTCTCGATGCTGGTAAACACACGTGATTCTTACAAACGTCACAAAACTGTACGGATCACAAAGTGAAAATACGATAGACGCATTTTACGAAAGTTAGAGCCTCAGCCCGATATTTATAACCAATGTCCACTATTTCGTTAAAAACCGTCATATTCACTATAGATGAACTGCATGTTGAGGCATTTCTTACTTAAAATTCTAAAATGGTCATAATTTCTTTGCCTACTCAATTTTCTAGGAAAATTTTATGGCTTAAGAAACACACAGTCAGCTACAGCGAGCCTCAAAGGTCATAACAAATGAAATCAGACCCGTTAAGCTTAACTGTAACACCAGCGAAAACTTCCATCTCTTAAATGAAAGGAGAATTATTATACCCTAAAGCTACATTTAACTGGAGGAATCGCGACACTGTCAGGAATGAGGTTTTAGGATTTCATTCACAATATTATTTCACACATAAAAAGGGCGATGACTCATTCCGCTGTCTCTGCAAACATCTGAGACTCCAAGTGCAAACATTATTAAACAGAGTCTCTGAGTCACTCTGTGCTCGGAAAGAAGGGGGATCGCTGACTGATGTTAATTCGCGACGTGACATGAGAAGAGCGAGGTGTTTCGCGTTCTCCCCCTTCGCTTTGTCACATATCTTGGCACCGTAAATAATCGAGCTGACACATCTGCAATGCCACTACCGCTATCGGGAAGCCAATACAATGGAATCCTTCGTTAAATCAAAATTCTAGTAAATGTACACCTTTGTGTGATTTATATTATTATAGATGTGATTGCCTAAGAGCTTTGCACAGTTCTGTATATATAGGCCTATAGAAGCAAATGGTGTTGGATTGATCTTCATGTTGGTGTAAAACTATGAATGTGTCAGTGTCATTTCAAAACCAGGGCTATTCAAATCACGGTCCTCAAGGGCCGAGCACTGCTGGTTTTCCAGCTTTCCTTTACCTGAGTGCAAGCTGTGAAGCCTCTGGCCAATTAGAGCCAGAAATTATTAAGCTAACTACCTGGGAGACTTGAAAACAAGGCCTGGATTTGGAATCGAGGGCCAGACTTGAATAGGGGGGCTATACACCTACGTATGTTTGACTTAACCACTACCCCATCTCCTATGGCTAATCAAACCCCATTGAGTGATTAAAATCAATCAATCAATCAAGCTGATGGTGAAATATAACATATACATGGAATGGCTGGGGTGCCCCTTGAGGAGAGGAGTTTGGGGACTGAACCATCTAACCATCTAACAAGATATCAGTAACTTTTTGGAGAACTGGAGAAATCCCTGTTAGTTTTTATGTTACTTTTAATTGGTGTAAGTTCTAATGCTAAATTGTGCTTTTTGTCCTGAGCAAATATACACATACTACCCAGATTGGCCTCAAACATTGTCTTTGACTGCCTAAGACTTTTACCCAGTACCGTATATAGATAGAACATATATAAATGCAATGCATTGTTTTCTCTCCAATTTGTCCAGCTGGTTGCTGTTGGAAGGACCCCTAAGGAGGTCACCCTGCGCAACATCTCCAGAATATTTGGACTCTCCCAATCCAAATGTGCTGCCTGAGAACAACAAACTCTTTTAATAATGAACAAAAACAAAAAACAACTGAAACATATACAATAGTAAAGCACAGATTAATACAACATGGCAATATTAATCTATTTTAGTCTAAAAAATAATACGAGGCAAGGAGGTGAACTTGAAGACAAGCCCAATGGGGAGCAAGGGACCAAGGCGTCTGCATCTGCATGTTGAGACACCATGGCAGCCATGTCGTCCAATTGGAAAAGAGGACACTGCGCCAACCCCATTATGTGTCAACCAATCAAAAGCAATGGCACTGACTCCTGAGTAGGACAATCACAGACATCTCTCCTCCAGAGTCTGCAAGCCGGTCCTTTGCACCTGAGCCTAGAATGATATATATTTTTTTTTTTTGGATTTGAATCTGCTTAGTGGAAAGTAAGCTAGGCTTTCCACTGCACTCGTAACCCAGGAGGGCAAAGCAGCTGTAAGGTACTTATTCACCTCTCCCCTCCAAAAAACGAATAGCTTAAGTGCCCCACCCAAACACCTGATAAGAAAACTAAAAAAACAAATATCTCCGTCTGTTCATTTTTTCCAGCAAATACCGACCCAAACGAAAATATAAAAATGGAAGGAATGTCTTATTTTAACATACCTCTTTTAACATTATGCCTGCTTTTAATTTAATTCGTAGATGTTTACATTTTCTTGCTAGTCCAATGCTACTGACTTCTGTCTGTATTTAAAACCCAGGTATTGGCAAAACGGTACATTATATCAAGAAATGTCACTGAGTGTGTACTGCAGCCTTTGTACACCCCCCCCCCCCCACGGCGATTTGGGGAGAAAATCACCTTGCAAAGAAGTACTCTAAAACTGCTGTGATTGGGAAGCACAGCATAGATTCAGATTCAAGTGTAGATATTGGTATGATTAGAAAAAAAAAAATGGTACAATTGATTGTGAAATTCATGTGTATATGAATTACTCTATTTCCTACCCTGGAAATTTTACAATTGTGTAGGTAAATTTATTAACTGCAAACGTTTTTTTTGCCCACTGCTTATGATTAGGCCAATGTACTTATGTTTCTTTTACTGTATTTATGTAAATGTGTAATAATTTTATTGAGAGTTTAAAAAATGACCGACATATCTTAATTTATGACCGCTGTTAATGAAGTCTCTGTGAAGGTTTTTTCTTTTACCTGGTGCTTATAAAGAGCACTCAGTCAGAAGTATTATCAGACTTTAAATAGGAATATTATAGATTTTGTAGACGATGTGGTCTTTCTATTGACAAGCACTGAAAATTTCCGTTCCCAGAGGCTGGGAGTAATACCATGGTATTGCACTGTCCTGCAGCTGCCTCAGCTAAGCCATAGGCCAGCGATGACGTCAAGGTCTAAGAGGCAAAGGCAGATGGCTGCAGAGCATACACAGATGAAGCATTCCCACCCATCTGTCTCTATTTAAGTTATTTCGTTGTCTCAAGCGTGTTTTTTTTTCCACACTATGAGAATTTACTGCAGATTCTACAGAACGACACTGTCAAAACTGGTAAGCAGGCAGTGGTTCCCACTGCAGTGTTTGTTTATTCACAGATGCCACGATCTTCTCTTTTTCCTGACACGTTATTTTATAATTTTTTTTTTCTTTCCGGGGCATATGTCAGTGCTGTTACACACTTTGTGACAATTCTTGACTAATCTGTGGGAAAAAATATTAAGACAAGCACAAAGTAATAAAAATGGTGTTCAAGACGGCTGAACTCACTGCTGCTTCGATGCACACATACCGACGTCTGGTCTCAGTTACGTGTCTCGTGTGACAGATTTACACGTCTGTCTCAGAGTCCGTGTGGGAGACACCAGACTAAACCACGCGAGAAATGGCAGGATGCCGATGCTTTAAATTCTGACTTCTGACTGCTGGTAAAGGCCCTTCTGCATATGGTGATGGCTAAGATAGATCACAATGATATTGATTTAGCTGACATTTCGGAAAAGAAGAGTGGTGATGGTCAGTTTGGGTAGAGAGCGGCAGATATATTGTACTTTAACATACGTGATGCTTGGAAACGTCATATTTAGCATTAGCTGTATTAAATGTACATTGGCATTTATCATTGATTATTTCAAGGTCAGTACAATATCAAATCTTGATTATGTTGTTGCAACATACTCCATATTTACGTTAGTTGTCTTTGGTTCTCAGCTTAGTTTATGGAGGATAAAATCCTCCTGAGCCGTGACTGGCAGCCGGCTGTCTCCCTTCGCACATTACAGGTACCTCATAAGTCATTCACATTCAAATGATTAGTCCCTCTCAGACCACCAGCCACCTGAAAATAAATTGCAGATGCTTGATGAGTTTCCTTCCTTATAGCTGTATTAACTAAGCGGATGCCTGATTGCGTCACACAGACAGCCTGGGTTCTACCTAAACACACCTGCTGCCACACAGAGACCAACGCTGGCGTGCAGAGGCCATAAATAGCTAGACTGCGTGTCAGTTAGAACCTTACAAGCCTTTGTGTTAGAGATCCAGGCCTTTCAGTGCTCCAGTATACATTTATGACATCACTGACTCAGACAACTTACCACTCACCTCTTCTTCACTTCACAAAGGAAGGACGACACAGAAACAAGGACTGTGCTATTGTGTGCTTCACACACAAAAGGGCCCATTTTAGTATTAATGGCACTAGTCTGTTTTGAGTATCAACAGTGTCAAAGTTATTGAAATAAATACAAAGCATTAAGAGAATCCCTTAAAAAAGAAGAGGATTTACACTACTTTTAAAGGGAGCAGAATGGGTCAAAATCCACAGAATGATGTTTGTGATGATTAGGCAGCTGTTTGTAATCGATGTCTACTGTTCATCTCCATTGTATCCCCTAGAGTCACTATTTGAACTCCTATTAACAAATTGTCATATTTCTTCTGTAAATTCTAAAATGTACCCGTCTGAATCCACTGGACAGGTGCAGTTTTATTAAGTCATTCCAAATAAACTAGAAGATTTAACAGTTTACTTAAAACAGTCATCATAATGCATTATAACGGTCTGCATAATAAAGGTATCTATAGTGCACTATAGATGAGAGTTTATTATGCATTATGAATGCCCTATAAAACCTGGTTATAATGTGTTATAGTTATTTTCTAATACTTTTTAAATGCATTGCAGTGCATTATTACTGTATCTATAACGCATTATACATAACTGTTTTAAGTAAAGTATTACAGGGAATACAAAAGCCGCTGTCAGTGTCTGGCAAGTTGGGGTTTCAAAATGTCTGCTTTTCTCCAAAGAGACAAGATGAGCCTTGTAGAAAATGCCCGTCACCTTCAACCCCCACGTGTCGGGGCCTTGCCGTCTGTCTGGCTGAAGGCACGGTGTGGGCTGCTGGCGCCCATGGCAGCTGTCTGGGGACAAGAGGGGGGCTTGACCAGGGGCCATTTCCGCAGCTCAGCATGGGAGACCTAACACACCCGGCTTCCAGCCCCGATGACGGCACTTCAGAGATATAACACTCCAGCTCTATTCTACGCCTCTTCTTTGAAATTGGAAGATTCTTCAAGCAAAGTGCCAAAAGAAAAACTGATGTCTATTCACAGTAGCTGAAGCAATCATTATTTTTTTGCTCAACATTTGAATGAGCGTCCATAAAATAAACAATATTTTCATTCTTCACATGTTATGGTATAAGAAACTATTTTAAATTAACTTTACAATTCCCCCCCCCTCAGCATTTGGGCTGCATGAGCTGCTTGTGAAATGCTATTGCAGCTGAAATATTTACCCCAAATTCTAGCACAGAATCACATTTATAGAAGAAGGTCCTTCTTAAATCAAAGGATACGGTTTCATATTACAAGTCCGGCACAGTTAGAGTTCTGAAGAAGAATGCAAAAATATATTAACCACACTAGACTAGGTCATGTATTGATATTTAAAATAAATGAGGCTTTTTGCCTCTTTTCTCAGAAAACATTCCCATTTGCCATGATCACCTGACAAAGACAAGGAAAAAACATAGTTTCCGCTTTCATTATGCATTCATTATGTTACTGGCTGCAGCTGATTAACATTTCCAGACAAAAGCTTTTGTTGCAAAAGATTTATGAATCACTGGAAGATGCACCAGGACTGAAATGTCATGAGAAAAGGTATTTATTGTATTTTAAAAGACCAGCATTTTAAAAAGGAGCTCATTTTAAATTCAGGTGTAATTGTTGTGACACAATTAAATTTTCTGCGTATGTTCAATGCATAACACTGTTTTGTCTTCAGTTCTATAGAAATACCATAACTTATGGATAAAAAGACCAAAACCAGTTTTGGCTCCCTGTCAACATGCAATAAAATTACATCCAGACATGTATTTTAAAAATTTTAACAAAAATATTTCAGACTACAAAATAAGCTGCATCATTTTTCAATTGAAATTCTGACCTTGCAGGAAAAATACAAGCACACAGTGCCTATAATTCAGTGTGAGGGTCTCACACTCAGAACACTCCGAGGAGTGCGCCAGCAACACGGTGGAGTGACCCTCACCGACAGATATGTATATGTGCAGCAGCTGGGCAGATTGGCTAAAGATGTTTTAAATAACGTCGACAGTCATTCCCAGGTCATGATTGTTGGTGAACTGCATTTTGAAGTCAGACTCCTGTTCCTCAAACAAAATGAACTGAAACAAAAAATAAACAAAGAGTAAAAAAAAACATGCACTGCAGGTCAGATTAAATAAAGCAGAAGAGCATCTTGAGAATGTTGACACTATATGGTAAGCGGAGTGATTATAAGGACATTGTTAGTGTTTGATGCATTCATTTTTTAAATCTGTGACTGCTAAGTATCCCAGACGTACCTCATTCATTCCAGTCTTGAGCCAGGGTCCCGGAAGATAAAGCGTTTGCTGAGGCCCAATGGACCAGTACCGTCCAAGGTTCTGCCCATTCACAAATGCAACGCCTTTCTTCCAGCCCTGTACATTCAATGAGTACAAAATCTCCATGAAATATTTCCCAGTAGCTATTATTCCTTGTGCACTTTGAATGACTTTTGGCGATTACGTTGCGCCCGTCGGCACTGGCCAGTGTGCCACCGGCAGGAAGAGGGGTGTGGGAGAGGTGTGCGTGTTGGTCTCACCGGAAACTGTATGAAACTGTCTGCCGGGTGCCCACTGATGTACAGCTTGCTCAGGAAAAATGCCGGGAAGGTGGGAGCTTTCTGAACGGGCTTCCAGGAGCTGGAGCTCAGTCTGACGCACGGAGAGAGATCAGCCGCGGATTAGCGCTGAAAGGACTGTGGCCTGAATCTGTCCTTCTCTTCCTGCTACTGCTCTATTTAAAAGCAACAGCAGGTCTGCTCAATAAATAAGTAACTCTGATTCTTTAACTGACATTAGAGCACATGAGAAAATGAGAGAAATGTATATAAAAACATGCCAAATCATAAACGTGTTCAGATGATAAATGTACCCAAAATTACAAAAGCACCCTGATTCAAAACTAGGGAAAATTTATACATAACTAGATTTAATACCCCTTGTTATTAAGCGGCTAATAACTGAGCAGTTGAGGTATTCTCACAGTCATTTCAGAAAATAGGATTCATTTAGAATTAGGATAGAATTAAAAACCTCAAATTACTAACACCTAATAATGATTCTGTCACAGGGGCTCTCTGGACATAGACACCTCACTGCAGCATGATGACGACGTCAAGTAAGCGGCGGAGCGATTACATTGTAACCGCCAATGGAAGGCGGACGGTTAAATCAGACCTTATGGGTCTCTGGAGGACATATAAATGTCCAAAAAAAGAAGGGGCATGTTAATCGACGGTGGCATGTGCTGACAGGCAGTGTTTTTTTTAAAAAAAAAAAAAAAAAATCCATTTTACTGAACAATACAGCCTTGTAATAACAATACTGCCCTTATCTGAAACAGAACCTTATCAAGACCGGTAGAAATTCGGCAAATAACACGCACACACACACCTTTGAATAAAGTCCGGCTTCATGTCCAGACTGTACATTCTGAATCCTTTCAGTGGCTCCTTGTTCAGTAGGATATCACCAACCAAACCTAAAAAGGTATCACACTTCAGGTCTTAATGAAACACAATGCTGAGTATTACGCTATTATATCGTTACGTTAGAAGAGCAGATAAAAAAACGTATAGCGATAGTCATGGATTCATTAGCTACAGAGTGAGGATACGGACAGATAATTGTGAAGCTGAGAAACGGGGGACGGGAATCTGACTCCATAATCTGTCTTAATTGGTTATGAGGAGTACTTTTCATGCACCATTGTTTGCCCCGTTAAATGAAATCCTTATCATATTTGAACATCATGCGATCTGGGACCGTCTTCAAAACCCATATGAGAGGCTCAAAATGCAAGATTTATGCTTAATAATGCCGTGGTCTTTGCGAAAAACGCTCTAGGTTCTTCCGTTGTAAGAATATAACTCCCTGATGATCTTCACACGACAACCTTACAATATTTTATACGTTTTTTTGTAGTAATTCATCGTTTTTTAACATAGTGGGGGGGGGGACAGCTTGTGGCTCAGTCTCTGTGCCTGTGATCAGAAGGTCACCAGTTTGAGCCCAGCCTTGTGGGCCCTTGAGCGAGGCCCTTAACCCCCAGCTCCATGGGCGCTGCTACAGACGGCGGCCCTTCGCTGCCAAGCCTGCTCTCACCTATGTATGACATACGAGGCCACGATGCTAACTGCCACGCCACCATACCGCCCCCAATAGAGTGTCATTGTTATTGTTTAGCCAGCAAAGCAAAATAAGCTAAACTGTATCGATAACTATTTTTTATTTATTTATGATGTGTTGGAACATCTTATCAGCATGTATTTCGAGTTTATTTTTCTAACCGTACCTTTACGCTGGTCATCAAGGTCTTTCCCATAGTTCACTCGCCCACAGTTTTCCACAAGTAAACTTAAGCTCCGTCTGCCCTACAGTTGAAAGAAAATTCATGTTTTAGGAATTGGTTCTGTAATGTAATACCATGGATTTAAGGTTAGGTACCATCACATGTGTAAAGGCCACAGGAGACTCGAGAGCTCTGAATCGACGACACTGTCGATAACTTTAAAAGACCCATGTTCTAGGTATTGTAGGTTTTGGTACCAAGGTTCCCCATTAGGAGGTTTGAGTTTGTCAAGAGCTTCATGTTTACAGGGTGGAGAAGCACATTTATCTGCAAAGGTCTACAATAGGTTTGTGGCATGTGAAAATCATAGGTGTAATGATGTAGGATAGGATGAATAGACAGACAGACGGACATACAAATGGATAGACATATAGATATATCGACAAATAGACAGGCAGACAAATATATAGACAGATAGATATACCTTTGTGTTAGGAACTATTATTTCTATTGTGTTGTAGTCAAGGATGCCAATGAACTGCCTGTCCATGAACACCTACGATGAAGAGACATCTTTATTGTATATTCAGGGATAATGCATTACATTCAGAGAGTGTTCAATGTCAAAATCTTCCATTCTTATCACATCACTTGGACATTTCTGCTCCAAGCACCAATCAAACTCACCAGGGCTCTGTCCCGCACGTGGTTCCTGGAGTTAAGCATTCCTCCGCCGGTGACGTTGGTCTCGTACAGCGTGTATCCGTAGGACTGTCCGTTGCCGTTGTTCACCGGCAGGTTCTCCATATTGACGGGTCTTTCTGACTCATGAGGCTTTAAGGGGGCAACAGAGCAATGACTCAGTGGCGATTTTCTCCTGATGGCCTCGACTACAATGGACCCAACAAAGTCTAACGTTGTTCACTCCTACAGTCCTGTATAGAATCCATAGATATTCCTTAGTCTTATAACCATTGTGGTGAGATAAGGCAAGCCCTGGATGGGGGAGTACAGGTGCAAGGTGCTGTATACTTCAAAAATAACAAAATAACAAGCAGTTAAACGCAGAGATTCTCGGCTGGGGGAGGGGGGGGTGGCGTTGTGTCTGAGAGAAACAACCCCCTCCTGAGGGCCTGGATGGACTGATGGGCTTAATGAGGGAACTTGGCATTACCACATGGTGATCCTCCACCCATCCTTACAACATACGCCGCATTCCTTCCACCATATGGTTACGCCATTCTTTTCAAAGCACTTTCTCACTTTTTTCACCAATGTATATAAATACAAAACTGAATTAAAGAAAATTATTAAAAAGGTTGAAATACTCCGACTGGTCATTACTTTCAGAAGAACAAATCTATGGAGATACAAATGAGAACATTACATCTAGAGTGGTAATAATTATGCTAATTCATTAAACTAAATGGTCTGGACGGATAATCGTGGTTAGATAGGCGTCAGATTGTTATTACCTGGCAGACAGTTTATCACCCACCTTCTCCAGAAACTCCAAGATGTCCCAAAGCGGAAGATACTTATGGGCAGAAACCGGCCTGTACACCTTCTTCCACTGAACGGCGGGCATCATGGGTAAATCGGCATCTAAAAATGCATAATAAAATTCCATCAGAATAAACTTAACTAAAATATAGCCTCAGCACAAAAAAAAAAAACCCGTATATCACCAGAATTAACCCCTTCCCCCCTCCCTCTCCATACACATACACATACTTACTTTTAGTATAAACCCCACATATACATTTGACCAACTTCAGCATCCCCAACAGTAACTATGTTATATATGTATGTTATATATGAGCCCCCTCCCAATCTACATCTGATATAAATGTGAATATAA